>OU015751.1:121665792-121680675 GCA_907169655.1 Acomys percivali | reverse complement strand
AGGGGAGGACGCCCAGGGGAGGACACCCAGGGGAGGACACCCAGGGGCCCTGACCTACCTTCTTAGCATCCCAAGGTTTCAGCAAATGCTTGTCATCTACCAAGTTCTCCTCAATAGCAGGGACTTGAAAGAGAATGACTGGTGATGGGAAGGCTGGAGGAGGAGCCAGTTAAGGCAGGACAAAAAGCAGAAGCAGGCAAGAGGGAATCCTGTCCCTTGACCCCACACAAAGTCCCCGGCATCTGGCATTCATTACCCACAACTGGTAAAGAACACATACCTTTAGCGTCCATCTCGCCATCCAGAAAACCTGCATGGGATGCAACACAGTTGGCTGCGGTGCCTACTTATTTGCCTGCTGCAGTAAAAAGCTCCACAGCTGCTCCCTGGGGCCACCTACCTCCTCGGCGGCTGGGCAGGACACTGGGAGGTGTGGGGCCAGGGTAAGTGTCTTGGGGGTTGGGGTTCATCACACTTGTGTGAAGAGCAGAGTCAGAGCTCGTCCTGTTAGGGGAGCAGAGAAGAGTATCAGTCCTAGCAGCAGTCTTGTAGCACCAAGCCGCTGCCCAGCGTGCCCACACCCTGAGCCGTTTGGGCAGCAGCGGAGGTCGGGGCTAGAAGACGGGGTTAGTAGAGCAGGGCCCGCAGAGCCCAGGGAAGAGAGGTGGGCTAAGGAGTGAAGGGCCATCACCTGTTGAGTGCGGATGGCAGCCGGAACAGCTGCCCCTTCTCCGCTGGGAGGTTGCCCCAGGGCATCATCCTAGGACAGAGAACTCATGAGGAGGAAGAAAGTGCTGGCAACAGACAAGAAAGGCACGAGGGTGGGAAACCGCGCGCAGCCAGGGTGGACGTGGAAGGCCTTGGTACCCAGTATCACGCCCCTTTATTTTGTGGGTCTTCTGATGCCAGCGTGCCCCGACCCCTGCTCAACCCATGAGATCTGGAAACAAAACTCCTCTCTGCCAAGACAAGCTGAGAGGAAATGCTGAGGCCTAGCAGCTTTGCTGGCTACAAATATTGGAGTTGAGAGAAAGGAGGGTTCAAAGACCTAACAGGGTTACAGCATTACACCTGGCATCCACTCTGATGAGAAAGGAGCCATTTTCATCTGCCACCGTGCCAGTCTCCCCTCCCCCTCACTTACACACACCCCAGCTTAGCTACAGTTCCATTGGTTCTGCTGGCTGGACTAGGCGGCTCGGCCACAAGTGTCAACATGGCCAAGCCTGGACTCTGACCACCTACCCAGCTGCCCCACCCTCCCAGCTTGGCCCTAACAAGAGGAGGGACTGTCTCACCTCAGCCAGTACCTGTCTCACCTCAGCCCCTCTAGAACCTGCCAGAGGCCGGATGGGTGCAAACGTCGACCTGCAGAGGACTTACCTTCGCCAGCCAGACTCTGGGGGCGGGGATAAGTAGGCGGGGCCATAGGGAGAACTGTCAATGTAAATAGCTGCGGTTAAGGAAAAAGTAGAGACGGGAGAGAGGAGAGAGGAAGGGAGGGAGCAGACAGCGAGGCAAGTAAGCCCAACAGGTGGGATACCCAAGCGTGCAAATGTTCAGCTCTAGGCCAGTGAGAGCTATGAAGTGAGATGCTGTCTAAAACACACGCACGCATACGCACCCCATGCACACACACAAGAAGGAAGTAAAGAAGGCCGCCTAACTTGTTAAGTAACTAGCACGACAAAAATAAGCAAATAAACAACAAACTGGAAGAAAAACAGGCATGGCAGTGTACCCCTGTCATCCCAGCACGCAGGGGGCGGTGCCAAGGAGCGCACCACACGGTCCAACCCGACCTGATTCTCCTACCAAGTTCCAGAAAAGCCCAAACGACAGAATGAAGCCATCTCAAAACAAAAACAAACACAAGCAAGCAAACAAAAAAGAAACCAAGACTGGCACTCGCCTGTAATCTCAGCCCCAAGGAAGCAGAGGCAGGAGGCTATCTACTAGGCCAGCCTGGGCCACACAGCAAGCTCCAGGACAACCAGAGCCACACAGGCAGCCTCTATGTAGCCAAAAAATAATAAATACACACGTAATAAAAATAAATAAAGAGATGAGACCGAGCTTAGCAGAGCTGGAACAGTCTAAGCAGACCCCTGGGTAGGGCCAGGGAGCCAAATGTAGTAGACTAGGTCTCTAGGAATGAAGTTCACAGAGGGTGGGAGAAGGGGCAGACTCTCCGTCCTGGGGGACAGAGAGCCCTGCTTTACAGAAGAGCGGCAGAGTCAGGCAGCCAGGACCAACACTAAGCAAGGAGCACCACGCGCTCATCACAACAACTTGTGCTGACACACAGGTGTGCTGCTCACTCTTCATGAAGACTGGGCGAAGAACTGGAGAAGGAGGAAACCAAGCGCATGACGTTGAACGCTCGTCCCTCCGTGAGTACCCAGAGCGCCCCTTCCCACCACTCCTCTGCCCTTAAGTCACTGGGGAAGGATATGTGGCGGGGGTACCGGCGGAGTGGGGACACCATTCTGCGGGGATCTCGCTGTACCCGTTCCACCAACCCATGGTGCCGAGTGCTTCGAGATGAATCCAAAGGTGAATGGAGGGGGCTCTGCCAGGAAGGACAGGGGAATCAGCAGGGAAGCAGCCTGAGAGCCTACTCTCCTCCTTGGCTGGTGTCCACTCACCTGGAACTCAGCCAGGCCACAGCCAATCTGGTTAACATTGGGCAGAGAACCACCATAATGGGAGCTCCTTGTATAAGCCAGCCGCAGTTTTTGGGCCTGTAACTGAGATAAAAGAGACAAACGCGTATGTCAGGGAAGGTCCTGAGCACTGTTCCCTTTGGCCATCTTTGTCATTTCTGTCACCAGAATATACTACTGCTTCCGAAGATATCTGCCAGTACAAATGCAGAGATGGAGAAATGCCAACAAGACCTGGTACAAACAGCCCACCCCGGGCCTTCTGCAGCTGCCTAACCAACGAGCGCCCTATTGCCTGGAAGACCCTGCTAGGCCGGGCCCGATGCTGTGCAAGGCCTGCCTGTCTCCTGGTCCCCAGTGAGGCAAGTCACAGGACAGCAGCCTTGGCCTTCGCTTCCAGATGGGTCCAAGACTCATTAGAAGATGCGGGCAAGACAGGAGCTGGTGCCAAAGATCCACGATGGCCAGTTTCTTCCCCTCACAACTGGAAGAGTGTGCGTTTTTGGGATCTGCTGCTTTTCCAGCTGTAGAACAGGGCTGCACAGAGTCTGCACATCCCAAACAATAAAACCCAAAAAGTGATGACTCTTCTGCTAGCAGAGAGGTACCCAAAACAAGTATTCTTCCCTTGGATGCTAAGATGCCTGAATTGGCAAAGGAGGCAGAGGGCACAGAGGCCTATTCCAGCTTGGGCAGGGCCATCTCCTGCCAGCTTGTGGAGATGTCTGCTAAGGAAGTGAGACAAAATAACCCTCAGTTGGCCATAGTTTTAGTCTCTCTAAATATCTCACGTCCCTCTGTGAGAGATAAGTGGCTACTTCCGGGGCCCAGATACTGCCCGCTGCCAAATAAATGGAGCTGGGATAAGGGCACAGAGAGGAGGAGAGCAATCAAGGAAGGTGAATTCTGAGAGCTTCGAGAATCACATTAGCACAGAACTAACCAGAACTTGTTTCCTGTTCCAGATCAGCTCAGTGATTCCATAGGTGATGCTGATCTCTGGGCTTAGTGGATGGAACCTCCAAGTCTTCAGCGGTATATGCCGCCATGGCTGTACGTGCCGCCGGCACACCCTCCCAGGTGGCCAGGTAACAAACTAAGCCTTTCACTCCAAGCTCAAGAGCCTTGTTCCTCCAGGCTCTGACCATGTATGTGCACTATACTTTGCCGTGTAGCAGAGATGTTATTCAGCAAAGGAAAAGAAGGTAGAAAGGCCTTTTGATAACCAAAGCACCACAAAGAGAAGTCCCAGCTTTTCGTTCCTCACAACTTTTGTTTGCACACACCACACAAGCTCTGGTCCAGAGGAAATAAGCCTCTCTCGCATCTTCTTGTCTCTGACCCCCACCACAACCAAAAGCTCTTAAAGGGAGCAGTCAACAGCTCATAATCCTCATGGCGGGTAGAATAGGTTATACAAGTGTGTGCGCGAGCTCTCTCTCTCTCTCTCTCTCTCTCTCTCTCTCTCTCTCTCTCTCACTCTCTCTCTCTCTCTCTCTCTCTCTCTCTCACACACACACACACACACACACACCAGATTTGCCTCCCCACTTATCTTTCTTGAAATCTCTCAAACTAGAACATGTGGTCTATAGAAAATCAGAGGGCGTGTGCACACACGCGCACACACACACACACACACACACACACACACACACACATGCTACTCAAAGAGTCAAGGGAGATAAACACAGAAATACAATCAGTTAGTCATACATAGAACCAAAGAGCCTTGAAATACGGAATTGCTGTTTCACCATCTCTCTTTAGATTGCTCCCAGCCCCTCACCAAGAGAGATCACAGCAATATCCTCACCTGCTGTTTTAAAAATAACCGTGTCCCTGAATTAGGGCTGCTTACCTGCAAACTCTTGTCCGTTCACCCCAACCCCCTCACATCCAGCCCTGCCTGGGAAGCAAGAAACCAAGGAAGGGGTGTGTGTGTGTGTGGGGGGGTGCTTCCAAAACCGACTTAGCAGAGGCCTGAAAATTCTTCGTGGAACTTCCTATTTCCCTGACTATTTCCCACACATAGAGGACTCTAGAAAGCCCTCCAGAAGAAACTGACCCATAGGTAGCACCACCTCCTAGAAAGTTCAGCACATCATCGGTGAAAGGATGGGTGATCCTTCACCCAGTTTGGCGATTCAAAGCTCTACCTTTCCTCCCAGGGGGGCAAAGCCAAACACCAAGAACTATTCTGTGAGCAATGGTCCTCCTCACCTTGACTCAAGTCAGGAAACCACACGAAATATTTGAAAAAGGAAGCAAAGGGACGGGACACAGGAGGGGACTTCCTGTCCCAATATACCCACAGCTCGATCAAACCACTCGTGGGGCCCTTTCCTCTTGGAACCTTAGTGTCCCAATAGAGCACAGGCACTAGGCTGGCGATCACAAACTCAGAAAGGGTCAGATTAGGGACAAGCAGACTATGCTCCCAACTCATAATCCAAGATTGAGGATGCTTCAGTTGAGTCCCTGAAAGGACTCAGCCAGGGATGCACTAGGACCATCCCTCGGGCGATGGACTTCGGTGGCCCATCTCCGTCTTCCGCGACTCCTGCCTCACACATAAATAACTCGAACCCAGTCTTTCCTATTCTACCCCAACCTCTCCGGTGTTCTCCGTTTGCCCGGCACAATTCGTCTAACTGACCCTCCGGCCTTCAACCAGTGCCACCCAGACGGCGGCGCCCGCTGCCCCAGCCGCGTTCCGCCTCCTGCCCTGTGGCTCCCGCCCCCGCCCCGCCTCTCCACTCCGCGACCGTTCCTCAATGCTAGGGCACCCGGCACGGCCCCTTACCCGTGTGGAGCCGATGTCCATCATCACCTCCTCGAAGGCCGCCGTCTCCTCGGCCTGACGCTGCTTCTGCAGCGCGATCTTCTCACTAAACTTGCGTGGATTGGACGCTGAGGTTGTGGAAGAGCCCGGCCCGTTCGCCCCTGACGTCGCCATCTTACCCCCGTGTCCCTCCCCTCCACCTTCCCAGCTCCAGCCACGGCCTCCGCCGCGGGCCCGGTTCGGCTCCTCCAGCTTTAGCAGCCGCCGCCGCCGCCGCCGCCGCCGCCTCCGCGAGCCCGGCGGCTCGGCCCTAGCCTCGGCCTGCAACGCACCGCCTGCCGGGACTTGTAGTTTGTTTACGGGCCTCCTCTACGCCCGCAGCCGCACAGCGAGGGCAGGAAGCGGACTCCACTTCCCAGCAGTCCTATCGATTTCTTTCCCCCTAACCCCCGGAGGCCAGCATACGCACCACCCCTTACCTACTCCCGTCCCGTGGCAAGCCGGGAAAGGTAGTTCTACAACAGTCTCGAGCCTACGAACGGGAAGGGGTGAGGGATTCGCAAAGGAAGACAAGAGAAAACGACAGAGAAGGGAAGGGGTGGAGACAGAAAGGGAAGAAGGAAGAGACAAAAGGAAAAGTTGGTCGTCTTCAGGAAATAGGACAAAAGGGGGCGAGTAAAGACAGGTGTACGAATCTGGGATTCAACACACACACCCACACCAACCCACACACCCATACAGGGAATAGCGATTCAGGTCCTCTCAGACTGGCCACTACAGGCGCACACGCACACGCACGCGCACACACACACACACACCCGCACCCCCTCTCCCTCCCGCCCCAGGCAAAATGAATCAGATATCGTAGAGGTGTATAGAAACATCTTTTATTTGGGTAACATGTCCCAAACCAGGTCAGTTAGTAAAATAGATTCTACAGAGTACAGCCCTAAGAATACACAGCCCTCCCTCCCCAAAAATAATCATAGGGAGGAGTCTGTCTCCCCCCCCCCCACATCCTCATATATAAAAAGTTTTGGCAGGTCAACATTTATCATCTAGGTATGGGCACCATGTCCATCTTCTGTAGTGGTCGGTGTCAGTACCTACGTTTTGCTCACTCCAGACAGTTCAACAAACATTTTTCCCACTGCAAATTGTGGAGCTCAAATAAAGAACAAGTAGGTCTCCTCCACTGAGGTGCTGGGCAGGTCCCAGTACCCACCCCATTACTGTGCTTTCAGAAGAGAGGCAGGTCAGCCATGGGTGGTGTCACACACCTTTAATCTCACTGTTTAGGAGACAGAGGCAGCCAGATCTCCGGACAATCAGAGCTACACAGAGAAACTTTGTCTCAAATCAAAAAAAAAAAAAAAAAAAAATCAACCTAACCTAAAGGAGGCGGGTGGGTGTTTGGCACTTTAAAAATAGAGGAGGGCGCTAGGCAGTGATGATAGCACAGCACCCATTTCAGCCCAGCACTCAGGAAGCAGAGGCAGGCAGATCCGAGTTCAAGGACAGCCTGGTCTACAGAACAAGTTCCAGAAGAGGCAGGACTACACAGAGAAGCATGAGCAGCTGGTTGTAGCCGTGCATGTGTTTAATCCCAGCAGTCAGGAAGCAGAGGCAGGCAGATCTCTTTAAATTCAAGGGACAGCTTGGTTTACGGAGTTCCAGGACAGCCAAGACTACACAGAGAAACAAAACAAAAACAAAAAAACAAAAAACAAAACAAAACAAAAGAAAGAAGCCGGGCGGTGGTGGCGCACGCCTTTAATCCCAGCACTCGGGAGGCAGAGGCAGGCGGATCTCTGTGAGTTCGAGGCCAGCCTGGTCTACAAAGGAAGTCCAGGACAGTCAAGGCTACACAGAGAGACCCTGTCTCGAAAAACCAAAAAGAGAGAGAGAGAGAGAGAGAGAGAGAGAGAGAGAGAGAGAAAGAGAGAGAGAGGGGCCAGGAGAGGCCAGATAAATTATGAAAGCTGGTGAAGAGAGACCACTTGGTACTGGTCGCTGGGTAGGAGAAAGATAAGTAGGACACAAGAAAGTGGGGCAACCCCAGCACAGGGGAGGCAGAGGCAGGCGGATCTCTGTGAGTTCAAGGCCAGCCTGGTCTACAAAGCGAGTCCAGGACAGCCAGGACTATAAGAGAAACCCTGTCTCGAAAAAGAAAAGAAAAAGAAAGTAGGAGGAACCACTTCAATTAGCTGAGAGGAGAAATGGGTTAGAACAGGCTGCTGACTTGGACTTACATCCTCTCTGTATCTTTATCCCAAAGCAGCCGGATGTCAGCTTTCTCTAGATGTAGTGCCTGATCTCTCTGTTTCTTAAGACAAGGTTTCTCTGTGTAGCCTTGGCTGTCCTGGAACTACTTTGCAGACCAGGCTGGCCTTGAACTCTGATATCTGCCTGCCTCTGCCTCTGCCTCCCGAGTACTAGGATTACAGGCATGTGCCCCCATACCCGGCTGAACTGCCTCTTTAATGTCCCAAGTGACTTGGCTATCTCCTGTTCTCTGGGCCTGGGCTAGCCTCTTCTCTGCCTACCTCCCCACCTCCCAGAGAACTCTCTGGTCCTCAATACTTCCTTTCTCCATTTCTTCCTATTTGTCCCAAGCAGAGGGCAGGGAGGACAGGGGCACCTGACACTCAGCACCCCCTTGCCTTTTGTCTGGAAGCACCTCAGATCTGGACAAAGAGCAGGCCAGTGAGCAGGGCAAAGCCTGCTAGGAGCAGAATGACCTTGAGGATTCTCTGCTCAGAGGTGGCCAGCTCCTGGGGTAGGATTTCCAGGAAGGTGATATAGAGGAAGGTGCCAGCTGCCATTCCCTCCAGCACAGACTGGGCCAGCTGGTGCAGAGGCCCAGCTGATTCTGCCAGAGCAGCACCCAGCCCGATGCCCAGAGGTGTCATACAAGAGAAGAGGATCCCACAGCCGGCCACCACCTGTACCCGTAGGTGGCTCTGTAGCAGCCGCAGGGACAGGCTGACTGCCAGGATACCCTTGTGCAGCAGCAAAGCCAGGCACAGCTCCATCGTCCGAGCCCTGTCCCGCTGCAACCCTACAGCCAGGCCCTCGAACACCGAGTGCAAGGCTAAGGAGAACACCAGCACACAGGCGCGCAGCGCCGAGGGAGCAGCCGGAGTTCCGCTGGCCTGGGGGACCTCTGGCCCATCACGCCAATGTTGAGGCCCCCCGTTCACTGTTCCCAGCAGAGCCCTCGTCTCTTCTGGATGCGGTGGACTGGACTGCTCCTTGTACGCCAGTGTGATCTGCTCCATCACCAACACCAGGAAGAAACCCATGGCCAGGATGAACTCTTCCAGGGGAAACTGAAGCTGCGAACAGGGGGGGCAACAGGAGTTCAGGAAACAACCAGAACGGGAAGGAACCGGATGCAAAGCCTGGTAGAGGCCCAATTATACACATCTGAAGTCCTGCACATCCCTGTTGGTCATCCCCTGTTGGTGGCACAGACACAGAACAACACATAGCGGAACAGACATGGTATCACACCAGTGTCACATGCAGACCAGTTTTGGCACTAACAAGATTTTGGGATACATAACTCTGTCTCATTATCATACACACTGTAAGCAGTTCCTGACTCCCACCCACCAGGTGTCACTAGCAAGCACAGTATCACCACCGCCACCACTAAGCTGTGAGACCAAACATGTCGCTACACATTACCTAGTCAGTGGTTCCTAAGGGCCAAAACACACTCCCTGGTTGAGAGTCATGAGCACACATGCAGTGTTACATGTAAGCATACAACCAAAGAATCACATCTGGGCCAACCTTCCTACATACAAAGCTGTTCCCTGTCAGGCCTGGTGGCACACACTTTTAATCCCAGCACTTGGGAGGCAGAGGCAGGCAGATGTCTCAGTTCGAGGCCAGCCTGGTTTACAAAGTGAGTCTAGAACAGCCAAGGCTACACAGAGAGACCCTGTCTTGAAAAACCAAACAAAGCCGTTCCCTGTTCACATGGAACACATGCCACAGGGTTAGTCACAGTCATGCGGAGACACAGACAGGTCTCTCAGTCACAGGTACACAGAGGGTCAGCACCCATTACCACACTCCCTCAGTCAGGTGGCGAGAAGCGGGGGTGAGAAACGCTTGAGATGGACTTTGCTGAACCCAGCTGTCTCAGGTTTTCTTATACTGTTTTTTTTGGGGGGATGTTTTTGTCTGGAAGGCAGGCAGGGGGTTGAGACAGGTCTTACTCCAAAGCCCAGACTGACCTGAAAAATACTATTTGGTCCAAGCTGGCCTCAAACTCCTTGTGATCATCCTGCCTCAGCCTCGCCAGCGCTGGGATTGCACCACTCCCCGCATCCTAGTGACTTGAGGGCACCAGGCCCCTGGAAACTGTTTCCTACCCTCCCAGGTCTGCAGTGACCTGTCTCTAGCCCCTTAACGGATGATAAGACAGACACATGGGTGAAAACCTGTAATCCAGGAAGCGGACGCAGGAGGACCAAGAACTTGGGAGCAGTCCGGATTACACGGCTGTCATGTCAGTGACCCTGACTGAACTCATAGAGTAAAGGTCTCTCTCACACTTGCGCGCATGTACACGCACGCACGCATAACATGAAAGAGAGGGTATGATCAGCAGGAGGGGACAAGCCGTAACAGGAGTGAATACAGTCAAGACACTTGATACATGAAAATGTAATCATAAAACCACTGCTATGGGGCCAGGCCACGCCTTTAATCCCGGCACTCGGGAGGCAGAGGCTGGTGGATCGCTGTGAGTTCGAGGCCAGCCTGGTCTACAAAGTGAGCCTAGGACAGCCAGGGCTACACAGAGAGACCCTGTCTCAAAAAAACCAAAAAACAAACAAACAAACAAACAAAAAACCCCACTGATATGTATAAGACATGCAAATAAAAATAAAACATGGCCGGGCGTGGTGGGGCACGCCTTTAATCCCAGCACTTGGGAGGCAGAGGCAGGTGGATCGCTGTGAGTTCGAGGCCAGCCTGGTCTACAAAGTGGATCCAGGACAGCCAAGGCTACACAGAGAAACCCTGTCTCGAAAAACCAAAAAAAGAACAACAACAAAAAAATAAATAAATAAAAAAAATAAAAATAAAACACGAAGGAAAGAAATAGAAACGCTGAGTAAGGCAGCATCTGAGAGGCGGGAAGCAAGAGCGCTGCAAATGAGAAGCAGGTCTACGCGTCACAGGCACCAGGCCTGGCCAGGGCTACACCGTGAGGACCTGCCTTAGAAAAGGAAAGAAAGAAAAGGTGAAAGTGAAAAGGGAGAGAGAGAAGGAAGAAGGGATAAAAGATGAAATGTGATTCTTGGGACATTGTTAACTTCCTGGTAACTGCAACTGCAAAACCCAGAGTAGCACACACACACACCTGATAAGGTCTGTCACACTACCTCAGCGAGCGCTGAGGGCACGCAGGGTCCAGTATCCGGGGGAAATGCACACAAACATGCCCTGCTGCCGGGTTCCACAACTCACAGGCTCACATACTAAGACATTCCACAATTACGGGGTGACCCTGGAAGAGCGTTTTGTTGGGGGGGGTTTCTTTTCTTGGGAGGAGGAGTGTTTCGAGACAGGGTCTCTCTGTGTAGCCTTGGCTGTCCTAGAATCTCTTTGTAGACCAGGCTGGCCTTGAACTCACAGCCATCCACCTGCCTCTGCCTCCTGAGTGCCGGGATTAAAGGCGTGCGCCACCACCACCACCACGCCTGGCTGTTGGGGGGTTTTTCAAGACAGGGTTTCATTATGTAGCCCTTAGCTGTCCTTGAACTCGCTCTGTAGCCCAGGCTGTCTTCCAACCCACAGAGATCCTAGGATTGAAGATGTGTGCCACCGCTATAACCGTGTTTGTGCCACCGCTACAACACGTGTTTGCCATTAGATATTCCAGCACTTTCCTCTGGGTCACATGTTGAGGTCAGTGCTCACCGTCACATGCAAGGCCTCCAAGGCCTCATCTATGGCAGCCAGGTAGTCAGGCAGCAGGTCCAGAAGACAAGTCGCCAAAAAGACTCCTCCCGCAAAGCAGCTTACTAGGCTCAGGGCTTTCTGGCTGGAGGCTGAGCAAGAGTGGAGTACAAAGTGGGTTATAAGCAAATGAGATCCCTGCAAAGTCCCCTACTCAGGGCGGGGAAGCATTGGCCGCTCCTGCCTTGCCCCTTCCCAGCCACCACGAGCAGCAGAGACTCACCCGAGGCTTCATGGTTAGTGCCTGGCCTTCGCAGCACACAGATAGGCACCAGGCTGCAGAGCAGCGTCAACAGGAGCAGCAGCACCAGGGCCCCCCAGCTTCACCTCCAGCACGGCCGGCACCGAAGGCTCCGAAGCTACCGCTTCTGGGCGCCACACCAGGAGCTCTGGCTCCCCCCAGGGCACCATGGTGGCTGTGGTTAAGTCAGTGGCTCTCCGACCTACAAAGAGAAGACTAGCATGGGTGGGAACGGTCACACAGGAAAGGGGGGGGTGGGGGTGGGGGGGGGGGGGGCAAGGAAGAGGGAAGGCTGGTCGGCAGAACGCGCTTCCCTCAGCCCAGCCACTCTTTGGCCTTTCCCAGCTGAAGTGACTCATCCACTCCCACACCAAGGCTTGCGTTTCCTCCTTCGAATTCATCCCTCCCAAGTTCAGCGAACCATCGAGGTGGAAACTGAGGCACGGGAAGGCCAAAGTAGATTATGTCATGACACTGGAGTCGGTTGGAAACTAGGGAAGGACAGGACAGACTCCCGGAAAGGACCCGGAGCTAGAGCTGAGGCTGAGGTGCCCGGAGTGAGGGGAGACCACTCTCTCAACACATAGTTCCACTAAAGTACATGTAGCAAAGCCAGGCTGGAGCTGTGGCGAACTCCTGGGTGGCTTCTCAGGACGATCGGAAACGAGGTGGAACTTGGGTGCTAGACGACTCTCTCACTGCCCACTCCCCAGGGCCATCCCTACGCCCCCAACCCCTATCCCCGGAACTAACAGGTAGTCACGGCAGAGGCCAAAGGAGAGGGGCTTGGGGCTGGCTCAGCCCGCACTGAGGGCGGCGTCTAGAAGTCTGGGAGGGGAGGTCGGAGGTCGCCAGCGTCGCAGGGATCAGATGAAGACGGCTAAAGCGGAGACCTCAGCTCCTAGCCTGGGAGGCCTCAGAAGCTGCCTGTGACCCTGCGCCCAGCGAGGCCGCACTCACCTCCCGAGGGTCTCACTCCATCGCAGCCGCTCGGTTCCGGCCTGGCGTCGGGAATTCCCGCCCCCTCCCCACCCCTCTCCCCCCCTTCCCCCTCCCTGCCCGCCCCCCGCCTCCGCAGACACTCACGGGGCAGCCAATGGCTGCGCCCGGGGGGAGGAGCCTAGGCCGGAGTGACGTGCGTGACGAGCAGTTAGAATCTGGGAACCGGAGAGGTGGGCAGGCGGAGCGCTGAGACCCAGCCAGAGCGGGGAGGGGACGAGCGGGAAGGGCGGTGGGCCCCGGGCTCTAACTACTGACCCGGCCAGTCAGAAAGTCTTCGGTGGAAGTGGAAGCTAGGAATTCTGAGAGCAAGGCCTGTTCCCTGTCTTTTCTCCCAAAGTATTTCTCACCACATCTCTCAGGACATCGGTCTCGCCTGGCCACAGCCTCTTACAGCTCAGGCTCTATTAGTGCGTAACTGGGCCAAAGGGAAAGTATTGCCTTTTTGGGACAAATTTCCTTGCCTGGATTGCCTAGCCAGCCCCCGCCCCGTTCCCCCTCCCCCACCCCCGCAAAGGAGATGAGCCTGGAGGTGGTGGCGCACGCCTTTAATCCCAACACTCCGGGAGGCGGAGGCAGGTGGATCACTGAGTTCGAGGCCAACCTGGTCTACGAAGGGAGTCCAGGATAGTCAAGGTCACACAGAGAAACCTTGTCTTGAAAAACAAACAAACAAACAAAAAACCAAAAAATTTACAGCCAAGGCTACACAGAGAAACCCTGCCTCGAAAAAAAACCTTCCTAGACTACCCGTGGCTCATTTGGTTTCTAAACAGGCTCCTGCCTTCTCAGAGTAGGTAAAGATGTGGTGGGATCAAATTTCGGAGTTGCATACTTAAGTTTCCTACTGCTGGGCGCTCTAGCATGATTTTCTCCAACTTTATTTTGCATTCTCCAGCTCCTCCTCACCCCCAAGTCCTATAGATCTGTTGTCTGTTCCTTACACGCACAGTGTTTTCTTGCTTTTATTTATTTATTTATCTGCCTACTTATTTATTCATTATTTATTTTGTTTTGGTTTTTGGTTTTTCGAGACAGGGCTTCTCCGTGTAGCCTTGGCTGTCCTGGATTCGCTTTGCTAGACCAGGCTGGCCTTGAACTCACAGAGATCCGCCTGCCTCTGCCTCCCAGAGTGCTGGGATTAAAGGCGTGAGCCACCACCGCCTGGCTTTATTTATTTATTTTTGTCTCAGATCCCACACTGGCCTGTAAGTAACCATGTAGCCAAACTGTCCCGGGCTCAGGGCAATCCTGTCTCAGCTTCCCAAGAGCTGAGATTACTCGCCTGCCCATGTGTCACCAATGTGTCACCAATGTATTTTTCTCTCTAGACCTTCACTGTTTGCTCAGCCTGCGTTGCCTGCTGATCCCACAACCGAGTATTCTAAGAATCCCCTACTGGGATAACTGTTAAAGGTGCTTGCCATCCAGCCTGAGTTGTTTTTTTTTTTTTTTAATTGAATTCCACCCACCCACACACCCAACCCTGATGGTAGAAAGAGAGCTCCAATTCCACAAGTTATCCCATGACTTCCATGTGTGTTGTGCATGTGTCCAGCAACAGCAAACACTGGTGGGCGCCAACACACAAACACTCACACTAAACATAAATGAACATTTGCTGGGTGGGTCTTTTAGTTCAAGGCCAGCTTCAGCTCCATAATTAGGAGTATATAGTGCTCTTTGCAGCACTTTGGCCAGTACCAACTAACATGTTAGGGAGCTTCTAACTGCTTGCAACTTTAGTTCCATGGGGACCAAATAAATCTGCGTTCTTCCTGCCTGTGTACATACCCACACATGCCTAGTCAGATCCGGTTGCTCCTGTCTTCTGGATTAAAGGCGTGTTTGTATTCTAGCTGGTCTACCTAGAAGGTCTCTGGATGTGATCTCTTGCCAGAACAGCCAGGTTCTGAATTAACATTCCTCTACATTAATGTTTAAAAGCACTTGCTGTTCTTCCAGAGGACCTAAGTTTGATTCTCAGCAAGCATAGCAGTCTATAACTCCTGCTTGAAGGAATTCAATACCTCTGGCCCCTGCAGGCACCTGCCCTCATGTGCACATACTCACAAACATACCTACACATAACTAAAAACAATAAAAATAAATTTAATTAATTTATTTTATTTTATGTGTATGGATGTTTTGCCTGCATGTATGTGTGTGTGTGTGTGTGTGTGTGTGTGTGTGTGTGTGTGTGTGTG
>OU015751.1:121641656-121665782 GCA_907169655.1 Acomys percivali | reverse complement strand
TGTGTGTGTGTGTGTGTGTGTGTGTGTGTGTGTGTGTGTGTGTGTGGCATGGGCATGCAATGCCTGCAGGGTGCAGAAAAAGGCATCAGATCCCCTGAATCTGATTTACAGACAGTTGTGAGCTGCCATGTGGGTGCTGGAAGTTGAACTAGGGTCCTCTGGAAGAGCAGCCAGTGCTCTTAACCACTGAGCCATCTCTCCAGCTCTAAATTTCATCTTAAAAGTTAAATAAAGGGAAGCCGGGTGTGCTAGTGCACACCTTTAATCCCAACACTCAGGAGACAGAGGCAGGAGGATCGCTGTGGGTTCAAGGCCAACGTGGTCTACAAAAGCAAGTCCAGGACAGCCAGGGCTACACAGAGAAACTCTGTCTTGAAAAACCTAAAAAAAAATAGTTAAATAAAGGGGCTGGAGAGATAGTTCAGCAGTTAAGAGCACTGTCAGCTCTTCCAAAGGTCCTGAGTTCAATTCCCAGCAACCACACGGTGGCTCACAACCATCTATAATGAGATCTGGTGCCCTCTTCTGGCATGCGGGTGTACAAACAGGCAAAACACTGTATACATAATATAATAAATCTTTTTTTTTTAAAGCTTTAATAAAAATGGAAGCTGGGCGTGGTGGCACACGCCTTTAATCCCAGCACTTGGGAGGCAGAGGCAGGCGGATCGCTGTGAGTTCGAGGCCAGCCTGGTCTACAAAGGGAGTCCAGGACAGCCAAGGCTACACAGAGAGACCCTGTGTCAAAAAACCAAAAAAAAAAAAAAAAATTGAAATGTATGCATATCTACACATTCAACCTATTACCTAATATATTAATTGACAATAAGAACACTTAGCTGGGAGTGCTGGCGCACGCCTTTAGTCTCAGCACTTGGAAGGCAGAGGCAGGTGGACCGCTATGAGTTCCTGGCCAGCCTGGTCTATAAAAAACTCCAGGACAGCCGAGGCTAACTCGGAGAGACCCTGTCTCAAAAAAAAAAAAAAAAAAAATTAAGGGGCTGGAGAGATGGCTCAGAGGTTAGGAGCGCTGACTGCTCTTCCAGAGGTTCTGAGTTCAATTCCCAGCAACCACATGGTGGCTCACAGGCATCTATACCCTCTAATCTCCTCTTCTGGCATGCAGGTGTACAAGTAGATAGAGCACTCATGTACATAAAAATAAATTTTTAAAAAATTAAATTAAATTTAAAAAGAATACTTACAATGTACTCTGAGCAATTGATTTTAAGTAGACCAAATATAGATTAAGGAAAAGTTGGGCAGAATTCCTGAGAGTGGGAGGTGTGCCAAGGGAAGAGTATCCTCTCTGACTTTTAACCATAATACATCAGTCATTATTGTCTCTAGCCACCATGTTAAACAACAGATCTGCTTAACTTTATCTTCATCTAATTTGGGATTTATTAAAAAAAAAAAATCTCCCCTGGCTGAGCCAGGCATGGTGGCTCATGCCTTTAGAGGCAGAGGCAGGCTGATTTCTCTGAGTTAGAGGGCAGCCTGGTGTTGTTGATTTACCAATATGATCTAGTAATACTTATTATCAGGCCTAAACTTATGATGATGATGATGATGGTGATGGTGATGATGATGATGATGGTGATGATGGTGATGATGATGATGACAGTATAACTTGGAGGCAGAGGAAGGTGGATCAACATGAGTTCCAGGCCAACCTGGTCTACAAAGCGAGTCCAGGGCAGCCAAGGCTACACAGAGAGACCCTGTCTGGGGGAAAAGAAAATCCAGATTTTACCTATGAAGACTCTGGAGAGTCAGGAGTCAAAGCCTACTAGCTCAGAGAGACAGAGAAAGAATCCAGCTGAGGGGCTGGAGAGATGGCTCAGTGGTTAAGAGCACCGACTGCGCTTCCAGAGGTCCTGAGTTCCATTCCCAGCAACCACATATTCTCTATGCAGATAGATCACTTATCTAAATAAATAAATAAATAAATAAATAAATCTTTAAAAAAAAAAATCCAGCTGACCTTCCTACTCAGCTAAAAGCCCCAGAAGGGAAAAACCAAAAGCCCTTTTTCTCTACAATATCTTCAATAACCTTCAATTCCAAGTCCTTCCTCTCTTCTCAGTCTCTGTAGGCTGGTTTCTTGCTCCACCTCTTGACCTAGGGTTAAGTTTATTTAATCCTGTTTTCGGAAAGATTTTGGATTAATGGTGTGTGGTAGGGCAGGGTGTGGTGGCCCATGTCTTTATCCCAGCACTCTCGAGGCACAGGCAGGCAGATCTTGTGAGTTTGAGGGCAGCGTGGTCTACAAACTGAGTCGAGGACAGCCATGACTATGCAAAGAAACCCTGTCTCAAAAAACAAACCAAACCAAAACAAAACAACAACAACAACAAAATATATATTGTTATGCCCAAAATTTGAGAGACTCCCCCAAAAGACCACCTACAAGCTGAGTCCAAATGCAATGGCAAGGAAGTCTTTATTGCAAACTCAAGCTGGGGCCACACCTCCAATGCATTGACACAGCAGATGCAGGGATTGAGAGGGTTTATTTATTATTATTATTATTATTATTATTATTATTATTATTATTATTATTATTATTATTATTATTATTATTTTGGTCTTTTGAGACAGGGTTTCTCTGTGTAGCCTTGGCTGTCCTGGACTCACTTTGTAGACCAGGCTGGCCTTGAACTCACAGCGATCCGCCTGCCTCTGCCTCCCGAGTGCTGGGATTAAAGGCGTGCGCCACCACGCCCGGCTGAGAGGGTTTTTTAAAAAATAGGTTTTAGATAAATAAATGGGTTTTACAGTATATGATTGGATGGCATTTGGGCAGAAAAGCTGCAAGCAGGGAGTTACAAGCCTTGACATTTTATAGTTGGGTAATAGGTGTAGGGACAATTTGGCCTATAGAAAAGATTGTCTGAAGCTGGGCATGGTGGCACATGCCTTGAATCCCAGCCCTCAGGAGGCAGAGGCAGCTGGATCACTGTGAGTTTGAGGCCAGCCTGATCTACAAAGGGAGTCCAGGACAGCCAAGGCTACACAGAGAGACTCTGTCTTGGAAAAAAAATGAAAATAAAAGATTGGTTGAAGCAGTCATGAGGGCATTAGGAACTTTGGCCTGGCTTCTCCTAATTGGTTGTTGCTATGTGTCAGACCACCTGCTGGTCAGCTTGACCAGCAGAGAGTATATTTGGACTTTCCCAAGGTGAGCTGACTGTGCTGCTAGGGAATATTTTTCTGCTTAAACTAGTTTAGGCCTTGCCTAGGTTTAACACAAAAATGGAGTTTGTCTGGTCTTACATATATTATTTTTGGTTTTTTTTTTTTTTTTTTATGTTTTTTTGGTTTGTTTTTGGTTTGTTTTGGGGTGAGGGTTTGAGAGAGGGTTTCTCTGTGTACCCCTGGCTATCCTGAAACTCATTCTATAGACCAAGGTGGCCTCAAACTCAGAAATCTGCCAGCCTTTGCCTCCCAAGTGCTGGGATTAAAGTTGTGCCTCATCACACTGTCAAGTGGCTGGCTGTCCTGGAATCACCGTGTAGACCAGGCTGGCTTCCAACTCCTGGGATTCCCCTGCCTCTGCCTCTGTGAGTGCTGGGATTAAAGGTGTGTGCCACCAGGCCTTGTTGAGAAACTCTGTGTTCACAATGGGATCAAATATACTGCAACAGGGCCTAAGGAAGTTATTTTTTTCTCTATAAAACTCGACCCATGAGGAAAAGGAGGGCTGTTAGTGAGATGGAGGCGGAACTTCCTTCCAGTCCTGGCAGATGGGAAGCTGGGTCCATTTCCCACTCAGTCATCTCTGCTCAGAGGAGCCTGGCAGGAAGCCCCTTGAAGGGCAGTTAACCACCCTTTCTTCCTTCCTTCTTCCTTTATTTTCTTTTTCTTTTTTGGTTTTTCAATATAGGGTTTCACTGTGTATCCCTGGCTGTCCTGGGACTCACTCTATAGACCAGGCTGACCTCGAACTCAGAGATTCCCCCTTTGAATTCTGGATGCACCTCCCAAGTTTTTCTCATACTTATGTTAGCACAGTTTCACTGTTTGACCTGACGTCTGTAACTCATCAGACGCTAGACCAAGGCAGAACAAATCCTGAACTTTTGAATTACTTTTTGTTAGTCATGACCATCTGATTCCTTATCATTCAAACTGGCAAAAGATGATCTGCCCTGTCACCCTTAGAGCTATCTTACGTCACATGACAGATGTTGATGAAAACAACTTGTTCAAAAAGATTCCTTACATTCCAGCACTTGGGAGGCTGCAAGAGGAAAATTTCCAAAATAAGACACCGCCCCCCCCCCTCAGGCTGGAGAGATGACTCAGTGGTTAAGGGCACTGACTGCTCTTCCAGAGGTCCTGAGTTCAATTCCCAGCAACCACACGGTGGCTCACAACCATCTGTAATGTGATCTGATGCCTCTTCTGGCCTGCAGGTGTACAAACAGGCAGAGCACTACATACATAATAAATAAATAAATCTTAAAAAAAAAAAAAAAAAGAGCTCCTCTCAAAAGAAGTAGATGGCAGGATATCTTAGTGGGTTAAGTCACCTGACTCGACAATCCCCAGTGCCGACATGGTTAAAAGAGAAACCTGACTGACTCCTGAAAGTTATCCTCTGGCCCCCACAGGTAGGCAGTGGCATGAGAGCCACCTCCCCTCTACTCTCTGGGATTACCTGCCTTCACAGTAAGAGAAGAAACAGAGAAAGGAGGAGGTAAGAGAGAATGATAAAGCTCTCACAACTCCAGTGAGACCCTGCATCAAAAGACATAGTGAGACTCTGTCTTAAAAACAAAACAAAATAGCCGGGCTTGGCGGCGCACGCCTTTAATCCCAGCACTCGGGAGGCAGAGGCAGGCGGATCGCTGTGAGTTCGAGGCCAGCCTGGTCTACAAAGGGAGTCCAGGACAGCCAAGGCTAACACAGAGAGACCCTGTTTCGAAAAACAAAAACGAAACAAAAAAAAAGTAGAATCTATTGTACACATCACTAGACATATATACTGTTCTTTCTTGCATTTTGTTACTGTTTGGTGGTTGGTTTGTTGTTTGTTGTTGTTGTTTTTCCTGACAGGGTTTCTCTGTGTAGCCCTGGCTGTCCTGGACTCAGTTGGTAGACCAGGCTGGCCTCGAAGACACAGAGATCCACCTGCCTCTGTCTCCTGAGTGCTGGGATTAAAACCATGTGCCACCATGCCCAGCTCTGTTTTTGCTTGTGAGACAGGATTTTAATATAGCCCAGACCGGCCTTGCCTCAGGCATATTCCCGCATAGGCCTCTAGAGCGCTGCGATTACAGGCATGAACTCCCACACCAAGCTCTGAAACAGCTTTCCAGCTCCAAGGACACCGGAGTAGATACCGTATCGGCTGCTCATGAGACTACACTGAGCAATGAGGCTTCCTCACTCCCGTTTCACAACACAAAAACTGTACCCAAAACTAGTAGCTTATGGGAAAAATAAGACCTCAAACCAAAAGCAAATGTTCGGCTAATGCATGGCAGTTTTCCTGCATGGATTTACCAGGCGCCCCCAGAGTGCTGTGGTTCCTGGATCCACATAGCTGCGATTGCACAGTTGGCTGTCAGGGAGTGGAGGCCTGGTCCATGGGCGGGCAGTTATTTCCTGTCTGGGTAAGTAAGAACTTGGGGCCTCAAAATCACGAGGTTAACAAAGCCAAACCCAGTGGCTCCTGTCCTTAGCCGCTCAGCTTGCGCTCAGCTTTCCTACAGTGTATCTATTGGCTTCTCGCTGTGGCCTGAAACCTTGGCCAAGTTACTTCCTGTTGGCCTATTGTTGTCAACCTCAAGGGCGGGGCCATCGCCAGCCATTGGCTAGAAGCGCTGCCCTAAGTCTTCAACGTCCAATCAGGATTCAGGGGTGGAAGAATGGGGGGTGGGGGGCGGCCAGCGGGAGGGGAGAGCCTTCAAATCTTGGCTTCGTTTCTTACCTTGACATCGGTCTCTATCTTGTAAAGATTGTGGCTTCGGGGGTCCTGGAGAGATGGCTCAGCGGTTAAGAGCACTGACTGCTCTTCCAGAGGTCCTGAGTTCAATTCCCAGCAGCTACATGGTGGCTCACAACCATCTGTAATGTGATCTGATGCATACTGTATACATAATAAATAAATCCTTAAAAAAAAAAAAAAAAGATTGTGGCTTCGAAACAGTCAGGTATCCTCTGTGCCTGTCACTACCATCTCAGTCCTTTGCTGACATCAGTCTCTCAGCAAGATCTACCAGCACTGGGCAAACTGACAGAAAGGGTGTGGGTACCTATAGTTTTATTTCAGTTTGCATATGGGCGGCGTCTTAATACTACTCTGAGGAGCATGCTTCGGCCAGGTGCAACCCAACCCGCCCTCCCCACCCCTACCCCCACTCCCATCCCCACCCCCAAACTCCACTGACTGCATAGGCGGGGCTTGGCTGGGCACCACCAGGATACAGGATCCTGGAAGAAAGAAAAGGTGTAGTGTTTGGGGCTTCGGCGGGCTAGGCTGGTTTGGCAGGGCAAAGAAAGCTCTCCGAAGAAAACAAAACCAAACCCAGGTAATACCCAGGTGGGTTACTTTTCTGAACCCAAAAGATAAGGCCTGAAGCAAGTTCTCCTGCGAGGGGCTGACCCATGGGAGTAGGACAGAGTGCTGGAGAAGCAAGGCCTTCCTCTGTAGCTACCCCACCCACCTTCCTGCAGAAACATGGAACTCGCGTGCCCTGAGTTGCTGGAGCCTCCAGAGGACATCTTCTCCACAGGATCTTTCCTGGAGCTGGGACTCAACTGTCCTCCATCCAAGGTTCTGGTGACCAGGCTACAAGAACAGGGCCTGCAAGGCTGGGAGGGGCTGTGGCTGAGTTTGTCCAGTGGAAGTGGGAGGGAGCGAGGTTGAGACAACTCTGCCTTAAGTCCCCACAAGGGATGACGTCTGATAACACAGCCCACAACGTAGACCTGAATCATAACTTTTCTGTGTCCCAGAAGGAAAAGGAGCAAAGTTGAAGCATGAAAGGACCCAAGTGTCACGCCAGGTATGACTTTCAGAATTCTTCTTCACAGACACTCCCACCCTCTCTTTCTATAGGGCCTTCAGAAGAGCGAGCCTGACGATTTCCTGAGCCTCTTCATTGATCCCAATATGGTATATTGCTCAGAAACATCTCCTACTAGTGACAGGGGCTTCTCTGAAGACCCCAGCTCCCCTGTCCAACAGGCACCCAGTTCTCCTGCCCTCTATGAGGTTGTCTATGAGGCAGGGGCCCTGCAGAGCACTCAGCAGGAAACAGGGCCAACCTTCGGACTCATCTCTATACAGATAGGTCAGTGTGCTTTTTGGAGAGCGGGCAATGGCCCTTTCAGGCCCGGCCCCGGCCTCGAGGTTAAGGGGAGAAGACTCCCCGAACTGCAGCACTGCCCAGTGCCTGCTGCCATCACAGTCTTCTGATTCCTTTGTCCCCGTCTCTGTATCGTCTTCAGATCAGTGGAGCCCTGCGCTTATGGTCCCTGATGCCTGCCCAGTCAGCGGACTGCCCCCTAATGCTCATAGACATATCCTGCCTAGAGCCAGCAGCATTGTCCCAGCATCTCCCGCAGCCCTGGTGAGTCTTGACGTCGGACAGAACTTGTGTTCCCCAGGACATATGTCCTCACATGAACAGGGGTGAAAAAGGAAAAGAGAGGAGGCACAAATAACGAATTGGTTTGCTCCACTTTTGGTCGGGGGATGGGGGGGGGGGCGGGGGCTGGTTTGAAGGCCAGAGAGAAACAAGCAATTTTTTTTTCCCGAGACAGGGTTTGAAAGAAACAATTCTAAGAAAAGGAAAGCATGGGGGGGGGGCAGGTAGGCAGAGAGCTCTTGGGGATCAGGGTGGTTAGGGTTCTCCCTAGTCGCAGGTGGGATTAGGGAGGCAGGGTCAGTGCTCTAGAGAAACCTGGGCCTAGTGTGCATTTAGGTTCAGTGTGAGCTGTTCGCTCAGCCTGGGGTCAGGAACAGGAACTGGGACAGGGCACCTGGGGATCCAGCTGCCTAATGAGGACAGGGTGAAAGCAAAGCAGCCTCAGCAGGTGTTTGCCCTGGAACGCTGGTGGCTGCAGCTGTGCAGACCCAGAGAGGCCAAGCATAGGCCACATGCCTCTCTCTACCCTGGGATGTATACCCTGTGTCCAAAGGCAGGGACCGAGTCCTAGCCATCCTCTAAAACTGGACTTGAAGGTGGGACCAGAAGCCGCGCTAGGGATTTGTCTATCAGCACAGGGTTTGTGCTTGCTTTATTTTTAGATGAAGCCCTCTGTGCTCCATTCTCAGAGATCTTGGTTTAGAGATTGGAAAAAACACGCTATTAAAACAGTTGGAGCAAAAGAGGGGATATCAGGAAAGGAAATAATCTAGCCAAGAGCCAAAGGCCATCAGAAAGGAAAAGATGGGCCAGTAGGAAACAACACTGGCGTGTGCGCCAAGGACCTGAGCCAGGAGGTCAGATCCCCAGCACCCACATGAAAGGCCTCATATCCCTTAGCCCGCGTGATCTGAGGGATCGAAACAGGATCGCCAGCCTAGCTCCAGGGTTAGGGAGAAACTCAGTCACAGAGAAATAAGGTGGCGAGTGATAGGGCAGGATAAATGTTACCCCATTGGGCTCTGGTCACACCCACACACACACACACACACACACACACACACACACACAAACACACCACACACACACACACACACACCACACACACACACCACACACACACACACATACCACACACACACACACACCACACACACACACCACACACACACACACACACACACACACACACACACAAACACACCACACACACACACAGGTTCAGGGCTGGAGAGATGGCTCACTGGCTGCTCTTCCAGAGGACCCAGGTTCCAGTCTCCGCTCCCACGAGGCAGCTCCCAACTGCCTGTGGCTCCAGTTCCGGGGCATTAGACACCATCACATAGACATACACGCAGGCAAAGCACCAATGCACGTAAAAACAATGGAAAGAAAGGGAGACAGACAGACACACACACACACACACAGAGAGAGAGAGAGAGAGAGAGAGAGAGAGAGAGAGAGAGAGAGAGAGCGCATGCTTGCCAGAGAGTGGACAGCAGCTTGACCCAATAGGCGGAGCTTAGAGCCTGGGGATCATGAGTCACATATTCCTGTGCACATATTTTACCAAATGGAAGTTAATGGCCAAATTGTTGTTGGGTTTTTTTTTGTTTTTGTTTTTGTTTTTTGGACTTTCCGAGACAGGGTCTCTCTGTGTTAGCCTTGGCTGTCCTGGACTTGCTTTGTAGACCAGGCTGGCCGCAAACTCAGTGATCCGCCTGCCTCTGCCTCCCCAGTGCTGGGACGATGGCCAAATTGTTTACCTAATACAAGTAAATTTAACAAAGGCCAGCATAGTGAATTCATACAAGTTCTCTTCCAGTTGTCCTGAGATCCCAGAACAGGCCCCTCCAGCTTGGTGGTAATGTCAGGGTTCTATGTGTGGACAACATTTTCACTGTCCTTCCTCGGCTTCAGGAAGACCCTTTGGCTTGTAACGGTGCCTGTCTGAATGCTCTGTCTGCCCTGACCTCACTTTATGACTCAGGGCAAACAGCCCTCTCCTGAAAGCCCCCTGCGGCTGGAGGGGCAGCTGGGGTGTCTGAGGCTGGGACCTCAATCCGCTCACCCTCCGCCACTCCTCCCAGCTGTCCTGCCAACGTCTCTTCCTGACAGACGAAGAGAAGCATCTGCTGGGGCAAGAAGGGGTTTCTCTGCCCTCTCACCTGCCCCTCACCAAGGTAACAACTGTCCCTAAAGGGTGTCCCAACCCAGGAGCTCAACCTCTAAAGAGCCTGGCTCCCAGGCGACAGTAGGGGAGTTGTGGGAGGCAAAGGGTCCGGCAGGAAACACCTTGGGCCTCCAGGCAGAGGAGAGAATACTCAAGAAGGTCCGGAGGAAAATCCGCAACAAGCAGTCAGCTCAGGACAGCCGGCGGCGGAAAAAGGAATACATCGACGGGCTGGAGGGCAGGTGTGTTGGGGCATCTTACCGGCAGTGTCGGGATGCAGAGGAGTGGGGACAGGGGTGGGGGGGAGGGGGCAGGCGCAATTCCTCACCAAAGCAAGCATGTTAAGGGACCATCTGCCCAACTTGCTCTGCTTCTCCGCACTCCCTAGAGTGGCTGCCTGTTCTGCACAGAATCAGGAACTACAGAGAAAGGTCCAGGAGCTGGAGAGGCAGAACAGGTGAGTGCCTGGGTGGAGGGGAGGGCAGGACGCAGCCACGGCCAAGCGCTTCTCGGGCTAACTCTTCCTTCCTCTCCTAGCTCCTTGGCGGCGCAGATCCAGCAGCTCCAGCAGCTCACGGCTCAGACCTCCAGCAGAGCTGCGCAGACCAGCACCTGTGTTCTGGTACCATCACGATGCTCTGTGCTTCCCCTCCCCCACCCCTGCCGCCCTCCGTCCTTCCACCTGACACCAGTCCTGCCCAGCCCAGTCCTCCAGACCATGATAACCTTAACTACCCTCACCTCACGCTGCCGTCATCCTCTGTTGTCCCCAGAGCCCAAATGCCCTCTTGCTCCTTTTCAGATTCTTCTTTTTTCGCTGGCTCTCATCATCCTGCCAAGCTTCAGCCCCTTTCAGGGTCAACCGGAAGCTAGGCCTGAGACTTACCAGCTTCATGGAGGTAAGAGGCAAGTGCACGGCAGTCCCCGTGATGAGCCAGAAAAGGCCAGTCTCCAAAACAGTTAACAATAGGAGAAGGCGGGGCGAGGTTGCACATGCCTTTAATCCCAGCACTCATGAGGCAGAGGCAGGTGGATCTCTGTGAGCTCGAGGCCAGACTGGTCTACAAAGCGAGTTCAGGACAGCCAAGGCTACACACAGAGAAACCTTGTCTCAAAAAAACAAAACAAAACACAGTAGGCGAGCTCTGGGCCAGTCTCCCTGACAAGCACATTCTCCTCAGTGATTTCCAGAAATATCTTGACTCAGAAGGACGTGACAGAAAGCCAGGAGATTCCAGCGCTGAAGTCCAAGCTGGCGGAGCCACCTGAACTTCCAACTGCAAATGGCTCATCAGAGACACAGCTAAAGATGGGAATGAAGGCTAGACCCCTTGGGCCGACCAGGGGACTGGTGCGTGCAGATGAGATGTAAGCCGAACACTTTTTTAGTCACACAGGAATCCGCACAGGCTTTCCCAGCACTGTTTCACCAGGAATTCCCAGTGAGGAGTCTGTAGCCCTAAGGTTCTGAGTCACTCAGGACACTGTAGATTTCTGTCCCCTAAAGCCAGGTTTACTTATAAGGCAGGGCACCTCAAAAACTTGTCAGATATTTGTGGTTTTATTTTTTCTTTGTGGATAAGATCAAGGGGAAACAAGTTTTGACTTGGGAAATAAACTTTCTATCTAAAATTCTGTCCCAGAATTTTTAATTTTTATTTCAGACAACTTCTCACTATGGAGCCTAAGCTGGTCTCAAACATCTGAGTCCTACCAAATGCTGCAACTACAAGTATGTAGTGCTACATACAGCTTAGAAATTGTTTTATTGCCAGGCGTGGTGGCGCACACCTATAATCCTAGCACTCTGGGAGGCAGAGGCAGGTGAATCTCTGAGTTTAAAGCCAGCCTGTTCTACAAGGTGAGTTCAAGACGGCCAGGGCTACATAGAGAAATGCTGTCTCAAAAAACTGAAAAAAAAGGGAAGAAAAAAAAAAAAGAAATTGTTTTATCATTGTTGTGTATGTGTATTAGTAAGTATAATGTGTGTGTTATTGTATGTACAGGTGGTATAATACACATGTGGAGCTCAAAGGGCAACTTTTAGGTCCTTTCCTCTTACCATGCTCAAACTCAGGTCATTAACAGCAAAAACACTTTTTAAAATTTTATTTATGTATATGTGTGTCTATGTGAGCGCAAACCACATGTGTGAGGGTACTCATGGATAGCAAGGGATCCCTGGAGCTGGCAGCTGTGATCGGTGGTGCACACCTTTAATCCCAGCACTGGAGAGCCAGAGGCAGGTGGATCACTGTGAGTTCGAGGCCAGCCTGGTCTACAATGCGAGTCTAGGACAGCCAAGGCTACACAGAGAGACCCTGTCTCGAAAAATAAAACAAAATATTTGTTCATTTTTCTGTATGTATATGTCTGTTTAAGCATGAGTTTGTGTTGCTGATTTACCAATAGGGCCTAACAATGTTTATTATTTGGCCTATACTTATTATTAGGGCAATATTTTCTGCTAGCAATCCATCAAGACACAGACATTTGATATATTTTAAGATAGTCTTAGTTAACCTGGGGCAGGGCAGATATCAATCCCCTAAACTACTTCCCATAGTGGGGCAGGTATAGAATATATGTGGCTCAATCCCATGGCGTCTAGTTCTAATATTTCTATCAAGCTCCCTCCCATCCATAATCCCAAATACTTGCTCCATCCATGGCAGCCACATGCTTCTCCTCCACTGAGCCCATGTCGGCCTTTTTTCTTCTCCTCTTTCCACTGGTCTCTCTTCCCAAGAGTCTGTCTCCCCCAGCCTGGGAACCTTAGCAACGCCTATCTCATCTTCCCTGCCTAGGTGCAATGGCCTTTTATTAACTAGCATCAAAATACATCGGACCATCAAGTGTGTGTGCACCACTTGCCTGTAGGTGTCCTTAGAGGCTACAGGGCATCAGGTCACCTGAAACTAGAATTCTGTGTGACTGTAAGCCACCTGATTTGGATGCTGGGACCCAAACCCAGACCCTTTATAAGCGCAGCAGATGCCTTTGGCGACTATGCCAACTTACCAACCCCTGGCTGTCCTGGACCCGCTTTGTGGACCAGGCTGGCCTCGAACTCACAGACGTCTGCTTCTCTTTACCCGAGTGCTGGGATTACAGGCATGTGCCACCACACCAGGCGTCCCCCACCAAGACGAGTTATTTTAGGCAAGGAGACGAGTTTATTCCTTTATTTGTTGATTTTTTAATTTTGTAATTTTTTCCAGATCATATTATAAATGGTTGTGAGCCACCATGTGGTTGCTGGGAATTGAACTCAGGACCTCTAGAAGAGCAGTCAGTGCTCTTAACCTCTGAGCCGTCTCTCCAGCCCCTATTTATTTATTTATTTTTTAAGACAGTCTTATTATGTAGTTTAGCACAGGCTGCCTACTAATTTACCAAGGCTCCTCCTGCCTCACCCTCTCAAGTGCTGGGATTACAAGTGTGTGCCACCATGCCCAGCACTATTTTACTTTTTATTGTGCTCTTTAGTGGTCTGGAGAGGGAGTTAGGGAAAGGTGCTGCTACCACAAAGCTTAAGAGTGCAAATTAGCTCACTGGACCTTCTCCACCTGAGACACAGTCTGTGAGACCCAGCACAGCACAGCAGGACTCAGCTAAATGGACTCAATCTGCTTCCGGACTTTTTCAAGAGCCTTTCGATCCAGCTGCCGCTGACGAGTGATGACAAGGCAAGCGAAGACTAAAGCCACACCCACCACAGCACCTTCAAACTTCCAGAATAAGCGCTGTTCCATCAGGGCTGAACGGCAGCTGGGGGAGAAAAGGACAGTCAGTTTCTCTTAGCTACTGTCTTCCACTTCAGCCTGCCCAAACACTATCCAAAAATAAGACAAACTGGGCTTGGTTTTTTCTTTAGTCTCTGCAGAGATAAACAGAGCAGCATTAACCAATTTTTGGGTGTTTTGTTTTGTCTTGTTTTTTTGTTTTGTTTTTCGAGACAGAGTCTCTCTGTGTAGCCTTGGCTGTACTGGACTCGCTTTGTAGACCAGGCTGGTCTCAAACTCACAGCGATCCACCTGCCTCTGCCTCCCCGAGTGCTGGGATTAAAGGCATGCCCTTACCTTCTTAATTCATTCCTTTTAGATGAGCTGCAGGTGACTTTCTCCACGTACCCAGTAGGACCGCACTCAGGCGTGGTTTTCTACCAAAACAAAGGTGCAAAAGCATGTGGGGGAGGACTGGAGCAATGGCTCAGTGGTTAAGAGCGCGGCCTGATCTTCCAGAAGTACTGAGTTCAGTTCCCAGCAACCACACGATGGCTCACAACCATCTTTAATGTGATATGACGCCCTCTTCTGGCCTGCGGGTATGCATGCAGGCACAGCACTATATACATAATCATAAGTAAATAAATCTTTTTTTAAAAAAAAGCATGTTAGGAAGAGGTGAGCAGGAAACAGAAGATCCAGTCTTCTGCGAGGCCAGTGCTGGGGAGCAGCTGTTCAGCAAGGGCCAGTGCTGGGGAGCAGCAGGGAGCTACTGAGAAGCCCTGATGGGGATGGTGGAGGTGGTTGGTGCTGGCAGGGTCAGGAAGGCAACAGTCTAGGAGATAAGAAGAAAATCCAGGGTCTACTGTATCAGAAATGAAGAGTGAGGCTGGAGAGATGGCTCAGAGGTTAAGAGCACTGGCTGTTCTTCTAAAGGTTGTGAGTTCAATTCCCATTAACTGCATTGTGGCTCACAACCATCTACGTGATCTGGTGCCCTCTTCTGGCATGCAGGCAGAATACTGTGTAAATAATAAATCTTTAAAAAAAAAATGAAGAGCGTAGTTATTAGCTGGATGCTGTCATTAACATGGAAAAGGTACATTTTCAGATGGAATTTAAGTTTAAGTTGAGGACTGTTGAGATGCCTCTGCGGGTAAAGATATTTGTAGCCAGGCGTAACCAATTGCATCTATGTAAAAAACAATTGGCTGGGCATAGTGGCGCTCGCCTTTAATCCCAATACTTGGGAGGTGGAGGCAGGTAGATTCCTGAGTTCGAGACCAGCCTGGTCTACAGAGTGAGTTCTGGGACAGGCTAGGGCCACACAGAGAAACCCTGTTTCAGAAAAAACGAGAGAAAGAATTTTCCTAAGTTGTCCTCTGACTTCTGTGGCACATGACCCACACAAAATAATGTTCAAGACTAGCCTGGTAAGCCAGGTGTGGTGGCCCATGCTTATAATCCCAGTACTGGGGGAGGCAGAGGCAGGTGGATCTCTAAGAGTTCGAGGCCAGCCTGGTCTACAGAGTGAGTCCAGGACAACCAAGGCCACACAGAGAAACCCTGTATTGGGGGTGGGAAAAAAAAAAAAAAAAGACTAGCCTTGTTTACCTGGTGAGGTCCAGATCGGACAGTGCTACATAATGAAGCACTGTCTCAAAAACAAAAACAAAAGCAAAAACAAATAAACAAAAAAGGGCAGGAGAGATGGCTTAGCAGTTCAGAACACTGGTTGCTCTTCCAGAAGACAAGGGTTCCATTCCCAGCAACCTATATGGTGGCTCATAATCTTTTCTAACTCTGGTCCCAGGAGATCAGATGACCCTTTCTGGATTCTTAGGGTACACACACACACACACACACACACACACACACACACACACACACACACGGTACACATACATGCAGGCCAAACACCCATATACATAAAACAAAACAAGCAAAAATAAATAAAATATAATTAAGTTCAGATTTGAACATATCCTAAGTCTCTGAGAAGAAAGACATAGCAATAACATACTTTTTTAAAAAAAATGCTGCCAGGCACAGTAGTGCATGCCTTTAATCCCAGCACTTGGGAGGCAGAGGCAGGAAGATCTCTGTGAGTTCAAGGCCAGCCAGGTCTACAAGACTACAAGAGAAACCCTGTCTTGAAAAACAAAAAACAAAGTTGGGCAGTGGTAAACCATGCTTTTATTTATTTATCTTTTTCCAAGACAGGGTTTCTCTGTGTAATAGAGCCCTGGCTCTCCTGTACTCTCTTTGTAGACCAGGCTTGCCTCGAACTCACAGAGATCCGCCTGCCTCTGTCTCCCAAGTGCTGGGATTAAAGGTGTGTGCCAGCTGGGTGGTGGTGGTATAAAGTGAGTCCAGACAGCCAAGGCTACACAGAGAAACCTTGTCTTGAAAAAAACAAAACAAAACAAAAAGAAAAAAAAATCCAAAAACATGAGCCGGGCGTGGTGGCGCACGCCTGTAATCCCAGCACTCGGGAGGCAGAGGCAGGCGGATCGCTGTGAGTTCGAGGCCAGCCTGGTCTACAAAGTGAGTCCAGGACAGCCAAGGCTAACACAGAGAGACCCTGTCTCAAAAAAAAAAAAAAAAAATACAAAAACAATGTTTGGGCTGGAGAGATGGCTCAGTGGTTAAAAGCACTGGCTGCTCTTCCGGAGGACTTGGCTTTAACTCCCAGCAACCACATGGCAGCTTAAAACTGTCTGTAACCCCAAGATCTGACACCTTCACAGAGACGTACATGCAGGCAAAACATCAATGCACATAAAATAAAAATAAATTAAAAATGTTTTAAATGCTCTGGAGCTGGACAGATGTCCCGGCACACACATGGCAGCTCACAACAGTTTGTAACTCCAGTTCCAGGAGACCCAACACCGTCACACAGACATACGTGTAAGCAAAGCATCAATGCTACCAAGTAAGCAGATAAATCACTTAAAAAAGAAAGGAAGCGCAGTATATTTAAAACAAACAAACAAAGGCCAGGCGGTGGTGGCTCATGCCTTTAATCTCAGCACTCGGGAGGCAGGGGCAGGCCGATCGCTGCGAGTTCGAGGCCAGCCTGGTCTACAGAGTGAGTCCAGGACAGCCAAGGCTACACAGAGAAACCCTGTCTCCAAAAACAAAACAACAACAACAAAAAAAAAACCACAAAAAAACCAAAAACAAACAAACAAACACCTTAAATACTCACAGTCTGGAAGTTAGAACACCGAGTACACTCTTCAGTCACCACAAATTCTTCTGCCATCCAACATGGTGAAATTGAACTGCTCACTAAAAGAGAGAAAGATGGCCAGCCGACGACCATTCAAAAAACATCCTTTCTCTCAAAGGCTCTACCCATCCAGCTTCCCAGCACAGCGTCTGTCCTCATCCCATACGGCACCTCCTTTTTCTGCGTTCTTGATATACTAAAAAGACACTGGATACACATACACAAACAAACAAAACCAAAAACCTAGCGGCATAGGAATCTCGCACAATCACGCACCTGACAGCTTCTCCTCGAGAAGTGGGGCTTCCGCTTTGCTGCAGGTAGGGAAAACAAGGTTAAGAACCTCGGTGAGACACCCCCCCCCAAAACACAGGGCACACCCACCTTGGACGTCAGAGTCCCGGTTCCTGAGGGCGGGGACCACCGGTTTCGCCTTCCAGCCCTTTTCCCTCCCCAGCATCCACTTACCAGAGCTTTAAGGTGAAAGCGCACAGCAACCAGCACAGGTGGCCGCCCCGGGGGAGGCCGAGCCTCCCCGCGCCCGCAAGCATGGGCCGGTCAGGGGCGCACCTGTTGCGGCAGAGCTCGCCGAGGTTCCAGCTCAGAGCAGGGAAACGCCGGAGTTCTCTTCCCGGGCCGACTGCGTGGACTTGTCGGCTAGGAACGCGCGGCCGTCGTCGGGGGAGCGGGCGGCCGGGGGAACTCGGCCTCGGGAGCGGCCATCTTGCTCGCGGAGGCTCCCGGTTCCGGCCCCGGCGACTCTTCCCGTGCGCTCCCGTCGGTCCTCCTGCTGGGGCTTGTAGTCGTTCCGCACCCGGTGGCCACTAGCTCGCACTGCGTTTGCGCGGCCTCTCGCGACCCGTCAGCTGGGCGCCGCGGGGCAGTGTGGTCCTTGTAGTGTTTGCGGTGCCGGCCGGAGGGGGCGGTGTGGGACGGTCTGTTTGTTCTGGGTTCGCTCCTCCCTGACGGTCGCCTTTTGTCCATTTAGAGCTAGGCCGAGCAGGGAGACATAAAAAATGGGGCAACGCGAGCCAGGAGGCACAGGCAGGCGGATCTCTGAGTTGGAGGTCAGTCTGGTCTACAAAGCGAGTTTTAGGACGGCCAGAGCTACACAGAGAAACCCTGTCTCGAAAACAATAAATACATACATACTTACATATATACATACACAAATAAATACATAAGCACATAATCTTTAAAAAAGGAAGAAAAAGGAAAAGAAAAAACAAAAGGGGGCAGGACAATACGTCGCTCTAGGCTTTGGACGTTCATCAAAACTTTGAGGTCACCGTCAGGCTCCTGACACCCTCCCCATCCTGGAGGCCTTGAGAAGTTGGGCCTGGGGAATCTACTGGTGGAGGCGGGACTTCAAGACACTTGCTCTTTTCCCTGGACTCCCACCCTGCCCTATGGATATGAACAGAGTCTTTCACCTCCTGTTAGTGCGAAGAAAAGCTATTCCTTTGAGCAAACTCGGATGTTCTCAGATATACCCTTGCTCCTACAAAGCAGGAAGTGATCTCAAGCCCAAGAGGTCGGATTTTTGTTTGTTTATTTAGTTGTTGTTGTTGTTGTTGTTTGGACAGGGTGTCTCTGTGTATCCCTGGCCATCCTGGAACTTGCTTTGTAGACCAGGCTGGCCTCGAACTCAGAGATAAGCCTGCTTCAGGAGGCAAAGGCAGGCTCCTCTCTGTGAGTTTGAGGCCAACCTGATCTACAAAGTGAGTCCAGGACAGCTAGGGCTATTACACAGAGCAACCCTCTTTTGAAAAAGAAAAAAAAGAAGAAGAAAAAAAAAAGAGGAAGAAGAAGAAAGAAAGGATGAGAAGGAAAAAGAGGAAGAAGAAGAGGAGAAGATGAAGAAGGAGGAAGAGGAGGAGGTGGAGGAGGAGGAGGTGGAAGAAAGCCAGGCACAATGGAGCACATCTGTAATCCCAGCATTCTGGGAGGCAGAGGCAGGTGGATCTTCGTGAGTTCAAGGCCAGCCTGGTCTACAAAGAGAGTCGGACAGCCAAAGCTACACAGAGAAACACGGTCTGGAAAAACCAAAAAAAGAAAAAGGAAAGAAAGACAGAAAAAGAAAGAAGAAGAAATGTCGCGGCTTCTTCCTTTCCTCCCGTGGCAGCCATCAGGTGAGCCAAAATGGGTGCATACAAATACGCTCAGGAGCTATGGAGGAGGAAGCAGTCTGACGTGATACACTTTCTGCTGAGGTCCGCTGCTGGCAGTACCCACGGCTCTCCTCATTGCACAGGGCTCCCAGCGAAGGCTGGGATACAAGGTCAAGCAAGGATATGTCATTTACAGAATTCGTGTCTGCCGTGGCGGCTGCAAACGCCCAGTTCCTAAGGGTGCAACTTACGGCAAGCTGGTCCACCATGGTGTCAAACAGCTAAAATTTGCACGAAGCTTTCAGTCTGAGGCTAAGGAGAGAGCTGGACGCCGTTGTGGGGCTTTGAGAGTCCTGGATTCTTACAGGGTTGGTGAAGATGCCACATATAAATTTGTTAAGGTTATCTTCATGGAGCCATTCCATAAAGCTATCAGAAGAAATCCTGACCCTTAGTGGATCACCATACCAGTCCACAAACACAGAGATGAGTTTGGCCAACATCTGCTGGCCACAAAGAGCTGTGGCCTTGGAAAGGGCCAAAGTTCCACCGCTCTATTGGTGGCTCTTGCTGAGCGGCTTGGAGAAGGCACAACACTTTCCAGCTCCACTGTTACCGCTAATAAAAGTAGGTCTGTAAAATTCATGCCCAACAAATCATTTAGGGCAGTCAAAAAGGGGAAGAAAAAAAAAGAAAAGAAAATGTCTGCCCTGAGCCGGGCGTGGTGGCGCACGCCTCTAATCCCAGCACTTGGGAGGCAGAGGCAGGTGGATCGATGTGAGTTCAAGGCCAGACTGGTCTACAAAGTGAGTCCAGGACAGCCAAGGCAACACAGAGAGACCTTGTCTCGAAAAACCAAAAAAAAAAAAAAGAAAATGTCTGCCCTGCTGGAGACTCACAAATACTTGTAAATCCAGTAAGTTGTAGATTTGTTACCCTCTTTTTTTTTTTTTCTTCGAGACAAGGTTTCTCAGTGTAGCCCTTGCTGTCCTGGCCTCACTTTATAGACCTGACTGGCCTTGAACTCACAGAGATCTGCCTGCTTCTGCATCTCCAGTGCTGGGATTACAGGCTTGCACCACTGCACCTGGCTGATCTCTTACCCTCTTTTGGCTATCACAAGCACCAGGCATGCACAGTATGTACAGCAAAACACACACACACACACACACACACTATTTTTTTTTTAAACAAAAAATAAATTCTTCCCTGGGGTGCAATTAAGATCTTAATCTTGCCAGGCTAGGTGGCTCACTCCTTGAATCCCAGCGCTTGGAGGCAGAGGTACACAGATCTTTGAGTTCTAGGACAGCCAGCGATACATAGGGAAACCCAGTCTCAAAACACTACACAAGAAGATGGCAGCCTCGGATCGCTGTGAGTTCGAAGCCAGCCTGGTCTACAAATGGAGTCCAGAACAGCCAAGGCTAACACAGAGAGACCTTGTCTCGAAAAACAAAAAACAAAAACAAAAAAACAAACAAAACAAAAAACAACAAAAAAAAGAAGATGGCAGCCTCCTTCTGGGAGTCACTGCCTTTTTGTTGTTTAAGACAGGGTCTTGATATGTAGCTCTTAATCTTGCAAAAGTCCTGCCCCTGGCGCCCATATGTCACTTCCAGAGTACATGAGACCCTATGTCAAGTAAAGAAATAAAGTAAAAGGAAACAAATAATCCCAGATTTGGTGTAGACCAAATGTGCCATTAAAAAGTTTATTTACTGTCTCGAAAAACCAAAAAAAAAAAAAAAAAACCAAAAAAACAAACAAATAAAAAGTTTATTTAAGGGGCTGGAGAGATGACTCAGAGGTTAAGCGTACTGACTGCTCCTCCAAAGGTTCTGAGTTCAATTCCCAGCAACCACATGGTGGCTCACAACCATCTATAATGTGATCTCATGCCCTCCTCTGGCCTGCAGGTGTACACGCAGGCAGAGCATTGTATATATAATAATAAATAAATATATATATATTTTTAAGTTTATTTAAGCTGGACATGGTGGAACATTCCTTTAATCCCAGCACTTGGAAGACAGAGGCAGGTGGATGGCTGTGAGTTCGAGGCCAACCTGGTCTACAAAGTGAGTTCAGGACAGCCAAGGCTACCCAGAGAAATCCAGTCTCGAAAAACAAAAAACAAAAAAACAAAACAAAAGGTTTATCTAGAGCTCAAGGCCAGCCTGGTCTACAGAGCCAGTTCCAGGACACCCCAGGGTTACACAGAGAAATCCAGTCTCAAAAAAAGAAAGGAAGGAAGGAAGGAAGAAACTTTATCCAAGCAGTAGCTTACAAGGCCACAGCTGTGTTGTTTTGGAAGTCAAGCTGATTTTCTATATTACTCAGAAAACCTTAACTATCCCTTCTCCTCCATCTGTGTTTGAGCATGATTTCCCTACGCTTTGGCCATCTTACTCTTCCTAACCCTCCTTTCCCCACCATGTGCATGTTAATTCTTGCTTAAACAAAGTCTCTCTCTCTCTGTTTTTTTTTTTTTTTTTTTTTCCTTCTCCTTTTTCTTTCTTCTCTAAACACTGGTGAGACCTACAGCCTGCCTACCTGCCCCAGGAAATATTTAACTCTAATAAAACTGTCCTTGAACTCAAGGGGAAAGCAAGCTAAAGATGTGTCCCATCCAGTACCTTGTCCCACACACACCAAGAACTGTAGAACATTTGGCTATCATATTACAGGGAGAAAGATTTGTAAGGGTTTTTTGTTTGTTTGTTTGTTTTTCCAGACAGGGTATCTCTGTGTAGCTTTGGCTGTCCTGCACTCACTTTGAAGACCAGGCTGTCCTTGAACTCACGAAAATCAGCCTGCCTCTGCCTCCTGAGTGCTAGGATTAAAGGCGTGCCCCACCATACCTAGCACTAAGAGTTGCACGTTTTTGAGAAGGCTCAGAGGTTAAGAGCTACTTGGTCTGGAGTTCAATTCCCAACAACCACATGGTGGCTCACAACCATCTATATAATGCGATCTGGTGCCCTCTTCTGGCCTGCAGGTGTGCATGCAGGCAGAGCACTGTATACATAATAATAAATAAATAAATCTTTTTTAAAAAGAATATATATACTAGGGCTCGGCATGGTGGTGGATACCTTTAACTGCAGCACTCAGGAGGCAGAAACAGGCAGACATAGTGAGATTCTTGTCTCAAAAATACACATACATTTTTATGTTGTGTGGGTTTGTGCGTGTATATGAGTACTTTTGTGCCATGGTATGCTTGTGGCGGTCCAAGGACACTTTCCTGGAAGGTTCTTTACACCTTAAGGCGGGCTCTTTGGTGTTGCTGTGCTGCATACTTCCTGGCAACTCTCCTGCCTCCACCTCCCATCTCATGTGGGAGTCTGTGACTGGAGATGTGTGACATGGTGCCTGTTTTTCCCCAAGGGTTCTGGAGCTTGAACTCATTGTTAGGCTTCATGGCTGACGGTTTTACCCATCTTCTCAGCAGTTTTTATTGAAAACTGCATGTCACTGTAGTCCAGGCTCAGGTGTGGGACTCCCATGTGAGGCCAGACTAGGATATGTCAGGAAACTCCGTTTCAAAGGGGGTAAAGAGAGCGAAAGAGGGTGAAATACAGATAGGGACAGTGTATCTAGCCTGATTTGTTTCCCCTATACTTTGTATGTCAATAGTTTTAGCTCCTTTATTTTTCAGGGATTAAAGCTTTTTTTTTTTTCTTTTTGTTTTTGTTGCTGTTTTGAGACAGAGTTTCTCTGTGTAGCCCTGGCTGTCCAGGACTCCCTTTGAAGACCAGGCTGGCCTCAAACTCACAGAGATCTACCTGCTTCTGCCTCCCTGAGTGTGTTGATGTCACAGCACTTGGGAGGCAGGACTGCTGGGTCTAACATTGTGAGAGCCAGCACTGTGGTGGTTTGAATGAGCACAGCCCCCACAGACTCATACATATTTGATGCTTGGTCCCCAGTTGCTGGAATATTTTGGTAAGGATCAGGGGGTGTGGCCTTGTGCGAGGAGGTGTGTCGCTCGGGTTGGCTTTGAGGTTAGCTCTCTCTCTCTGCCTTGTGCTTGTGGATCGGATGTGAGCTGTCAGCCACTGCTCTGGGGCCATCCCTGCCCACCTGCTGCCGCGCTCCTCGCCATGATGGCCACGGACTCTGGCACTCTGCAACTGTAGGCAAGCCCCTAATAGCCTCTTCTTCAAGTTGCCCTGGTCATGGTGTCTCTTCACAGCAACAGAAAAGAAACAAAGACCCCAGTTACAGGAAATCAAATACAGAGCAGATAAGACAGCCCATCAGGCAAGAGCCTTTTTTTTTTGGTTTTTTGAGGCAGGGTTTCTCTGTGTAGTCTTGGCTGTCCTGGACTCCCTTTGCAGACCAGGCTGGCCTCGAACTCACAGCGATCTGCCTACCTCTGCCTCCCAAGTGCTGGGATTAAAGGCGTGCGCCACCATGCCAGGCCTCAGGCAAGAGTCTTGACCACACAAGCTGGATGACCTGAGTCCAGTCCTCGGGACCCTGGTGGGAGGAGCAAGCTGACCCCTAAGAGTTGTTCTCCACATTTAAACATGCGGCCACACACGTAACACAATAATAAAAATACAACTTTATTTTCAGGCAGATCTCACTATTGTAGTAGTCCTAGGGGCTGGGCACTCACAGAGAGCTTCCTAAAGTCCTGGGATTAAAGGCGTGTGCCACCATGCCCAGCAAAAAGCTAAAAAACCAAAACCTAAGAAGAGCTTTTTTGTTGTTGTTTTTTTTTTGTTTTTCGAGACAGGGTTTCTCTGTGTAGCCTTGGCTGTCCTGGACTCACTTAGAAGAGCTATTTTTCTTTTACAATTCTGTCAATTTCTCTGTGTACATGTGCCATCAAAAGGCTGTTTAGTGACTACTGTGTGGCACAAAGCAGATGCTCAGAAAATACTTCTAAGCAGGTGAGTCTCTCCTGTGTCTCTTCCTCCCCTTCAAATTGTGAGAAAAGCTGGGAGGTGGTGGCACACACCTTCAGCCCCAGCACTCAGGAGGCAGAGGCAGGCGGATCGCTGTGAGTTCAAGGTCACCATGGTCTACAAAGGGAGTCTAGGACAGCTAAGGCTACATAGAGAGAACCTGTCTCAAAAAAAAAAGAAAAAACAAAACAAAACTAAACTAAAACAAATTTTAAAAGGTGACAAGGTGGCAAGCCCATGAATGGCCAATTTCCATAAATCTCTTCCACTGTATAAACCTACTATAGGCAAGGAATCCAAATATCTCTCTCTCTCTCTCTCTCTCTCTCTCTCTCTCTCTCTCTCTCTCT
>OU015751.1:121619868-121641646 GCA_907169655.1 Acomys percivali | reverse complement strand
TCTCTCTCTCTCTCTCTCTCTCTCTCTCTCTCTCTCTCTCTCTCTCTTTTAATTCGCTTTGTAGACCAGGCTGGCCTCAAAGAACAATCTGCCTGCCTCTGCCTCCCCAAGTGCTGGGACTAAAGGAGTGTGCCACCACACCCAGTTGAATCCAAATCTCTGTACTCTCCTGCAGCTGGTAAAACTTTGTTTACAAAAAGCCTTGCTACATCCTTTGAACTTAATGACCTACAGTTGCGGCAGACCCCTTCCCTCTGTCTCTGGTTTTCTTCTTGAGAATTCTTTTAAAACCAGTGTATCTCAAAAGACTATGAAGCTGAGCTCCCAGCAGTGGGGGGTGGGGTGGGGGACGGGAGTGGGGGGGGGCGGGCAGAGTCTGCCACCACTTGCGTTAGAATAAAAACTAGATGAACTTCCAGTCTGGGTTGTGGCACACCCTTTCTACAAGAGGAAATTGGCTTGCTAGGTTACTTTTACTTTGTTCATGTATCTCTTTGTGCAACGCTGAGAATATTCTTTTTGGACAAATCAGCTAACGGTGCCTGTCAAATACTTGGGTTGACTACAGCAGAAGCAAACCTGTCCCACATCTCACTGGACACAGATAGGAAGCAAAGCTGTCCCACTTCTCACTGGAGACACATAGGAGGAAGTGCTGCTGCCTCCTGAAGCTTAGTCCCAATCCTTCGTCCTGGGGTTGCAGTGTGCTCAGGGCAAGGCTCTGTCCACTCTGTAATCCTCTGGAACCCACAGTGGGAAAGTTGTCCATCCTTCAGGCTGCCCCTTCTCCTTGCTGTTTTGTCCCCAGTTAGAGACTGGGGACAAGGAAGAGGAACCCAGCCAGATTCGGGTGAACCAACATCTTGGAGTGACAAAAACTGGCTTTGAGTGGTGAGCAATTCTGACAACAATGAAAGTAACACAAATGGGACAGTCACGCACAACAGTGGCCTTTAATACTAAGAAAGACCATGGAGGGTGAGGAACCTTCAGAGTAGCGCTGAGCCAGCCTCTCAGGACCCTGACCCTGAACCAATGACAGAGAAATCAACATATTTACATCAACGTTTGACCTTAAAGTCCAAGGACAGTCCGAGACCTGAGACCATTGAGTCTTCTTTCCTCCTCTCGAACCCTTTTCACCTTTCACATCCTTCCCCTTCTTCCTCCTTCCCTTTCTTCCTCCTTCCCTTCCTTCCTCCTTCCTCCTTTCCCCTCCTTCCCCCTCCTTCCCTCCTATTCTCCTTATCACCCCCTCATCTACCCCCTCCCAGGTCCCACCACACTTCCTCCCCTCCGCGGCCCCTCAGCCCACCTCCCTCAGGTCTCTAGCCTCCAGGTTCAGGGTGAGGAGGAGGCAAGAAATGTTCCTCAGCCCAGGGAGCACTTGTTGCTGTTCTTCTTGTCCGAGGCTTTCAGGTCAGGGCTTGAGGGCTTGCTGTGGTTTCCCTAGAGCCAGAGGGGGGAGATCCAGTGTGTAAAGGGCTGGCCGGAGTGGGAGCCTATGAACTCAGGACAACCCCCCTTATAGGAAATCTTGCTATTGTTTCTCCTCAACTGTCTTTTCTTCCTTTGTTTTCTTTTCTTTTTTGATTTAATTTATTTTATGTGTATGAGTACACTGTCTTCATGCACACCAGAAGCAGGCACCAGAGAGTATTACAGATGGCTGCGAGTCACCATGTAGTTGCTGGGAATTGAACTCAGGACCTCTGAAGGAGCAGTAACCACTGACCCATCTCTCTAGCACCATTTCTTTATTTTTATTTTATTTTATTGGTTTTTCGAAACAGGGTCTCTCTGTGTAGCCTAGGCTGTCCTGGACTCTCTTTGTAGACCAGGCTGGCCTTGAACTCACAGCGATCCACCTGCCTCTGCCTCCCAAGTACTGAGATTAAAGCCGTGCGCCATGGACACTTGTGTTTAGAGAGAGGAGCTGAGGACGGATTTGAACTCCTGATCCTTCTGCCACCAGCTATCGGTGCTGGGGACAAATGTGCACATCGCCACCCTGTGTTGGTTGTTTCAGTTCTTGTAGACACACACAGTGGTACCTAATCAAGTAAACCCAACTCACCGATCTCCGGCCGCCTGACTTGAGCAAGATGTCACGGGCCAGGGAATTGAAAGCCTGCAGGGAAAATTGGTTAGAACAGACTGAAGGAGAGGACCAGTCTGTTCGTATCTTTATCTCTTAGACAGCGGACCTCACCTCATCCACATTTATGCTGGATTTGGCACTTGTCTCAAAAAATCGGATGCCGTGCTCTCGAGCCAGCTGTAGGGGTGGGGTGGGAAGGAGAGAGCTGGAAGCAAGGCATTCAGCAGTCCCTCCCCACACGGTGCTCCCCACACAGTGCTCACAGCCCCACCCACAGCCCCACTTGACACTCACCTTGTCCGCCTGCTCCTTCGACACCTTCCTCTTGCCTTCCATGTCACACTTGTTCCCCAGCAGGAGGCGTTCCACTCCGGCAGAGGCATTCTGAAGACACAAGAGGAAAAGGAGGAAAAGCTGGGTCTTGCATGCGTTTCACGCCTGTGACTTCTGCACTTAGAAAGCGGAGGCAAAGCCGGCTGTGGTGGCACAAGCCTTTAATCCCAGCACTCATGAGGCAGAGGCAGGTGGATCTCGGTGAGTTCTAGGCCAGCCTGGTCTACAGAGCGAGTTCTCAAAAAAAAGAAAGAATGAATGAATTTTGGGAGCTGCAGACATGGTTTAGCAGTTAAGAGCACTGACTGGGGCTGGAGAGTTGGCTCAGGGGCACTGGCTACTCTTCCAGAGGTCTGAGTTCAATTCCCAGCAATCACATGCTGGCTCATAACCATCTGTAATAGGATCTGATGCCCATTTCTGGTGTACATGAAGACAATGTACTCATATACATAAAATAAATAAATCTTAAAAAAAAAAAAAAGAGCACTGACTGTTCTTCCAGAAGATGTGGGTTCAATTCCCACCACCCGTATGACAGAACTGTTTGTAACTCCAAGATCTCACATCCTCATAGACAAAACACCGATATAAAATAAAAATAACTAATATATGTGTGAGTGTGTGAGAGAGAGAGAAAGAAGGAGGAGGAGGAGGGAGGAGGCAGCTTGGGGATGGAGAGAAGGTTCCAGGTCCTGGGTTCCGCTGGTGGGTCAAAACTATCTGTCAGCTGAGTGTGGTGGGGCACACCTTTACTCCCAGCGCTCGGGAGGCAGAGGTAGGAGGATCACTGTGTGTTCAAGGCCAGCCTTGTCTACAAAACTTAGTTCAGGACAGCCAAGGCTAGTTCAGGACAGAGAAACTCTGTCTCGAAAAACCAAAACCAAAAAAACAAACAAACAAACAAACAAAAAAAACAAAAAAACAAAAAACCAAAAAACCCCTGTCACTCCAGTCCCAGGTATACCACCCTCTTCTGGCCTCTGAGGGCACCGGACAGGCACCTGGTTCACAGATATACACGCAAGCAAAAACACCCTTCTACATAAAATTAAATAAATACATTGGAGAAAAATTAAATAAGTGAATTAGAGTTGAATCCCGCCCCTCCAGCACCTCACTATCCTTCAGGAGCTACTCTGTACCCCCATTTCTTTTGGAGGCATCTCACCTCTTTGATGCTTTTCATCCAGTTCTGTATATTCTCGAAGGATCTCTCATCTGTGATGTCATATACCAGGATAATGCCCTGAGGGATGGCAAAGTTCACCTTGGACCATGTTCCCACTTAGGCTTCTATTGTCCTCTCCACCCTCCAGGTCCCACCTGAGGACCTAAGCCCAGGTCACAAGAGGCTCTCGGCAGTGCGCACCTCCATCTTTATCCCTTACCCCATGCCTGTAACCCTCTGTGACCTTAGCCCACGTCCAGACCCACACCTCATACCATGGCTCCACGGTAATAGGCGGTAGTTATAGTCTTGAACCGTTCTTGGCCAGCTGTGTCCCTGAAGCGAAAGTTTTCATACAGTGAAATGGAAGCAAGGAGGCTGGGGGGTGGGGGGTGGGGGGGTTGCCGGGGGTGGGGTGGGGGGTGAGGCTTTTCCTAAGAACTTAGCATTTGCAACACTGGAGGGTGGGAGGCTGGAAGGAAAAAGAGTCAGGAAACGGTGGAGGGGAAAGGGACAAGGACAGTTGAGTTGCTCCTCAGAGGCTACGGGCCTCTGTTTACTCACAGATGCCAAGCGCTGGCTTAAGTATCACTTTATGTGTGTGGGTGTCATCCTATCTAACCCTAGCTGTGCGGTTGTGAGGGATGTCTCACTGCCCTCATTGTGCAAATGAAACAAATGTGGGGAGGCTGGGTAACTAGCGAAGGTCAAGGGGAAGTGAAGCAGCAGCCGTCCTGGGATTCGGACCTCGTCTGCCGCTGTTTGTCTGTCATATCAGAATGCCTCAGTAAAAGTTCATAGGCCTCAGCGCCTGTGGTTTTCCAGCCTCCCTAAGATAGTCAGGTCAGAGCTGGAGAGATGGCTCAGAGGTTTAAGAGCACCAGCTGCTCTTCCAAAGGTCCCGAGTTTAATTCCCAGCAACCACATGGTGGTTCACAACCACCTGTAATGAGATCTGGTGCCTTCTTGTTGTGGTCAGGCACACGTGTGGGCAGAATACTGTATAAATAATAAATAAATCTTAAAAAAAAAAAAAAAAGATAGTCAGATCAGCAAGATGTGGTGGCGCACGCCTTTAATCCCAGCACTCGGGAGGCAGAGGCAGGTGGATCTCTGTGAGTTCAAGGCCAGCCTGGTCGACAGAGTGAGTCCAGGACAGCCAAGGTTACACAGAGAGAGCCTGACTCAAAAAACCAAACCAAACCAAAAAGATAGTCAAGTTACCTCTGTATGTGACTTCCTGTGCTCGCTAAGACTTTTAAAGTTGTTGTTGTTGTTGTTATTAATTACTGTGTGTGTTTTTGAGACAGGGCTTCCCTGCATAGCCTTGTTCTGGAACACACCTTTGTAGACCAGGCTGACCTCAAACTCACAGAGATATACCTGCCTCTGTTTCCTGAGTTCTGGGACTAAAGGCGTGCGCCACCACACTCTGGCTGCTCTCTGAAGTTTAGAGAAAGCAATAGACTGGGAGTCAAATTCCCAATTCTTCAACTTGCCTTTTAACTGCTTAGAACCTGTTTCTACATCGTAGCTCAAAAGACATTTGTTTTCAAGCCCAGAGAAGAATGCTCTGGCTGAGGAAAAGGCAAACTGAAAGTGGGGCACCAGGAAGAGCCGGGGAAGGACAGCTGATAGCTGTCTGAGCAAGATTAGATAAATTAAGAGATGTACTGAATTGGGGAAGTGGGGGGGGGCAGGAAAGGGAAAGAAAGCAAAGAAAGCAAAACAGAAAGACCAACATGGTGCCACACGGCTGTACATGTCTGTAAACCCAGAACATGGAAGACAGAAGCAGGAGGGGCAGGAGCTAATAAAGGTCATTCTCAGCTACCTAGTGAGTTCCGGGCTAGCCTGGGCTACGTGACACTTTAGTCTCAAAATACAAAAACTGTAACTGAAAAGAGAAGAAGGAAGGAAGGAAGAAGACATGAAAGGCTGAGGTGGGGGTAGGGGTGGGGGTGGGGGTGAGGAGCCTCCCATTGCAGTCTGGACAGGCCAGCTAGGCAGCTCGCTTACCAGACTTGCAGTTTGATCCTCTTCCCGTCTATCTCCACAGTGCGGATCTTGAAATCAATTCCTGGGGTGAAAGGCGTAAAGGCAGGTGAGCATGTGTGCATATGTGGAAAGTGGCAGGAGAGAGCAGAGGCCTGGCCAGTCACTCTGCCCAACAGAGTGACCTTGTTGGATGCGTAAACCGGGGAGAATTCTTCCAGAACTTTATTCCTATGGCAAGCACGCCTTTTTACTTAGAATTTATGATGGGTTGGAGAAAGGTGATAAAACTCTTCAGGTAGCTTAAAAGAGTGCCAGCTGGGCCAGGCATGGTGTCACATACTTTTAATCCCAGCACTTGGGAGGCAAAGGCAGGTGGATCGCTGTGAGTTTGAGGCCAGCCTGGTCTACAAAGTGAGTCCAGGACAGCCAAGGCTACATGGAGAAACCCTGTCTCAAAAAACCAAGGGGGAAAAAAAAAGTACGCCAGCTGACAAAATTCACTTCCATCTCTCCATCTCTCTCCATCTCACTCCCCCTCACCTCCCTCACCGCCCCCCTGCCCCCCTGCCCCCCTGCCCCGTCCCCCCTCTCCTCTCACCCTCCCCCAACACACACATTCTATTGGTCCTCCACCCACCCTGCTAGCCCGGGAAAGGCAGCTGATTGAGTCTATGTGACTTAACTAGTGGGACAGGCGGGCCTCCATAAGATTCCTCTGGAAGCCCCGTGTGGTGGTGCAGGTGTGTAATCTCAGGAGGCAGAGGCAGGTGGATCACTGTGAGTTCAAGGCCAGCCTGGTCTATAAAGCGAGTCCAGGACAGAGGCGGTTACACAGAGAAACCCTGTCTCGGGGGCCAGGGCGGGGAAGGATTCCTTTGGAAAATTAGTTCTGAGAGAGAGAGAGAGAGAGAGAGAGAGAGAGAGAGAGAGAGAGAGAGAAGCAGTTTCTTTCCCCGTTGCTTAGTAAAGAGGAGATGAAGAAAGATGAAGAGGAGACGGAAAAGGACACTCTTCTTACTGGAAGTCTGGGCACACCTCCCTGTCCTCTTGGGGAGCCCAGAGAGGAGGATGAGAGCAGAAGCTTCCTCAGAGACCCCAAAAACTCATTTCCTTTTTCCTCACTCGGCAGCACACCGAGGGAGACTGGTACCCCGTTGAGGGGAGGGGGTGCTAGGAAGATGATTTGAAGGTGGGGCGGATGCAGGGAAAAGTTTGAAGCCCAGTGGGTCAGGAAGAGACCGACAGAACTGGGAGGCAGAGAGAAAAAAATGTGCGAAGAGTGACTCTAAAGCCGGACGTAGTGTCACATGCCTTTAATCCCAGCACTTGGGAGGCAGAGGCAGGTGGATCGCTGTGAGTTCGAAGCCAGCCTGGTCTACAAAGCGAGTCCAGGACAGCCAAGGCTCCACAGAGAAACCCTGTCTCAAAAAAACCAAAAAACCCAAAATAAATAAACAAACAAAATGAGTGAATCTAGAGAGTTTAGGTGGAGGGAGTGAAGAAAGAAGCAGACGGAAATAGCAAGAGCCTATGTGGATTTGGGGAGACTAGAAAGTTAGTACCAAGAAAGGGAGGCATGGTGGTGGCAGCAACTGGGGTTACCTTTGAGTGTTATCCAGGGACATTATGGGGGATGGGTCTGGGACAGGGGTCGAGAGCCTGTGAGTTAGTGTCTTACTCCAAGGGGATCAAAAAAAATCAGGGTCCCAGTCATTCAGGAGTCCGTGTGTGGTGGGCGGGGGTGGGCTTGGGGTCCGGGATACAGCTGGTGGGGCTCACCGATGGTGGAGATGTACGTGCTGTTGAAGTTGTCCTCTGCAAAGCGAATGATCAGACAAGTCTTGCCCACCCCGGAGTCCCCGATCAGCAGCAACTTGAAGAGGTGATCGTAGGCTTTGGCCATGGCGGACACTGGGGGCGCCGGGGGAGGGGTCGGGAAGAGCCAGCTCTGGTAGGCGGGATCGGAGGGCTGGCTGGCGGGCAGAAACCGCCAGAGTCCCAGCCAGGAAGTTTTCCTCCCTCTCCGCCCAGGCCCCGGGAAAGAAGAGAGGCGGCCCTCTCCCGGCTCCACCCCTCCTCGCCAGTGAAGAGGCTTGCCCAGCTCCCGCGGTCCCGGCGCTGCCTCCTCGGCCTCGGCGCGCCGGGCTCCCTAGCCGTCCCCATTGCCCGTGGCTAGCCGTCTTCCCTCCGGACTGAAGCGGAAAGGAGAATTGAAAAGAGATTAGAGGAAGAGGGAAGGAATTTTGCCAGGAATGGTGGAGATGGGGGTGGCACTGGAAGTTGATAGAAAGCTGAGGCGCTTTCACGGGCTTCTGAGTTTAAGATAAAGGTCCTAGACCCTCAGTGTCAGCGCTTCGTGTTCTAAGTCTACGGATCCCAAGTCGCTTTGAAGAGAAGCGGGTCGAGAGGCTAGTACGCTGGGTCGATCTTGCCCCCTGGTGGAGCACAGTGAAAAACTGAAATAAAAAATCAGCCTCACCAGTTACACTCAAAACATATACAGCCTATTGATTCATGTTCTGGAGAGAAGCCTGGAGCTCAGTAGCGCAAGCTGGCCTCCAAGTCCTGGTAATCCTCCTGCCTCAGTCTTAAGTATGAAGATTACAGAACCATCATGCCCAGCTTTCCATATGTGTTTACTTACTTTACTCCTATCGAGCGTTTTACCTGCATGTGTCTATGCACTATGCGAGTAGCGTGCCTGCAGAGGCTACAAGAAAGCAGTGATCCCCTGAAGCTGGAGTTACGGACCTTCACGAAGGTGCTGCCATATGGGCGCTGGGAATTGAACTTAGGTCCACGGCAAGAGCACCTGTCTCTCGTAACCATTTTTCAGTCCCATTAAAAAAAAGAGAAGACGCCTTTAATCCCGGCACTCGGGAGGCAGAGGCAGGTGGATCTGGATCGCTGTGAGTTGGAGGCCAGCCTGGTCTACAAAGCGGGTCCAGGACAGCCAAGGCTATACAGAGAAACCTCATCTTGAAACCGCTCCGCTAAAAAAGGTGGAAAAATATTTTTCTAACAGAAGAGTACTGGCTGTGAAAAAGTATCTTTGTTATTTTTGTCACAGTCTGTTTACATCTGTCCTTTCTCAAACACAATGTATCTGTTACCTTTCTTCTTTTGCAACAAAATACTTGACAAAACAATGTATAAGAGAAGGGCTTGGGCTAGAGAGATGGCTCAGAGGTTAAACACACCGACTGCTGTTCCAGAGGTCCGGAGTTCAATTCCTAGCAACCACATGGTGGCTCACAACCGTCTATAATGTGATCTAATGCGCTCTTCTGGCCTGCAGAGCACTGTATACACAATAAATAAATAAATAAATAAATAAATAAATAATCTTTAAAAAAAAAAAAAGAGAGAGAGAGGCTTGTTTCAGCTCACAGGTGTAGTCCATTGTGACAGGAGCAGCACCTGTCATCTGGTCACTTATCATCCAAATTCAGAAAGTAGCAATAAATGCCAGTGTTCAGCTCAGTTTCTCCTTGTTATTCAGGAGACTGAGTGGTGCCACTCTGTTAGGTAGGATTTTCCCACCTCAGTCGACCCAATCTAGAGACATCTCCAGCCATGTCCACGGTTAAAGTGTGCCAGTCAGAGGACATGCTGCAGGATGTCCCACTAAAATTCCCCAGAGCCATCTCATTAGCCCGTTTGGTTTATTTGAGGCAGGGCCTCTTTGTGTTGCCCAGATCAGTCTCAAATCATGTGATCACGTGGACTCAGCCCACTCAATAGCTGGAACTACAGTTACACACATACGAGCCGCTGTGCTGTGCCTCCTGCAGCACCCAGCGCATTGCAACTATTATTTGGATTTTCTTTCTCTCTCTCTTTCTTTCTTTCTCTTTTCTTTTTCTCAAGACAGAGTTTCTCTGTGTATCTATGGCTGTCCTGGACTCACTTTGTAGACCAGGCTGGCCTCGAACTCACAGCGATCCACCTGCCTCTGCCTCCCGAGTGCTGGGATTAAAGGCGTGTGCCACCACGCCTGGCTGAAACCCTGTCTCTTAAAACAAAAAACAAGTGGGCTGGAAAGATAGCTCAGCAGTTAAGAGCACTCACTGTTCTTCCAAAAAACTGGAGTTCAATTCCCAGCACCCACATGGCAGCTCACAACTATAACTCCAGGATCTGATACCCTCACACAGATATACGTGCAGGCAGAACATCAATGGACATAAAAATAAAAATAAATAAATTAAAAACAAAAACAAGGGCCCAGGGGTCCCGCTCAAACTAAGGCACCAGCCAAGGACAATACAGGTGGTAAACTTTAAACCCTTACCCAGATCTAGCCAATGGACAGAACATTCTCCACAGTTGAGTGGAGAGTGGGGTGTGACTTTCACATGAACTCTGGTGCCTCATATTTGACCATGTCCCCTGGAGGGGGAGACTTGGTGGCACTCAGAGGAAGGATAGCAGGTTACCAAGAAGAGACTTGATACCCTATGAGCATATACAGGGGGAGGAAATCCTCAGGAACAGTCATAGGGGAGGGAAATAAGGGGAAAATGGGGGCTGGAGAGATGGCTCAGCGGTTGGGAGCACTGACTGTTCTTCCAGAGGACCCGGGTTCAATTCCCAGCACCTACATGGCAGCTCACAACTGTCTGTAACTCCAAAATCTGACACCCATAGACATACAATGCACATAAAATAAAATAAATAATTTAAAAAATATTTAAAAAAAAAGGGGGGGGAAATGGGTGGGAGGGAAGAATGGGAGGATACAAGGGATGGGATAACCATTGAGATGTAACAAGAATAAATTAATAAAATAAAATAAATAAAAATAAAAACAAACAAACAAACAAACAAAAAAACAAGCTGGGCAACTCTAGGACAGCTAAGGCTACACAGAGAAACCTTGTCTCGAAAAACCAGCCAACCAACCAAACAAAACAAAAAATCGTTCAAAATTACCACGTGAATAAGTAAATCACTCTTTTGTTTTCATGGACGGTTCTGAAAAAGTTCATGAGTTGCCTCTTCAGGCTCTGGTTTTGGTTCGGCAAGAAGGTCAGGATCATTGGGATATAAGGGACCCTTTATGGTGCCTCCCTCCGGAATTGGTGAAGAAAATTGAAATCAGCCAGCATGCCAAGTACACTTGCTTCTTCTATGGCAAGACCAAGATGAAGAGATGAGCCATTGGCATCTGACACAGTGGTTCCTGCATGAAAACAATGGCAGTGGGACCCGGACCTACAACACCACTTCTGCCCACAGTGCAGTCAGCCATCAGAAGACTCAGGGTTAGGGGAGGAACTGAAAGGCCAGTAGAGGCGCTACCATTTGACACTTGCCTGGCCTGCAACAAATGGGCTAATTTACATTTTTTTTTTGTTTTTTGTTTTTTGGTTTTTGGTTTTTCGAGACAGGGTCTCTCTGTGCAGCCTTCACTGTCCTAGACTCACTCTGTAGACCAGGCTGGCCTCGAACTCACAGCGATCCGTCTGCCTCTGCCTCCCGAGTGCTGGGATTAAAGGCGTGTGCCACCACCACCTGGCTTTAATTTACATTTTTAAAAGTTCATGAGTTCTCTTTTTCTCATTCTATTTCCTCTTGTGTCTGGCTGTTTAATTGCCAGCAGTGTGTTCTCTCTGCTCGCTTCTCCGGTACTCTAGGAAGTCCATCTCACTGCAACGCCATCTCATCACATCCTCTCTTTACCTCTTAAAGCGTCAGCAAGCATGCCAGGCTCTTTCCGCACTTAGCTTATTTTATTCGTTTTTTTCTTTTTCTTTTTTGGTTTTCAAGACAGGGTTTCTCTGTGTAGCCTTTATTTTCTTATTTTTGTTTAATACTGGGATTCTAACCCCCTGACTTCATGCACGGTAGGGAAGGCCTCTACCAATAATGGTACATTCCTGGCCTCTCACGAGTCCTACTGTGTGCAGCACTGATATCCAGAGAAGGAAGGAAAGGTGAAGACCAAAGCATGCTCCTCCAGGACAATGAGCTAAGGTCTGGCACGTCTACTTCTTGGGGCTAGAGGGATGGCTCAGCTGTTAAGGGCTGATACTGCAGAGGACCCCCTGTCACTCAGCTGCAGGGAAACGAGAGGCTTCTGGCCTCTCCCAACATCTGCACTCACGTGTCCCAAATGGGCACACACAGTTATTTTTTTTTAATTATTATTATTTAATTTTTTTTTTTTCCGAGACAGGGTTTCTCTGTGTAGCCTTGGCTGTCCTGGACTCACTTTGTAGACCAGGCTGGCCTCGAACTCACAGCGATCCACCTGCCTCTGCCTCCCAAGTGCTGGGATTAAAGGTATGCTCACACAATTATTTATAAGTGATAAAAATAAGAATCTTTACAATGTCTTCCTGCCATATAGAGGAACAGGATGATCAAATGGCAGCTGTAGGCTTTGTTAATTCTGAAGGAAAAGGATGAAGCAAGGTACCCGAATTCCCATCAGGAGTGCGCTGACAAAGGTTCAACAGGCAGTTCTCCAAAGGAAAGCTCTCTGATTATAGTTTTTGCTAATCTCAGTGATGTCATACTTTTACCATGGCTGATATCAAAGCATCACTGAATATGAAATTGACGAGAATCTAGCCTTGGGAATCAGTGAGAACTGGCTTTAGCATATTATTCCTGGAACAGAATGGTTTAGGAGGGAATGACATTTAGGCTGAAATCTGAAAGACAAGGCGCCAGTGTGCAACATCTAGCAGCAAAGACTTCTTGGCTGAAGGAAGATAGAGTGAATGCAAAACAAAAGACTAAGGGCTGATGGGCTGGAGAGATGGCTCAGAGGTTAAGAGCACTGACTGCTTTTCCAAAGGTCATGAGTTCAATTCCCAGCAACCACATTCTGGCTCACAACCATCTATAAGGAGATCTGGTGCCCTCTTCCGGCCTGCAGGCAGAATGTTGTATACATAATAAATAAGTAAATCTTAAAAAAAAAAAAGACTAAGGGCTGAGGGTGGAGGGGTGTCAGATGACCTTTCACAAGGGTCTCCTAAGACCACTGGGATACAGATACTTACTTCACAATTCATAACAATAGCAAACTTACAGTTATGAAGTAGCATCAGAAATAATTTTATGACTGGGGAGGTCACACAACAAGGAGGAACTCTGGTAAGGCATCAGGAAGACTGAGAAGTACTGGTGTTCGCCACCTACACAGGACAAAGCCCTGGCTTAGATCTCTAACACTGCACCCTCCCCACAGCACACACTGGCTGTCACCCCACACTTGCAACTTCAACCTCAACACTTTCAAGGTGGAGGCAGGAAGATCAGGAGGTCAAAGCCATCCTGGTACATGAGGCACTATCTTTTTTTTTTTTTTTTTTTTTTTTTTTTTAGATCTTGCTGTCCTGGAACTCTCTCTGTAGACCAAGTTGGCTTCAAACTCACAGATAGCTGCCTGCTTCTGCCTCCTTAGTGCTGAGATTAACTGTGTGGGTCACCACTGCCTGGGGCTAAGACACTGCCTTTTTTTGTTTTTGTTTTTCAAGACAGGGTTTCTCTGTGTAGCCTTGACTGTCCTGGACTCACTTTGTAGTCCAGGCTGGCCTTGAACTCACAGCGATCTGCCTGCCTCTGCCTCACGAGTGCTGGGATTACAGTTGTGCGCCACCGCGTGTGCTTGGCTTCTAAATTTCATTTTTAAACCCAGGACCTATTTCTCAAGACATCTTCACTTATGTATATTGCAAACATGCCAGAATCATTCTGCTCAACCTATTCATACACACAGGAGGATAGACATGGATTCATTTAAGCTTGGACAATATATTTGTTTGATTGATTGTTTTGAGACACTGGAATTCACAGATCCACTTGCCTCTGCCTCCCCAGGTCTGAATATAAAGGTGCCTCCATGTCTGGCTTGGACACTTTAACTCCCCAAACAGCAACACTCAGATCCGTACAATGTGGTGATAATAGCTAACAGCATAGTTAATTGGCATATTTTTGTTTTGTTTTAATTTGGATTTTAGAGACATAATCTCTCTTTGTAGTTCTGGAGCTTGTTAGATTAAGCTGGCTAGAACTCACAGTACCCTCCAGCTTCTACCTGCCAGAGTGCAGTGATATAGACATCACCAACTATGTTTGACTTTTATTTTATTTTTTACGAGACAGAGTTTCTCTGTGTAACAGCCCTGACTGTCCTGGACATGCTTTGTAGACCAGGCTGGTCTCGAACCCACAGAAATCTGCCTGCCTCTGCCTCCCAAGTGCTGGGAGGCATGCGCACCGCCAGGCATGTTTGACTTTTAATTAGCGTATTAAAACTCATGTGTCAAGCGCTGTATAGATGTTTGATTTTATCCTTCAAAGGGAAAGGATTGGAAGAATGCAAAATCGAGTTCCTGAGCGCTAGAAAACAGCAGCAACAACAAAATTACAATGGTAAACAATAGGGTTAGTTGCAGTGGAGCAAATATGAACAGGAATTTTGTTTTGTTTTGAGCCAGGGTCTTCTGTAGTCTACACTGATCTTATATTTGCTATGGAGCCCAGGATGGTTTTGAACTCGTTTATCGTCCTCCAAAGTGCTGGGATTACAGCCTTGAGCCGCTGACACCAGCACTCCGCCCCGCCCTGCCGGATTGACAAAACACTGAGTATTAAATGCAGGGTTTTGTGCATGCTAAGCAAGCATTCTACCAACGTAGCACACCCCAAGGTCCAAGCAAGTATTTAATTTAAAAACGCATTTACATCTAGAATTGTTAACCAGAGCAAGCTAAACTAACTGGAAAATGTTAGAGTTTCGGCAACTAAAAATGAAAATGTCCTAAAGTTCCTCGCTGGTGTTCACCTCTGCCGTTCCCATTACCGTTCAGCTATCAAAGTGTAGTAGGATAATTTTTTTTTTTTTGGTTTTTCGAGACAGGGTCTCTCTGTGTATCCTTGACTGTCCTGGACTCACTTTGTAGACCAGGCTGGCCTCGAACTCACAGCGATCCGCCTGCCTCTGCCTCCCGAGTGCTGGGATTAAAGGCGTGCGCCACCACGCCCAGCAGTCGGATAATTTTTAAGTCTCCATTTTTCTCTTGACAGCCGCTAAACTCTTGACCTCAAAATAGAAGCTAACTCTATCACCACGTCTTTGCGTCCTGACACGAGCCCTTACGGACCTTCTGAAAATGGCAGTCCACAGCGCACCTCATTGCATTCAGACAGAACTCAGGACCTTCCCAAGATGGCGGAGCAACACGCCCTCGTCACTTCCTGTGCCATACAGAATATAAGGAACAGGATTTCCGCTTTCGCTCCTTTCCGGCGGTGACGACCTCCCTACGAGAACATGCCTGTGAGTTCCTAGGTCCAGGTTTCGGCAGGGAACTCGTTCTTGCGCCCGCGCTCTACCCTCGCGCCTACTGCGGGTCGTGGAGGGTCCACATTTACGCGCCGCGTTTCTTAAGGCAGGAACTCCAGAGCCGCGGCGGCCCACGGGCCACCCGCGCAGACGGGAGCCGGGCGGAGATAAGATGGCGGCCCAGCTACGCAGACAGCAGGGGCGGCGAGGGGCGAGTTCTCCCCGGTGTGTGACCGTGGGAACTGGTTTCCGTCGTCTCTTCTCATCGTTAGCTTCTAAATCTCTGCATTTCTCACCCCTCTTAGCTCGCAAAGGATCTCCTTCATCCCTCTCCAGAAGAGGAGAGGAGGAAACACAAGAAAAAGCGCCTGGTGCAGAGCCCCAACTCCTACTTCATGGACGTCAAGTGCCCAGGTGAGGAAGTGCCGGAGCGGGGCAAGCACAGACTCTCAGCGTTTGGGGGAAATTAGTACTCAGAGTTGTAACTTGATTTTTTTATTTCCTTAGAATTCGCAAGTATGAGACGTGTGAACTTAACACATCTTAGAATAAGTGCTTGAATTAGTGATGCCGAGGTGGCACTGGCTTTGTTAGGAAGCAGTGAAGGGGGAAAAGGTAACCATTTTTTGGTTTCTCTCTCTTTTTTTTTTCCAGGCTGCTATAAAATCACCACGGTCTTTAGCCATGCACAAACGGTAGTCTTGTGTGTTGGCTGCTCCACTGTTCTCTGTCAGCCTACAGGAGGAAAAGCAAGGCTGACAGAAGGTAAGTGGGACTAACTTGCTTTTGGCCTTTGGATTATGCACTGTAGAAGCAAATCTTCAGGCTAGTAAAGTGAGCTGGCTTCCTGTTAAAGCAGGTATTGTTAGTAGTTGTGTCGTTCTCAAATATACTTGCTTAAAGCCGGAGTGGGCTCGCACGCTTTGTTAAAAGTATTTCCAATTGCTCCGATGACAGGACGTGGTAAAGGGTGGCGAATAGACGAGAGAACAGATTTAGCACTCTGCAGATAGAGCGGTCAGTGGCAGGCCCATTAACATTTGGCCTTTTTCTTCCAGGATGCTCCTTCAGGAGGAAGCAGCACTGAAAGTACCTAATTCAAGATGAGGGGGAAACCATCCCAATAAACACATTTTGGATATATAGTGTTTGTCTGTTTAACTAGTGGGAAGTTGTGCCTCAAGTTTCCCAGGGCAACCAGAAGAGTGGTTCTTTTGGGTCAAGTAAGTGGCCAAATCCCCGAGTTCATTTGGGGCTTTGTTTTGTTTTGTTTTTTGCTTTTTTTTTTTTTAAGATTTATTATTTATACAGTATTCTGCCCACACGTGTGCCTGCCCACCACAAGAAGGCACCAGATCTCATTTCAGGTGGTTGTGAGCCACCGTGTGGTTGCTGGGAATTGAACTTGGGACCTTTGGAAGAGCAGACGGTGCTCTTAACTTCTGAGCCATCTCTTCAGCCCCCAGTTCATTTGGGGCTTTTTATCTAGGTTCATTGGGCATGCCTTAGGCCATGGTTTAAAACGGATGGCACTGATAATTAATTGGGCTCTGTATTCTAATGTCCTCTTGGTATTAGCTGTTTTACGGTGTGACAGTGGGGACTTTTTTCATTCAGGGAGTGGTGGTACACACACTGCTTTAACTCTGCAGTTGAGAAGCAGAGGCATGTCACTCAGCAGCCAGGATTTCAGGTTTTCTGTGTGTGTGGTTGAGACTAGGCCTTACGTACTTGAAGTTAATGTAGCAGAGGTTTCCGCCCAAGTGATGGAACGACAGCTGTGTACCATTTCAGCTTATGCAGTGAGAGTGCAGTCAGCCATAGAGAAGTCATCTTTACAACACATGACTTAGTCTTTTATTTACAGTTAGTTCACAGAGGCCTTGTTTGAGAGGTTTAGTGTGGAGTTTGCTACGAGGTGTCTGCAGGATTAGGTCTCTCCAGCCTCTATAGTTAGGGGTGTGCGCATATTACTGCTTTGTGCTCCATAACCAGTGTTGTAGCCGCCTCTGCACTAGTGGTGGCTGTGGGCTCAGGAAGTGAGGGGGAGAACATGTTGTGTAGGCACCTAGAAGAGATGGGAAGACAGGCAAACCAGTGAAACACATATCAGAAGTTGTAATGGGGGCAGGGGGTTCTTTACCTGGCTGAGCTGTTCCTATAGTTGGTACATAAACAACTGAAATAGTTTGCATCTTGTTGAGGAAGGCATTGTACGCTGGAAAAAGAATGGCACAAAAAGGTTTGTATTTTGATTTCAGGAAAGGCCATGAAGATTAAAGTCCATTCAAAAATGAGATTTAAGGGCCAACGATGATTCAGCCAACAAGCCGGTTTAAGTCCCCAGAACCTACATGGTGGAAGGAGACAACAGGCTTCAAGTTGTCTCTGACTTCCACACTTGTGTCAGGGCATGTTTGTACACCCCCCACCCCCAACCCAAGCAAATAACTGTAAGGAAAGATTTAAATAAAATGAGATATAAGTGTTAGTATAAAAGTAATGCTTCCAGTAAGTCTGCCTTCAAGTAACACTGCCCTTAAGCTAATTTTGTCCTACCCAGTTCAGTACAACCATAGTCATAGCATGTACTGGAGCTGTTATGTAACTTAGAGATGATTTGAGCTATGTGAGTTGTGTAGACTAAGTGGAAATGCTCTTGAATGCTCGATTATTACTATTTTTCTTCTGAGACAGGGTTTCTCTGTAACAGCCCTGGCTGTCCTGGGCTCACTTTATAAACCAGGCTGGCCTCTAACTCACGGAGATCCTCTGTCTCCTCAGTGCTGGGATTAAAAGCATGTGCCACCATCCCTGGCTGATGTTTGGATTTTTTTTTTTTTTTTAATAGTATTCAGCCTGCATGTGTGCCTGCATGCCAGAAGAGGCCACCAGGTCTCATTATTGATGGTTGTGAGCCACCATGTGGATGCTGGGGATTGAACTCAGGACCTTTAGAAGAACAGCCAGTGCTCTTAACCTCTGAGCCACATCTCCAGCCCAGATGCTTGAATTTAATTTTTTTTACTATGTATACAATGCTCTGCTTGTACATCTGCATGACAAAAGAGGGCATCGGGTCACATAGGTTGTTGTAAGGCCACCATCTGGTTGTTGGGAATTGACCTCAGGAGGAGTAGATAGTGCTCTTAACCTCTGAGCTACCTTCCAGTAATTCTGATGGGTCCTGGAACCAGCTCTCCCCGTTTACTGGAGGAGACTAGAAGATACTCAAGAGGTATTTTTCTTTCAGCTTTTGCCTAAAAGATTATGTGTACGCAATAGTGATAACAAGGTTGGATGGTTTATTTTTTCAAGACAGGATTTCTCTGCCTGCCTCTGCCTCCTGAGTGCTGGGATTATCAGTGTATGCCATACCCTAAAAATTGACATTTAATTAACTGTACATCATGAATTAGTTGTGGTAAACAGCTAATTTTCATCCTTGGCTTGTGAAAGTCAAGTGTACCATGTGGACTGGTTACCTAGGAAGATGAAAGCAGTTGATGCCAGCACAGCAAAGAGGGTGAACAGGAGGATCTGGTAAGAACCAACAAAATTCTTGAAGACACTTGAATCTTCATAGTGATCTGCATTGCCAAAACAGGATGAGACAATTAATAACCAGATGGAAGGCAGAGGTAGGTGGATCTTTTGAGTTTGAGGCCATCCTGGTCTACAAAGAAAAACATCCAGAATTAGAGGGCCAGCAATGGTGGTGGTGGTTTATACTAGGTCTTAAATCCTAGCACAAAGGCAAGTAGTTGAAGCTAGGCTGGTCTACATGCCCTGTCTTAGCAGTACTGGGACTGGTTTTGAGCTGTTTACCACAACTAATTCATGGCATAGTTGTGATCCTTCCTGCACACTGCTGGCGAGACAGGCCTGGCCCACCATCCTAGCCTACTCAGCTCCAGGCCAGTGAGAACTGATGGTTCCTGGGGAATGGCACTGAAGGTTGTTTAAATGCACATTCATATACTCAGTATATATATATATCCATACATGAGTATTAAAAAAAGACACTACAGTTAACCTTTGGCCATATACTGCTGTTTAAATATGAAGGTCCTGGGCTGGAGAGATGGCTCAGTGGTTAAGAGCACTGGCTGCTCTTCCAGAGGTCCTGAGTTCAGTTCCCAGCAACCACATGGTGGCTCACACCATCTATAATGTGATCTGATGCCCTCTTACGGCCTGCAAGAGTACATGCAGATAGAGTACTCCTTACATTAATAAGTCGTAAAAAAAAATAGGAAGGTCCAAATAAAGTTCGAGCGGGATATTGCAACACTGCCTGTGCTCATGTGTTCTGATTATATACTGTGACCCACACTTGATGTCCTCACATGCTTTGATGAATGGCTGCTTCTACCTGGCAAGGTTTCGCAGATTAGATATCTACCACTCTTACACCTCCCACCCCTAAGAATGCTGGGGGTCACAGGCTTGGGCCACCACACTCGGCCTGAATATAAAATACGCTGGAGGCTGGGAATGTAGGTCACTTGGTACAGCAGCTGCCTGCTTTATACAAGATAAAAGGTATGGGCTATGGTGCATGAGATGGAAAGTTCAGTGGTCAAAGGTCATCCTGCGTGCGTTCAAGGCTGATCTGGGATAGAAGATACTGAAAAAGAGGCCCGCTTGGTCTACAATGTGAGTCCAGGACAGCCAAGACTACACAGAGACCCTGGTCTTGAAAAACCAGGGGAAAAAAAAGGAGTTGGGTATAATGTATACCTAAAACTGCAGCACTCAGGCGGTGTAGATCCTTAGAACATAGAGCAAGTACTTAGCTAAAAGATGAGACCCTTATGAAAATAAACCTGGGAGAGCAGAGTAGTTTAGAGGCAGCAGGCCTAGTAAGTTCCAGGTCAGCCTGGTCTACAGACTCCAAAGCTTAGTGACATACCTTTAACCCCAGCACTAGGGAGGTAGAGGCAGGTAGCTCTGAGTTTGAGGCCAGCCTGGTCTACAGAGAGTCCAGGACAGCCAAGGCTACACAGAGAAACCCTGTCTCCAAAAACCAGAAAAACAAAAAGGCTCAGTGTGAACATTCCTTTCTCAGCGTGCTCACCTGTAGCAGACGTTGCCTTTGCTCTAACTATCACAGCCTCCTGTTGATTGGTGAGTGCACAGGAGACATTAATGAAAACAGGTGATGACATCTGCTGGACGGCAGTGAGGTTGACTATTCTCACCCGGTAGATAATCAGGCCGGTCATGAAGGTGGAGTGTCTGTGGCCAGAGACTGCTAGAAATGGGGAGCTGGGGAAGACCTTGGAGAAAAGACAAGATAACTAGTTTGAAAGAAGATAAATCAGTGTTGTCTCAATTTAAGAATTTTCAAGATTTGCCGGGCATGGTGGTGCATGCCTTTCATCCCAGCACTTCGGAGGCAGAGGCAGGCGGATTGCTGTGAGTTCCGAGGCCAGGCTGGTCTACAAAGCGAGTCCAGGATAGCCAAGGCTATTACACAGATAAACCCTGTCTCGAAAAACCAAAACCAGAACCAAAAAAAAAAAAAAAAAAAAGAAGAATTTTCAAGATTCAGCTAGCCAGTCATTAGCTATTTTACCACTTTGGGTTTATTTATTTATTTTTGGTTTTTTGAGACAAGGTTTCTCTGTGTAGCCTTGGCTGCCCTGGAGTCACACTGTAGACCAGGCTGGCCTCGAACTCAGAGATCTACCTGCCCCTGCCTCTGAGTGCTGGGATTACCGGTGTGCACCACTGCACTGGCTTACTTTGGATGCATTTAAGAAAGGAACAGGAGAGTCCTTTACAAACAAGAATACATATGCTTAATCACTATCACTTTATAGTCAGTGATGTGTGGCTTTAATCCCAGCAGAGGTAGGCGGATCTTGGAGTTCAAGGCAGCCTGCTTTACAGGGTGAGAAGCCCTGCTTTGAAGTAGAATAGAAGCTGGCTTTGGCAGTGTCTGTATTCCAGTTCTTGGGAGGCCTAGACAGGAGAGTCCCTGCGACAGGTTCAGTGCGACCATCTCAAGGTGGCCAGCTGTCTTACTGCACACCTTTAATGCCACCACATAGGGGACAGGCAGGAGGATGTCTCTGAGTTTGAGGGCAGCCTGGTCTGCATAGCAAGCTCCAGGAGTACACAAATCCTGTCTCAACAAACTAAAAACGAAAGGTTAAGGGGGCTGGAGACAATGCTCCAAGGTATACAGTCCTGAGGACTGGAGTTTAGATGCTAGCACCCAAACCCCAGCTCTGAGGGAGCGGAGGCAGGATTTTTGGGCCTTGCTCACTTCAGTCTAGTCAGGAAAACGTCAGTTCCAGGCTCAGGAGGAGCCCCAGCTTCAAAGAGTAGGTAGTGGGCTTATGAGATGGCTTAGGTAAATGTGCCTGTTGCCAAGTCCAAAGACTCCCATGACAGAAAAATGACTCCTGCACATTGTTCTCCACCTCCATATGTGCTGTTTGGCATGGATGTGGCATTCGACAGTGTAGCTGGAGAGTGATGGAGGAGGACATTCAGAGCCCTTGCCTGGTCTCCACACATGGCTATGCGTCCGTACACAAATACATAAAATCTTAAGAAAACACAAGGTGGAGGTGGGCATGGTGGCACACTTGATCTCTCTAGAATAGAGAGACGCCTGGGTGAGTCCCAGGTCAGCCAGGGCCACATGGTAATTAGAAGGTGGTGCACTGGGGCTGGAGAGATGGCTCAGTGGTTAAGAGTACTGACTGCTCTTCCAGAGGTCTTGAGTTCAATTCCCAGCAACCACAGGGTGGCTCACAACCATCTATAATGTGATCTGATGCCCTTTATAGTGTGCAGGTATAAACGCAGGCAGAGCAATGTATACATAATAAATAGATGTTTAAAAAAAAAA
>OU015751.1:121603048-121619858 GCA_907169655.1 Acomys percivali | reverse complement strand
TGTAAGCAATTGAGGAAGGCCTCTGGTCTCCAGACTTTTGTGCATACAAAAGAATAAAATAATGTGAGCTTAGCCAGGCACAAGCCTTTAATCCCAGCACTCAGGGAGGCAGAGGCAGGTGGATCTATATAAGAGGCCAGCCTGATCTACAAATCGAGTCCAGGATAGTAAAGGCTACACAGAGAAACCCTGTCCCAAAAAACAAAAGAGTAGCTGGGCAGTGGTGGTGGCACACGCCTTTAACCCCAATACTTTGGAGGCAGAGGCAGGCGGATCACTGAGTTCGAGGCCAGCCTGGTCTACAAAGGGAGTCTAGGACAGCCAAGGCTACACAGAGAAACCCTGTCTCAAAAAAACAAACTAGAAAAAGTGAGCTAAGAGGCTAGAACATTTTAAATTAGTATTAATTTTATGGGAGGTAGAGGCAGGAGGATCAGAAATCGAGGCCTATCTTGATGGGGTTTTGCTACCACCCTAAGGTAATGAGAGGCTGTTGGGAAAAAAAGAACAAACCCCAAATCGCTGCTCCCAGCACTGCTGTGTCTCAGACCTGAACACACACCTACCTCTAGGCTCTCGAGAACTCTTTCCACTCCCAGGACTCTTAGCTCTCCAGTGTCTTTTTGGCTAAGAACCAACTCTGATTGGTTCATGTAGAAGCCAGGGATGAAAGGAATAAGGATTCTTTGCATATTTTTGCCACGTTCGCTGACCAGAGTCGCCCACCCATAGACTGAGGTGTCTGCCACGCTGAGGACTTGGCGCAACTCCTCTGACTTCTGTCGAACTTTGATTAGGCAGACATACACGCCTGGGGGAACAAAAGGAAAGACTGCACAGGAAGGCCCAGAGGCTCTATTGAGATACCTAAGTCAAGACAGCAGCGGGGGCGCACGCTTTAATCCCAGCACTCAGGAGGCAGAGGCAGGCAGATTGCCATGAGTTCAAGGCCAGCCTGGTTTACACAGAGTTCCATGACAGCCAGGACTGCACAGAGAAACCCTGTGTCGGGGGGAAAAAAGGTAACCAAGTTAGGGTAGAAAAAAATGTGACCTCAGTTTTGAGTGTTTAGTACTGATACACTATTGACTAGTATGGAGAAAATACCAGAAAAAGGGAACCTGTCCTGGGGGAGCCACAGCTGGACTGGACAGTGCTGTTCCCAGAAAGTCCACACTCTGAATATTGAACAGTATGGCACAAGCAGGTAGGATGTGCTGAGGAGGCAGAATGAAGACAAAACCCCTTTGAGTGTGAGTAGCCCAAACCCCCAGGCTACTGGTCCAGTGCCCTGCCTTAGGATGAAAGTCCCACTCCATCTGCATCTTGTTCCCGTATTTTTTCTTAAGATTTATTTATTATTATGTATACAGTGTTGTCCTGCATGTACACCCACAGGCCAGAAGAGGGCATCGGATCACATTATAGATGGCTGTGAGCCACCATGTGGTTGCTGGGAATTGAACTCAAGACCTCTGGAAGAGCAGTCAGTTCTCTTAACCTCTGAGCCATCTCTCCAGCCCTGTTCCAGTACTTTCTAAAGAACTATTCAGTGTCCAACAGTTTGCTGAATGAACCATTTCAGTGCTTGTTCATTACCCATACCATTCAAGCTGAAAGGCCTCAATTCAAGAGCTCAAATGTATAGCATTATCCTGCTTATGCCTTCCCCCAGCCCCTCTCTCCTTCTCTCTCCCTTCTACCCCCCTTCTCCCTCCTCGCCCCCCTCCCCAGCCCAGTTTGTTTATTGAACACGGGCCTCCCACATTCCAGGAGATCCCTCCACCACTGAGCATCTCCAGCTTTTTACTTTTTGTTTTGAACACAATGTCCCAGATAAACTTGAACTCACTCTGTGGACCAGGCAGCCTTGGATTTTGTGATCCTCCTGCCTCAGGCTTCCGGGTATTGGGATTGCAGGGTTATGCCACAGAGCCTAGCTAAGTTTTCTCACCTTTGGTTAGTCCATTTATATGAAGCCATCTGAATGTCACCCTGTTTCTTGTTAATGACATTCATTTGGAATACTCAAACATCGTGTTACATGTTGAAAGACAAGCCTGAGCATGACGGTGCACAGCTTTAATCCTTTAATCACAGCACTTGGGAGGCAGAATCTAGGGGTGGTCTCTGTGAGTCTGAGGCCAGCCTGCTCTACATAGCAAGTTCCAGGCTATCCAGGGCTACATAGTGAGACCTTATCTCAAAACAAGCAAGCAAACAAAAACCAACCTTTCAGAGAACAGGAGCCCCCCCCCCCCAAAAATGATGACTTATAGGTAGACAGGCAGCATGTCACAGATGGCAGGTGTTAAAGGTTTGCTGACTTGGCTACAGCTCAGTTGGACTTGGCCCAGCATGCACAGAGCTCTAGGATGGATCCCCAGCCATGCATCAACTGGCCATGGTAGCACAACTTGCAATCCTAGCTCTCTGGAGGAGGCATCAATTCAAGGTCATTTTTGTTTGGGGCCACCCAGGGATACACAATACCTCAAAACAAAACCACAACCCTTTACGTGAGTGGGTTGAAAATGACTCCAGAGGCAGAGAAAGACAAGTACAGCCCAGCAGGGGGCGTGAACTTGCAGAAACAGGACAAAGGAAGGTGTGTGGCTGCTGCATCCTACCTTTCTCCATGCTGAACTCTGAGTGGACGTGAAAGACTTTACTTGCTGGAATGTCCAGTAAAGTATTGCTGAACTGCACATGGCAGAGCATGAGGGTCTCAGGAAAAAGAACCCTTGCAACAGCCGAAGCCTGACTCGGGGTGCAGGATCCTAAGAAGCCGAGAAGAGTTAAATAACCGTTACCAACAGGGATTTGTAAAAGGAAAAGTTGTGGGGCCTGGGGAGATGGCTCGGTGGTTGAGAGCACTTGTTCTTAGAGGGCCTGAGTTCAGCTCCCAGCCCCCGCAGGGCAGCTCCCTACCATTCGGAACTCAAGGTCTAGACTACTTGACACCCTTGTGTGGCCTTGAGGGAGCCTACACACAAAGCAGACACAGACACACAGGAATAAAAAGCTTAAAAAAAGAAACCCAACATTTCTTTAATCCCAGTACTCTGGAGGCAGAGGACAAAGTTCAAGGCCAGACTGGTCTAGATAGTGAGTACTGGGTCAGCCTGGGTTATATAGTGAGTCTCCATCTCAAAAACAAAAATAAGGGCTGGAGAGATGGCTCAGAGGTTGAGAGCACTGACTGCTCTTCCGGAGGTCCTGAGTTCAATTCCCAGCAACCACACGGTGGCTCTAAACCATCTATATTTTGATCTGATGCCCTCTTATAGCCTGCCAGTTACATGTAGCAGAGCACTGGATACATAAAATAAATAAATAAATCTTAAAACACAACAAAACAAAACAAAACCTGATTAATCCAGGGTAGGGCTTGCCTCAGCAGTGTAACAGAATGCATACTTAGCTAGCATACCCACGACCCTGGCATTGATCTCCAGCACCACAGTAAAAGATTAAAACCCAAAATTTAATCCACTCATAATTTTTGAAATTTCACAGATTTCAGTTTATATGCCAAGATAGAGTGAGGGCTGGAGAGAAGGCCCAGCAGTTAAGAATACTTATTTCTTTTCTAGAGGACCCAAGTTCAGTTCCCAGCATCCATGTCAGGTGTGTGGCTACCAAGGCACTAATACTCATGTGCACATATCCCTACACCTACATGCAATTTAATATAAATCTTGGGCTGGAGAGATGGCTCAGAGGTTAAGAGCACTGACTGCTCTTCCAGAGGTCCTGAGTTCAATTCCCAGCAACCATATGGTGGCTCACAAATCTGATGCCCTCTACTGGCCTGTAGGTACATGCAGGCAGAACACTGTATACATAATATATAAATAAGTAAGCCGGGCAGTGGTGGCGCACGCCTTTAATCCCAGCACTCGGGAGGCAGAGGCAGGCGGATCGCTGTGAGTTCGAAGCCAGCCTGGTCTACAAAGGGAGTCCAGGACAGCCAAGGCTACACAGAGAAACTCTGTCTCAAAAAAACCAAAAACAAACAAACAAACAAAAAATATATATATATGTATTAAAAAAAAAAAAAAGAGTGCTTGGCTGCTCTTCCAGAGGAATTAAACCTGGGTTTAATTCCAGCACCCACATGGCAGCTCACAACTATCTGTAAATCCTGGTGGATCTAATATGCTAATACAGACATATATGCCAGCAAAACATCAATGCACATAGACTAAAAATAGATAAAATTTAAGTATAAAAAATAAAAATCTTGAGGCCAGGTGTGATGGTGCAAGTCTTTAATCCCAGCACTTGGGAGGCAGAGGCAGGCAGATCTCTGTAGGTTTAAGGCCAGCCTGGTCTACAAAGAGAGTCCAGAATAGCCAGTGCTCTGATAAACAGAGAAACCCTGTCTCAATAAATAAATAAATAAATAAATAAATAAATAAATAAATAAATAAAAATCTTTATAAAAATTGGGGTTAATTTAGAAGTAAAATGAAATGTTTCAGTTTTAGTTTTTTGAGATAAAATCTTGCTATATATGACAGGGTGGCCTTGATCATGTTGCAATGCTTGTATCTTGTCGTTTCTTTTTCTTTTCTTTCTTTTTTTTGTTGTTGTTTGTTTGGGTTTTTTTTTTTTTTTTTTTTCGAGACAGAGTCTCTCTGTGTAGCCTTGCCTGTCCTGGCCTCATATTGTAGACCAGGCTGGCCTCGAACTCACCGGGATCCACCTGCCTCTGTTTTCCCAGTGCTGGGCTTAAAGGCTTAAGCCACCATGCCCAGCCTTTCTTTCTTTCTTTCTTTCTTTCTTTCTTTCTTTCTTTCTTTCTTTCTTTCTAAGATTTATTTATTTATTATGTATACAGTGCTCTGCCTGCATATACATCTGCAGGTCATAGGAGGGCATCAGAATACATTATAGATGGTTGTGAGCCATAATGTGGTTGCTGGGAATTGAACTCAGGACCTCTGGAAGAGCAGCAAGTGCTCTTAACCTCTGAGCCATCTGCTTTTCTTTTCTTTTTAAGAAAGTTCTGTTGTTTTGTTTTTTTGAGACAGGGTTTCTCTGTGCAGCCTTGGCTGTCCTAGACTGGCTTTGTAGACTAGGCTGGCCTCAAACTCACAGCGATCCATCTGCCTCTGCCTCTGGAGTGCTGGAATTAAAGGTGTGCGCCATCATGCCCAGCTAAAGAAAGATTTTTAAAAAATGATTAACAAAATTTTTTTAATGTCTGTATGAGGGTGTCAGATTCTCTGGGGTTACAAATAGTTGTAAGCTGCCATGTGGGTGCTGGGAATTGAACCTGAGTCCTCTGGAAGAGGAGCCAGTGCTTTTACCCACTGAGCCATCTCTTTATTCCCTTAAAATTAAAAAAAAAAAAGCCAGGCAGTGGTAGCGCATGCCTTTAATCCCAGCATTTGGGAGGCAGAGACAGATGGAGCTCTGTGAGTTCAAGGCCAGCTTGGACTACAGAGCAAGTTCCAGGACAGATAGAGCTGTTACACAGAGAAACCCTGTCTGGAAAAGCAAAAAAAAAAAAAAAAAATTATGTGCACTGGTGTTTTACCCACATGGAAGTCTGCATGAGGGTATCAGATCCCCTGAAGCTACAGTTATAAACAACTGTGAGCTGCCATGTGGTGGGGAATTGAACCTGTGGCCTCTGGAAGAGCAGCCAGTGGTCTTGACCTCTAAGCTGTCTCTCCAGCCCAGTGTTAGCTTTCACATGCTAGCATTACCGGGATGTGCTACCAAGCCTCGCACAGCCAAAAGAAGGAAAATGTAACCCACAGGAGGAAACTGACAGAGGGCAGGTAAGACCAAAGGCCGAGGTCACGAGGCCTGTGGGGGTTCTTTACCTTTGAGGTTGACATTTCTGCCTGTGCTGATGAACAGTCTGAACACGGTTGCATTGGGGTTATTGGTGAGGTAAGTTTTCAAGTCATAGCTGAGTGTTAATCTTGATGATGCATTGACTACCACCTGTCAGCAAACCAAAGGAAAATCCAGTCCCCTCCATGTCACCCCTTGTAACTTATTTCAACCAAAAGTATCTATATTATACAAATACAAACTGACATTCTGATGTATTTGAGAAACACAAAATCTGTTTACTTCTGAAAAGATTTTTTTTTTTTAATTCTGGACCTGGTTTCATGCATCCCAGGCTGGCCTGATCTCCCTTTGTAGCCTCGGCTCACCTTGATTTTCTCATCTTCCAGCCTCCACCTCCACGTGCTCGGTGTTGGAAGTACAGGCACACTTGGGTTATGTGGTGACTTGAGGCCAGGACCTCATGCCTGTAAGTAAAGCACTCTACCGCGCCTCAGTTTCATTCCCCAGCCTAGCCTGGCGGTGGTAGCACACGCCTTAAACTCCAGCACCCGGGAGGCAGAGGCAAGTGGATCGCTGTGAGTTCGAGGCCAGCCTGGTCTACAATGCAAGTCCAGGACAGCCAAGGCTACACAGAGAGACCCTGTCTCAAAAAACTAAAAAAACAAAAACAAAAAGAACACTCCTAGGCACTCCTCCTCCAGTGACAGTGTGGGTCTGTACAGCACTGTTGGTGGAGGTCAGCCATACCCCAGTGACAGTGTGGGTCTGTACAGTACTGTTGGTGGAGGTCAGCCATACCCCAGTGACAGTGTGGGTCTGTACAGTACTGTTGGTGGAGGTTGGTCATACCCCAGTGACAGTGTAGGTCTGTACATACAGTACTGTTGGTGGAGGTTGGCCATACCCCAGTGACAGTGTGGGTCTGTACAGTACTGTTGGTGGAGGTCAGCCACCACAGTGACAGTGTGGGTCTGTACAGTACTGTTGGTGGAGGTTGGCCATACCCCAGTGACAGTGTAGGTCTGTACAGTACTGTTGGTGGAGGTCAGCCACACCCCAGTGACAGTGTGGGTCTGTACAGTACTGTTGGTGGAGGTCAGCCACACCCCATGCTCCCCTGGAAATAACAGGAGAGAGTATTTGGCTGCAATTTTCAATATTTTTGTGTGAAAAAAATTTGTGTCATCCTTTTGCAGGGGCCATGAATCCTCTCCATATGGCTCCAATTTTAGTATATGCACTGCTGAACTGAGCACTCAGTGATCTCTTAAAACAGAAATCAGAAGTCATACTTCTGGTAACTACTGTTTATAAAAAATGCTTTTTTTGTTTTGTTTTGTTTTCCAGGCACTCAAAATTGAACTTAGGCCTTGTGCATGCTGGCAGGTGCTCTGTTGCTGTGATGTTTCCCAGCCCACTAACTGTTTCAGTGTCTGTTAGCAAGTGCACTTCTGTCCTAGGATGCTTTCTGCCTGTGTAGCCAATGACTGCACATCACTCTAGTCTCTTCAGCTGTGGTGCAGTTTAGGTGTACCTCTCGAAATGTCCTCACAACTCCAGGGATGTCATGAAAAATGGTTGCAGTTCCTGGTCTCCTAGCCACTCCTACTCCAGTGACAGTGTCTGTCTGTATGATGCTGTTGGTGGAGGTTATCCACACCCCAGGCTCCCCTAGGAAGAGACAGGAGAAAACACTTGGCTGTAATTTTCATTATATAGTAATACATTAATTTATTCAAAATCTCACGCAAGAGGCACCTAAGACCATTCTGTTTTCAAGAATGTAGGTTGCTTTTTTTTTTTTTCAGATTTATTTATTTATTATGTATACAGTGCTGTGCCGGCTTGTACCCCTGCAGGCCAGAAGAAGGCATGAGATTACATTATAGATGGTCATGAGCCACCATGCACTTGCTGGGAACTGAACTCAGGATTCTGGAAGAGCATTCAGTGCTCTTAACCACTGAGCCATCTCTCTAGCCCGTAGGTCACTTTTTTGAATGTCAGTTTCTCCTTCCTATATCGTGTCAGCAAAATAAAACAAAATCTCCTTACTGCCCTCAGAATCACATGAGCTAGTGAGGCAAAGAGCCTAACTGTTCTCTAGAAAAAGGAAAACTGCACACAGGATTTATATCCTCATTAAACCTTTGTTGTTGTTGTTGTTTAAGACAGGGTTTCACTGTGTAGCCCTGACTGTCCTGGAACATGCTCTGTAGATCAGGCTGGCCTTGAACTCACAGAGATCTGCTTGCCTCTGTCTCCCTACTGCTGGGATTACAGGTGTTCACCGCCACCGCCACCAGGCTCATTAGCCTTCTTTAGCCCTTGCTAAGCCTGACTCTGTTTTGAGCTCCTGCCAACAGGACAAAGGAGAGAGTGCAGACTGGCCGGTGGCAGGAGGAAAGGGTTGCATTTTTATTTAAATTGCACAGTGGCAAAAGAATGCCAAAGGTTAAATAACATTCCCAATCTTCGGGTTTTTTTTAATGAAAATTTATTTACTTACACACACACACACACACACACACACACACACACACACACACACACACGCACAAGTGCTCTATCTGCAGGTACTTTTGCATGCCAGAAGAGAGCATCAGATCACATTATAGATAGTTGTGAGCCATCATGTGGTTGCCAGAAGTTGAGCTCAGGACCTCTGGAAGAGCAGTGTTCTTAACCACATAGCCATTTCTCCAGCCCCCTTGTATGTGTAGCCTTGCCTCCCTAGTGCTGGTATAAAAGGTGCCCCCCCCACCTCCAACAGAACCGTCTTGTCTGGTTAAGGGGAAGTATACCCACCGTGCTGATTGACGAGGTGAGTGCTGAAGCAGATGACATCTCCAACAAAGGTGAGCTTGGTGTCTGGCTCAATGGCATGTTCTACAGCAACAGGAATATAGTCTGCCATGCCAGGATGCCGCTGGTCCCAAAGCCCCACAACTGTCACCCCTTTGTTCACAGCCTGGGCCATATAAGTGTAGTTTCGGTTCCCTGGTCCAATCAGCAGCAAGTCATCTCTGAAAGAAGACGTGAAAGGCAGAGGTGTTTAAAAAGAGCAGCAGAGCACGTAATTCAGTGGTGGGATGGTGAGTGAGCATAGAGGCAGCCCTGGCTGCTAGCAAGAAGCAGCAGCCAACAGTCTCTGGAGCTGGGTGTGGTGGTACACTCCTGTTTGCCCAGTATCTATGAGGCCAAGTTCCAAAGCAGTTTGGGATATAGAATGGTCACCAGGCTAGCCAGAGATAAAAAGCAAGACCCTACTGTAGACAGACTACCCAGGGAAAGGGTGAGGGGAGAAAGGCTACTACAAGTTAGCTTGTTTTTTTGTTTTTAAAAATATATTTATTTATTTAACCATTGAGATGTAATATGAATAAATTAATAAAATAAAATTAAAAAAATAAAAAGTAAAAAAATATTTATTTAATATATAACTTTTATCTGCATGTATGCCTGCATGGCAGAAGAGGGTATCAGATCTCATTATAGATGGTTGTGAGCCACTATGTGGATGCTGGGAATTGAACTCAGGACCCTCTGGAAGAGCAGGTGGTGCTTTTAACCACTGAGCCATCTCTCCAGCTCCAATTTTGCTTGTTTTAAAGTTTTTACTGCCTTTTTCTTATTATATGTGGTGGGCAAATGTATGCCATAGCCCATGTGTGGTAGTCAGAGGACAATTTCTTTGGGGGGGAGTCAGTTCTGTCTTTCCACAATTCGGGACTTGGTGAACTCAGGTCATCAGATTTGGCAGCCAGTGCCTGCTAAGCCTCTTCTTTCTTTCTTTTTTTTTTAAAGATGTATTTATTACGTATACAGTGTTTTGCCTGCATGTGCACCTGCATGCCTGCACACCAGAAGAGGGCACCAGATCTCACTATAGATGGTTGTGAGCCACCATGTGGTTGCTGGGAATTGAACTCAGGACCTTTGGGAGAGCAGGCAGTGCTCTTAACCTCTGAGCCATCTCTCCAGCCCCTTTCTTTTTCTAAGACAGGGTTTCTCTGTCCAGACTGGCCTTGAACTCACAGAAATCCACCTGGCTCTGCCTCCCGAGTGAAAATTTCTTAATTAACAGTATTCTTTTGTTTTTGAGACAAGGCCTCACTATAGAGCCCTAGGAAGCTCTTGTAGATCTTGCTGCTGTAGGTCTTGTTTTGTAGATCAGGCTGGCCTCAAACCCAGAGATCTGGTTTTCTCTGCCTCCCAAGTGCTGGGATGAAAGGTGTGTGCCTCCATGTTTATGGACACAGAGGCTGGAGAACATTGGGTCCCTAGAACTGGAGTTATATGAGGTTGTGACTTTCCCCCTGTGGGTGCTGGGAACTAAGCTCAGTTCTCTGTGAGTGCTGTAAGCACTCTGAACTGCCCAGCCATCTGTCTAACCCCTTTTGTTTTTTGTAGTCAGTTTGTACTTCAGGCTGTCCCGGAACTGCCTTGATCTTATGGCAATCCACCTGTGTCAACCTTCTAAGTATTGTGATTACAGGCACCAAGCCTACCTGACGAGACTCTTTTACTGGTTTTGGGAGTGTGTGTGTGTGTGTGTGTGTGTTTATGTGTGGTGTGTGTGTGTGTGTGCATCACTGAGGGTCAAACCAAGTGCCTTGGACATATTAAGAGTGTTCTAGCTGGGCGTGGTGGCACATGCCTCTAATCCCAGCACTCGGGAGGCAGAGGCAGGTGGATAGCTGTGAGTTGAAGCCAGCCTGGTCTACTAAGTGTGTCCAGGACAGCCAGGGTAACACAGAGAGACCCTGTTTCAAAATACAAGAGATGGTGGGGGGGAGTGTTCTACTTCTGAGCTATATGTCTAGTTGCCCCTCAGCCCCTGCACCTTGGAACAAGGTCACACACTGTAACGCATTGCTATGCATGGAGCCCAGGCTTGCTTTGAATCTGAGATTTTCTCATTTCATGTTCCTTATTACTCGTATGGACCACCACACATGGTTCATTTTTGTTGTTGTTGTTTCTGCTTTTGCTTCTCTCTCTCTCTCTCTCTCTCTCTCTCTCTTTTCTCAAGACAGGGTTTCTCTGTGTGATAGACCTGGCCGTCCTCGACTCTCTTTGTAGACCAGGCTGGCCTTGAACTCAGAGAGATTTGCCAGCCTCCGCCTCCTGGGTGCTGGGATTACAGGTGTGCGCCATGGCGCCAGGCTATTATTTTCATTTTGAGAAAGGAAATAAAGTTCAGAGTGTAAGCGGGATCTGCCCAAACTTCTGCAGACCACTGACTTGTGAGGTTCCCATCACGGTGCCAGCAACACCCCTTTGACCTCCATACCTGTTCAGAGCCATACAGAGCCGAGTATTGTGGGTGTGGAATTTCTCTCCAATGTTATTATAAAACTCAACAATGAAGGTGAGAGACATGCCCAGAGGAAAGGCTGACCGTGTCCTTCCCTGGGTCGTGTATAGCCTGGGGTAGCTGCTCAGCCGAAGATATGTCACTGGTGCCACCTGTGGGAGACAAAACCCACCAGTACAGAGACCATGGCCCTGGCGATGGGCTGCTATTACCCTCTAAGGTCTGTAAGCAAGGCCACAAGCCGCTGGGTGGTATGGCATTGCGTCTGGGGTTGGTTCCTGCCTTCCTATCTTGACCAGGCCTCCTCACTGGTGTAAGCCAGGCTAGCTGACCCTTGAGCATCTCTACCTCCTCTTTCTTTTCCTTTCTTTCTCTCTCTCTCTCTCTCTCTCTCTCTCTCTCTCTCTCTCTCTCTCTCTCTCTCTCTCTCTCATTTATACAATAATCTGCCTGCATGTGCATTGGCAGGCCACAAGAAGGGCACTGGATCTCATTACAGATGGTCGTGAGCCACCATATGGTTGCTGGGAGTTGAACTCGGAACCTTTGGAAGAGCAGACAGTGCTCTTAACCTCCAAGCCATCACGCCAGCCCTACCTCCTGTTTCTTATAGGCCCACTGGGCTCACAGACGCTTGTAGTACTGCCATCTGGCTCTTGTGGGGGTTGATGGGATGTGAACTCAGGCTTGCACCAGTGCTGTGACCCACTGAGCCATCTCCCCACCCCCAGTACCCCTTTGTAGGGAAGAACTTTTGATTTGGTGTGCTTAGAGGAAGGAACTAGGACAGCACAGGTGATGGCTACTTCGTTACGCAACCTGGCAGGTGAAGGGAAGCTGGGGTGCAGTTGGTCTGTCTCTGCAGTGCTTGGGGTCTGTCTCTAAGTGATGCTCAGGAACACAGTAGCTTTCCCCCGTGGTATGAAGGCTACACTACAGTAAGAGAAATATAATCTGATCTCAGTTTGTCACCTCATAGCTTTATGCAGTTCTGGGCCTCAGCTTCCTTCTCAGTTATATGAACCCATATAGTTCTTACAGTAGTAAAAAGAGGTAACGCACACAGCATGTGTAACACATGGGCTGGAATACAGTGTATATATATAGTATGTAAAGATTCATGTTAGATTGACATGCCTCTGAGGCCTTTTCTACACTTGGTCTGAGCCAGGAGGCCAAGAAGCACTCTGAGGCCTCTTTCCCTCTAAAATATTGAATCATATATTAAAGTCAGACATTTATTTATTTTTGAGATACGGTCTCACTCTGTAGCCCACGTTGGCTTTGAACTTGTAGCAATCCTTGTGCCTCAGCTTTCTGATTGCCAGGATTAAAGTCATGCACCACCAGACCCAGATTGAAAGCCAGAGTCTAACAGAAGCACTCCTGTTCTCTGTTCTCGCCCACGTGGCAAAGCTACTGGGACCACAGGCTCACCAGTGGGAGGCTAAGCCTTTCATCATGGCGCTGCGGTCTGTTCTAGTATGATGCTTTGAAGCCATGTCAGGATCTGCTCTGACAGGTTAATTTATCTTCCAGAGAACCTCCTAATTCTGGGGAGAGGACATTGCCTTTCAGGCCTTGGCATTCCATCTACTTAGTTTTTGAGGTGCTGTGGTCAGACACAGAGCTTCTGTGCTACTGCTGTACGCCAGCGCTGAGCTACTGAGCTGTATCATGGGCCCCGTTGTTTTATTGATTTAGTCCCTGACTCACCTGGACTCCAGTTATGGTTGTTTGATTGACTCCAAAAGGTTCTATAGATGTGACTTCCAATACTGCAGTGCCCGCAACGGAGCCAGATCTCAGGAGCCCCTCTCCGTCTTCCTCAATGACGGAGGAATTAGGGAAACACTTGAGAACACGGGAACTCACAAAGCCTGCGCCATCTCTAGGACATAAACAGAGCAAGCAGGCAGTCTCGGGGACCCTGTCTGATCAGAGGGAACCAGGTAAAGACTGACAAGACCAAGCCAGGGCTGGTGGTGCACTGAGGGATCTCTGTGAGCTAGAGGCCAGCCTGGCTACAGAGAGAGTTTCAGGAAAGCAAGGTCTACTCAGAGAAACCCTGTCTGGAGAAAAAAAAAAAAGTCTGACAAGAGTAAAAGCAGGATGACTGTGTTGGTTTACCCATACTTACAGCATTGATGGCTGAGGCAGAAGGATGACCATGGGTTTGAAACGAGCCCTAGTCATAGTGTGAACTCTAGGCTAGCTTGGGCTATACAGGAAAACTCTGTCTCAGAAAATCAAAAACTTAAAAAACCAACAGTGCACAGGGAGCACATCAGCTCATACCATCAGACACACATACATACCCTGAGCAGGGCATGGTGGCCTCTAACACCAGCACTTGGGAGGTAGAGGCAAGTGGATCAGTGGATCTCTGTGAATTGAGGGCTAGCCTCATCTACATAGTGAGCTCTAGGATACATAGAAAGACCTTGCCTCAAAGAAAAAAAAAATCCGCCCCAAAAGTCACAAATTAAAAACGAAACGAAAATCACACATCAAAAATAATCACAGCCGGGGCCGGGCGTGGTGGCGCACACCTTTAATCCCAGCACTCGGGAGGCAGAGGCAGGCAGATCTCTGTGAGTTCGAGGCCAGCCTGGTCTACAAAGCGAGTCCAGGACAGCCAAGGCTACATAGGGAGACCCTGTCTCAAAAAACAAACAAACCAAAAAAAAAAAAAAAGTAATCACAGCCAAAGACTATACAACTCTGCTTTAAGGCAAGGTCTCATGTAGCCCAGGCTGGCTGACTTTGTAGCTAAGGACTCACTTGACATCCGATTCTCCTCCCACCTACTTAGTGTTGAGATACACAGGCTGTAGTGCTTTCCCCTTTCCCCGGCCCCTCCTGTGTCTCATGTATCCCAGGCTGACCTTAAACCCCCTATGTAGCCACGGATGGCCTTGAAGTCCTCATCTTCCGTCTTATCTTAGGGGTTCTGCTGCCATGCTGAAACACACCAACAGCAACTTGGAGGGAAAGGTTTGTCTGGCTTACAGTTCCAGTCACAGTCCATCATTGTGGGAAGTCAGGGCAGGAACTCAAGCAGGGCAGCAGCCTAGAGGCAGGAGCTGACGCAGAGGCCATGGAAGGGTGCTGCTTATTGGCTTGCTCCTTATGACTTGCTCAGCCTCCTTTTGGGTTGTTTTGTTTTGTTTTTTGAGACAGGGTTTCCCTGGGTAGCCTTGGCTGTCCTGGACCCGCTTTGTGGACCAGGCTGGCCTCGAACTCACAGAGATCCACCTGCCTCTGCCTCCCGAGTGCTGGGATTAAAGACGTGCGCCACCACATCTGGCCCTCAGCCTGTATTTTTTTTTTTTAAATCCCAGGGTAACCAGCACAGGGACAGCACCACCCACAATGGCCTGGGTTCTCCCACATGAATCATTAATTATGAAAATACCCTATGGGCATCCCTACAGCCTGATTTTGTAGAGCTTTGTTTCAGTTGAGGTTCCCTTTCCTCAGATGACTGCAGTTTGTGTCAACTTTACACAGAACTAGCCAGCACATGTCTCTACCTCCCTGTGTGCTGGGACCACAGGTATATACCACTCACCTCAGGCCTATGCTTTTCTTTTTAAAAATAAAACCCTGTTGCATATTAGAAAATTATTTGTTGGAGTGTGTTCAAATGCTGGTTTCTATTCCAACAGAGATCCCTCTCTGTCGGAATAGCCTGATTACAGGCTGGATTTTGGTATTGTCCTGTCTTAACATTCTGTAAACACTGTTCTCCATCACCCTCTGTGTGGTCCCTGAGGAACACCTGCCGCCACAGGGGCCCAGCACCTGCCCAGAATTGGGATCTGACAATACTGTGGGCAGCAAAAGTCAAGGGTGCGGATGGAACCTGTTGCTGCACGGAAAGGGTCCTTTCCCTGAGCCGCCATATGACTGAGGAGCTCAAGTCCCAAACACCTGGAGTCAGGAAGGTACGCTTATAGAAAACGTCCAGAGAAAGAGCTTAGAAAGAATTTAATACAAAAAAGATATTGAGTTAGAAACCAATAAAATAGAATAAAAGCTGGCATTCGGGAGGCAGAGGCAGGCGGATCGCTGTGAGTTCGAGGCCAGCATGGTCTACAAAGTGAGTCCAGGACAGTCAAGGCTACACAGGGAAACCCTGTCTCGAAAAAGCAAAAAACCAACCAACCAAACAAAACAACAGTCAAGGAGTAAAACTAAATGAAGTGCAGTGGTGCACAACTGTAATTACAACACTTGGGAAGCTGGGGAAGAGGACCAAGATGTTGAGACTCTGTCCTAGACACACACGGAAGGTCAGGCATGGCGGGCCACAGCCGTACTTGTCGCACTGAGGAGGTAGAAGCGGGGGCCTCGGAAGTCCCTGTTTACATAAGAGTGGACACCATCTTGGACCCAATGAGTCCGTCTCAAAAAAACAAAATGAAGGTTATTTTTGGGCTTGTGAAAAGAAAATTGGGTAAAAGTGTCACCATGCCCAGCTGAAAATGTTTTATTTATTTATTTTTTATTTTTATTTTTGGTTTTTTTGAGACAAGGTCTCTCTGTGTTAGCCTTGGCTGTCCTGGACTCACTTTGTAGACCAGGCTGGCCTTGAACTCACAGCGATCCACCTGCCTCTGCCTCCCGAGTGCTAGGATTACAGGCGTGCGCCACCATGCCCGGCTCTGAAAATGTTTTTTAAATGATCGTTAACATGTGTGTGCAGGCGTGCACATGCTGCCCTTTTGAGCTGGCTCTCTTGTTTCTGCTGCTCTGCGTCCTGCTCTGAGCCAGATGGCGCACAGCTTGCTGTTCACTCGCCCCTTGGGTCAAATTCAGGCCATCAGGCTTGTGTCCTAAGCACGTCTATAAGCTTATTATCTTGCTTAGCCTAAACTTCACTTATCAGAGATGGGGGGGGGGCGGGAGGGAAGGCAGGAGAGGAGGGGGAGGTCAGAGGACAATTCTGTAGTCTGTGTTCCGGTGGCTTGCTGGGCACAGTGTGAACATTTTACTGATGGCTCTTCATGTCTGTACCTGTTTTCCTTCCTCCTCACCTGTTGGTGTGGAGCTTCAGCTGAGAATTCATGGGCATCAGAATCTGCTTGGGTTGGCAGTCTGCATAGAAAAGTTGGAGTTTTTCAAACACCTACAGTGAGAAAATAATGTTCCCTCATTTCAGGGAGAAACAAGTTATGATATTTATTGATGCACGGATGGGTCCCAGGACACTCCAGTGGGGATCTTGTGGAACATGTGGTAGCTACAAGTCAACAGTCTGCCTCATTTCTAGTTAGTCTAAACACTCCACCATACTCCTCCCTAAGTGAGCCAGGTGCTCGGTACCCACTTGGTAGTCCAGAATATAGCATCGAAAGCTGGGCTAGTGGCACATGTCTTCAGTCCCAGCACTTGGTAGGGAGGGCATAGAGGCGGGTGGATCTCTGTGAGTCTGAGGCCAGCCTGGTCTACATATAGAGTTTTAGAACAGCCATGACTACACAGAGAGACCTGTCTCCAAAAAATAAATAAAAATATAATAATATATTATATATTATTAAAATTGGTGTTATTATACATACTATTAAAACAATACATTATTAAAATTATGCATTATATATTATTAAAATTATATATATGTACACACACACACACACACACACACACACACACACACACACACACACA
>OU015751.1:121580597-121602648 GCA_907169655.1 Acomys percivali | reverse complement strand
TGTGTGTGTGTGTGTGTGTGTGTGTGTGTGTGTGTGTGTGTGTGACAACTTTTCAGAGTGCATTGTTCACTCCAACCTTATTGAGGCAGGGCTTCTCTTGTTTCTGCCATGCCAGAGCTCTGGGCAATTCTGTCTTCTGTCTCATCTCCTGTAGGTGTGCAAGGATTACAGATGTGCAAGGATTACAGATGTGCACCACCACACCTGCCCTTTTCCTGTGGGTTCCAAGCATCAGACTTTGCAGCAAGCACTCTTACCTCCCCAGCTTAGCTCGTCCTCTAGAAGGCAGTGAGTACTGTGTGCGAGAGCTCGGTCACAGTGACAGACTGGAGCGTCCTGACTGACAGACACGTGCGTCCTGACTGACAGAAGCAAGACTTAGCTGGGCACTTACCAGGATCTGAATCTCATCAGACAGTTCCAGCAGATTCCCCTCAAATTGTCGGAAGGAGCTGTTTGTACTGCGGACAGTGACCTTGATCGTGGTCCTGCCAGCTGCTTTTGTGTGAACAACCATGGCAAAGTTGTTCTCAGCTGAAAGCTGTAGAGACACCTAGACAGTAAAAGGATGGGTTGGAAGGGCAGCCATGGGGGCCGGGCTGGGGGCTCTGTGCGGGCTTCTTTTATTTTATGTACATGGGTGTTTTGCCTGCACGTATGTCTATGCGCCGTGTGTGTGCGCGCGGTTCCTGTGACGACCAGAGAGGAGTCACGTCCCCTGGAACTGGAGCTAGATGACCGTGAGATGACACATGGGTGCTGGGAATCAATCTGCGTCCTCTGGAAGAGCAACCAGTGCTCTTAACCACGGAGCCATCTCTCTTGAAAGCCCAGGCCCACCTTCATCTGGCTTTGTAGTTCATGGTGACCTTGAACTTTTGATTTTCCTGTCTCCATCTCTCTAATGCCAGGATTATAGGCATGAGCCACCACATTGGGCTTTCTCTCTCTCTTTCCCTCCCTCTCTCTCTCTCTCTCTCTTCTTGAGAAAGAGTCTCACTATGTTGCCCAAGCTAGCTTCAATCTCAGTCCTCTTGCCTCAGTATCTTAAATTCTGAGATTTCAACCAGGGCTGGAGAGATGGCTCAGCAGTTAAGAGCACTGACTGTTCTTCCAGGAGACCTGGGTTCATGGTAGGTTACGCCTGTCTGTAACTCCAGTTCCAGAACTTCTGACACTCTCACACAGACATACATGCAGGCAAAACACCAATGCACAAAATGAATTTAACAATTATAATTTCATACTTTAATAACACAATGCAAAATTTAAAAGTAAATAAATGTTATATTAAAAAACAACAAAACCCCCAAGTATATTCTACCACACCTCATTTAAGAACTTGTTTTTTCCCCTCATTTCTCTTCCTGTTCCTAGCAGCATAATCAGTCCTAAGACAAGCCTCTGTGATCGTCAGCCAATGCTGGCAAGGCTCAAGTTTCCTTCCGTGTTATCTCTAAGGCAGTTCATTCATAGGAGACGAATTGAAATGGGGCAAGTGGCTTCTAAGATGGATTCGCACAGTAGAGGATGAAATGGAGGAGAAGAAAGGTGTCTCTGGAGGTCAGTGTTGTTCTTATTTGTCTTTCTCATGCTTTAGTGTGAGGGGTGATGGGCCATCCCATCCCATGGGCACGAAAACCATTTTTCTTTTCTTTTTTAATATTTATTTATTTATTCATTATGTATACAGTGCTCTGCCTGCATGTACAACTGCAGTCCAGAAGAGGGTACCAGATCTCATTATAGATAGCTGTGAGCCACCATGTGGTTGCTGGCAATTGAACTCAGGACCTCTGGAAGAGCAGACAGTGCTCTTAACCACTGAGCCATCTCTCCAGCCCGAAAACCATTTTTCAAAGGCTGGCCTTGAACTCACGAGATCCATCTGCCTCTGCTTCCCAAGTGCTGGAATTAAAGGCGTGCACCATCATTGCCCAGCTAAATCTTTCTCTTTTTATTAATTAATTTTGAGACAAGTATTATTGTATAGCTCTGGCTGGCCTGAGATTTGCTGTGTAGACCAGGCTAGAGTAGAATTCAGAGTGCTAGGATTAAAGGTGTGCAGCACCAGCCTGTCAGGGCCTCACGTTTGCACTTTGTGCGTGTTACCAAAGGCACTGGCTGAAGGAGCCAGGCCGGGAAGGTCCTCAGCAGACAAGAGAGACTCTGGAAATTCAGATTCTCAGATGTGAACACTTGCAAACCTATACGAGAAAAGCTTACATTTGTGCTATTCCCGACTGAATGTTGAGTTCCTGAGCAAAAATAAATTCAGGAAACAGGATGCTTGTGTTAATAGATTTTATGTCTTCCATTCAAAGTACAAACTACATTTTATTCTGCAAATAATAATTATTATTATTTATGTATCTTTGGTTTTTGAGGCAGGGTTTCTCTGTATAGCCCTGGCTGTCCTGGACTTGCTTTTGTAGATCAGGCTGTCCTCGAACTCACAGAGATCTGTCTGCCTCTGCTTCTCAAGTGCTTGTATTAAAGGCATGCACCACCATGCCCAGCTTATTATAATTTTTTTCTTTTCTTTTTTTTTTTTTTTTTTTCGAGACAGGGTTTCTCTGTGTAGCCTTGGCTTGTCCTGGACCCGCTTTGTAGACCAGGCTGGCCTCCAATTTACAGCGATCCACCTGCCTCTGCCTCCCGAGTGCTGGGATTATAGGTGTGCACCACCACGCCCGGCTATTATAATTATTTTAAATGATAAACTTTTACATTAATGAAATTATGTCAATTGAGGCCTAAGAAATGAAAGAACGAGCAATTTATGAAAACTTTAGACAACAAAGATCCCTAAGGCAGACCAGACATGATGTGGTGCCTGTAATCCCCGATCTCAGGAGGCAGAGGCAGGAGGAGCACTACAAATTCGAGGCCCACTTGGTCCACATAGTGAGTTCCAGGACAGCCAGCACCAAATAGTCACCCTGTCAAAGTGGGAGGTGAAGGGCCAGAGAACAGCAGCTCGGAGCAGTTGCTTTTGCAGAGGCCCTCAGCTCACACCTGCCTGTGACACTGCCTCCAGGGACCCGACGCCTCGTGCCTGCACTCATGTATACCTCCACAGCTAAAAAATAAAAATAAAAATAATTTTTTTTTCCAGAGCTGAGGACTGAATCCAGGGCCTTGTGCCAAACGCTCTACCACTGAGCTAAGTCCTCAACCCTAAAAATAAATCTTTAGACTCCCACGGTAATGTAATACAGGACAAGTCCATACCTCTGAATGCCTGGGTACCAGATCCAGCACGTCCCTTTTGCTCATGGACCAGTGGAATGTGAGCATGGGGTTGGCATTGCTGAAGGAGAAAGGAGTCTGGGTACTAGTCAACCCCATGACATAGACTGGCATCTGGAAAGAAAGTGTGGTGTTGGGCTGTATGCCCTGCCCAGACATGGCTCTCATACCAACCTCAGAGTTGGGCATGATGGCACATACCTGGAATCCCAGAAGTCTGGCAGCTGAGGCACAAGGATTATCTGGGTTTTAGGCTAGTCAGAGCTACATAACACCCTGTATCAAGGAATTCACACACAAAGGGGCTAAAGGGCTCGGCCATTAAGAGCACCTGGTTCCCTTCCAAAGGACCCGGGATCCATTCCCAGCCCCCACACAGTGGCTCACAACTGTCTGTAACCCCAGCTCCAGGGGATCCACTGCCTTCTTCTGGCCTGCATGGGCATCAGGCGTGCATGTGGTACACAGACATACATGTAGGAAAACATCCATGCACACAAAATAAATAACTCTTAAAACAGCAGACTTTGGGGGAAGAAGAGAGAAATGAAGAAGAACCCACAAGCACACTTGCTTTGCACAACTGACCTCAGTGGCTGTGATGAGGCGAGTCGCAGCTGCGAGGATCCTAACAGCCCGGAGCTGGACCACTTCAACTTGGACTTCATCCTGCTCAACAGGTGGAGAGCGAGCTTAGGCTAGGGGAGTTTCTATGGGCTGACAGGGACGCTTATAACTAGCTCCTTATACTGTTTCTGATGCTCAGCAACAACAAAAAGTCCTACCACTGCTGCTTGATTTTGTTCTTTTAAAAAGTTCTATAAGGGGGTTGGAGAGATGGCTCAGAGGTCAAGAGCACTGACTGCTCTTCCAAAGGACCCAGGTTCGATTCCCAGCACCCACATGGCAGCTCACAACTGTCTGTAACTCCAAGATCTGACACTTTGTCACAGACATACATGCAGGCAAAACACCAATGCACATAAAAAAAAAAAAAAAGTTCTATAAGGCTGGGCGTGGTGATGCCCGCCTTTAATCCCAGCATTCGGGAGGCAGAGGCAGGTGGATCTCTGTAAGTTCGAGGCCAGCCTGGTCTACAAAGTGAGTCCAGGACAGCCAGGGCTACACAGAGAAACCTTGTCTCAAAAACCAAACCAAACCAAACCAAAAACAAAAACAAATAAATAAACAAACAAACAAAAAAAAACAAAACAAAACAAAACAGGGACACATCTTACAATGCCAAGGACTCCATGGGTTTTCCACTGAAGCCCATGTGTTTTCTACACCAGATGAAGGGCACCAGAAGGGCGCTCCTGGTCCGCTGGTGTCCTCCTCATCACCTGCACCTATCACCCCCAGATGCAGGAATAGAAGCAGAGCACAGCAAGGGTACCTGGGAGAACACAACGACTTTGCCAGTGTCTTCATTCACTGTCTGGATGGTGCCGTGGACCACAGCTGTGCCAACCTCTCTTGCGGAAACTTGGCCCCTGCGGTTAACAACAGCTACCGTCTGATTGCTGATAGAGAAGTGAATGATGGACTGCGGCTGAGGGCCTCCTTCAGACATTATCTGGAATTTAAACACACCACTGAAGGCCTCAAATGTGGGTAAGAAAGGATGTATCTTTTCTCAACAAACGTCTTCCACTTCCTGGATAGCACACGCCGCATCAACACAAGAGTGACCCACAGGACTCCAGAGTCTTCATGCCACATGCATCGTAGATCAGAGGCCCGGGCTGGGTACAGCAGAGACAGGAGGTGTGTATGCACATAAAACAGAAAAGGCAAATCATGTTTTCTGCTTTAAAAGCACCTCTTTTAGAGACATAGCTCAGTAGTTAAGAGCACTAGCTATGCCAGGCAGTGGTGGCGCACACCTTTAACCCAACACTCGGGAGCAGAGGCAGGTAGATCTCTGAGAATTCCAGGCCAGCTTGGTCTACAGAGTGAGTTCTAGGACAGCCAAAGATAAACTCTGTCTAGAAAAACTGGGGCAGGGGGCAGGGAGGGAAGAAAGAAAGATGGAAAGAAAAAAAACACTAGCTGCCTTTCCAGAGAACCAGGTTCAATTCCCAGGACCCACATAGCAGGAATCTCACAACCATCTGTACCTCCAGTTCCAAGGACCTGACGACCTCTTCTGACATACTTGAGTATTGTATGTGGTGTGTATACATATAGGCAAAACACTCACACACACACAAATTGATACAGATTGACACAGATCACAGGCATACACCTACAATCCTAGGGCTTGAAAGCTTGAGACTGGAGTGATGGCTCAGAGGTTAAGAGCACTGTCTGCTCTTCCAGAGGTCCTGAGTTCAATTCCCAGCAACCATGTGGTGGCTCACAACCATCTATAATGAGATTTGCTGCCCTCTTCTATAAAGCACTTATATGCAATAAATAAAGTAAATAAATCTTTAAAAAAATTTTAAAAAGAAAGAAAGCTTGAGACTGGAGGGTGTCAGGAGTTTGAGGCTGGCTTGGGCTACAGAGCAAGGCCCTGTCTCAAAAACCAAAACTAAAGGGTTGGAGAGATGGCTCAGTGGTTAAGAGCACTGACTTAGAGGACCAGGTTTCAATTCCCAGCAACTACATGATGGCTGACAATTGTTTGTAACTCCAGTTCCAGAGGATCAGGGCCCTTACACACATATATACCTGCAGGGAAAAAAACCAATGCACATAAAAGAAATACATTAAAAAAAAAAAAAACAACAAGATTAAAACCACAATAGAACCATAAGAAAGATCACCTGCATCATGTTTGTTATAACCAATGTCATTTTCTCAGGAACAAGTCTGAACGGAGGAAACACCTAGAAGGAAACAAAAAGGCAATAATAGCCATCGTTGGGTCTGCTGTTTGTTTTGTGTTTTGATTTTTGAGACAGGGTTTCTCTGTGTAGCCCTGGCTGTCCTGGACTCACTTTGTAGACCAGGCTGGCCTCCAACTCACAGTGATCCGCCTGCTTCTGCCTTCCGAGTGCTGGGACTAAAGACATGCGCCACCACCGCGCCTGGACAGCCTCTCTCCTTTAGTTATCTATTCATCTTGTTTTTCCACAGAAATGTCACAGTGTAGCTCTGGCTTGCCGGAACTTACTGTGCAGAACAGGCTGGCTTTGAACTTGCAACTGTCCTCCCGCCTTTGTCTCACAATTAGATTTTTAAAAATTAAAAATGTCTACAGCATATGTGTGAGTATTTTGCCTGCATGTATGTCAGTGTACCATATTTCAAAGGTCAGAAGAGGGCATCAGATCCCCTGAGACTGGAGTTATAGATGGTTGTGAGTCACCCTGTGGATGCTGAGATCTTTACCCAGCTCCTCTGCAAGAGCCGCAAGTGCTCATAGCCCTGAGGCATCTCTCCAGTCCTATAATATTTTAGTGGCATATGAAATAACTTTGTACAAATATCACTGGATTTTTAAAGTTACAGATAATGTCCTCATGCCTGTACATGTGTGCATACGTACATGCCTGTGGAGGTCAGAGGTCAACTTTGTGTGTCTTCTTGAATCACTCTCCGCCTTACTTTTTGAGATACGGTCTCATTGAACCTGAAGCTTAATGACTGAGCTCGCCCGGCTGGCCACCGAACTCCAAGGACCTGCCTGTCTCTGCCTCCCCAGCACTGGGACTAAGGGTAAATGCTATGCCTGGGTTTTTATGTGGGTACGTCACTCGGAAGAGTACTTGCCTAGCAAGCACGAAGTCCTTGGGTTCAGTCCCCAGTGCCATGTAAAATGGGATGTGGGTAGTCGATGCCTGCAATCCCAGCACTCAGGATAACGAGTTCAAAGCCAGCCTGGAATACATGAGATACTATTTCAAAAAACAAACAAAAATGAGGACCTGCAGAGAGAGGAGAGCGAAGAGAGTCCAGGACAGTCAGGGCTGTGACACAGGGAAACCCTGTCGGAAAAAACAAGAAAAAACAAAAAGCCACTCCTCTAGCTGGACAGTGGTGGCGCACGCCTTTAATCCCAGCACTCGGGAGGCAGAGGCAGGAGGATCGCTGTGAGTTCGAGGCCAGCCTGGTCTACAAAGTGAGTCCAGGACAGCCAAGGCTACACAGAGAGACCCTGCCTCGAAAAACAACAACAACAACAAAGCAAAACAAAAACAAAAACAAACCAATCCTCTCCCCAGAAAAGAAGAAAAAAGGTAGTAGTATTTTATTTATGTTAAAATATTCAGGGCTGGAGAGATGGCTCAGAGGTTAAGGACACTGTCTGCTCTTCCAGAGGTCCTGAGTTCAATTCCCAGCAACCACATGGTGGCTCACAGCCATCTACAATGAGATCTGCGCCCTCTTCTGGCCTGCAGGTGTACATGCAGGCAGAGCACTGTATACATAATAATAAATAAATCTTTTAAAAATCCATATTCAAGAAAGACAGTCATGATGATACACGCCTTTAATCCAGGACTTGGAAGGCAGAAGTAGACAGATAGTTCTGAGTTCAAGGCCAACCTGGTCTACATAGTGAGTTCTAAACAAGCCTGGGCTACAAAGTGAGACCCTGCCATAACTAACAAACATAACAGACATATATAGGAAGAGCTGGGATGTTGGTACCTGCCTACGGTTGTATGCGCTGAAGCAAGAGAATCATTGAGCTTAGGAACCGTGGCACACAGACAGACAGGCAAAATACTTACATACACAGAATTAGAGAGGTTGAGAGAACCAGTCCTGGTGGCACCTATAATCCCAGCACTGAGGAAGGGAGAGGCAGGTGGATTGCTGTGAGTTCGAGGCCAGCCTGGTCTACAAAGTGAGTCCAGGACAGCCAAGGCTACACAGAGAAACCCTGTCTGGAAAAAAACAAAAAAGAAAAAAAGAGGGAAGAGAACATAATTTGCTTTTTGAGGCAGTGTCTCACTGTGAAGCTCTGGGAGTCTTGAATTGTCTAGATAGACAGACCAGGCTAGCCTCAAATTTGTTGTAATCCTCCTGTCCGTTCCTATTGAGGTCTGAGAGTACAGGCATAGACCGCCACAATTGAAATTTGGTTTTGTTTTTTGTTTTTTAACACAGGGTTTCTCTATATAGCCTTGGCTGTCCTGGACTCTCTTTGTAGACCAGGCTGGCCCTGAACTCACAGAGATCCACCTGCCTCTGTCTCCAAGTACTGGGATTAAAGGCGTGCACCACCATGCCTGGCTCTCACAATTGAAAATTTGATAATGGTAGAGTCATAGATTTTTCAATCAATCAATCAATCAATCAATTACAGTGATTTTGAGACAGGCTGTAGTCCAGGCTGGCTTCAAATTCATGGAGATCTACCTGCTTCTGCCTCCCCACTGCTAGGACTAACGGTGTGTGCCACCATGTCTGCCTTATGCATTTAGTTTTATTAGTGTGTATGTGTAGACATGTCATATGTGCGGAGGTAAGAGGGCAACTTTCAGGAGTCAGTTCTCTCCTACTGTGTGTCCCAAGAGCTCAGGTGGTTACAAGGCATTTGTATCAGGCACTTTACCAACTCAGCTGTGTCACCAGCTCATGTTTATGTGTATGTATGTATGTATATGTATGTATGTATGTATGTTTATGTATAAATGTATATATGCAGTGTGTATGTGCCCACCTTACCCTTATAGCTATAAATCCTTAAACTTTTTTGTGCTTTGTAAATTTTCTACAAGAACTGTATTCCATGTATTTATTTAATTGTAGGGGAAAGAAAACAGTTAATTTTAAACAGAAAAATCCCAAACAAAGTGTATTATGTATAAATGGAAAACAATAAATGACGCTAAGTGAGGAAGCGCATTTGGATGCGAGCGTTCACTCACCTCAATGTGCCGAGGTGTTGATGTGAATTTTCTCCCCATCTTATCTGTGGCCATGGCTACAAGTGTGGTTTGTCCAATGGTGACAGCACGGAGCATGTAGTTTTCCGAGTACTCGTCTTGATCTTCCATTAGTCTGCAAAGATCCACGTGCTACCGCCGAGATCGGGCAGGATTTTGTTATTTGGATTTTCATGACAGGGTCTCTCTGTGTAGCCTTGGCTGCCCTGGACTCACTTTGTAGACCAGGCTGGCCTCAAGCTCACAGCGATCCTCCTGCCTCTGCCTCCCGAGTGCTGGGATTAAAGGCGTGCGACATCTGCCGATTTGGCAGTTTTACTTGTTGTGTTTGGTGGTTTAAGACAGCATCTCCACTCGGGAGGCAGAGGCAGGTGGGTCTCTGTGAGTTCGAGGCCGGCCTGGTCTACAAAGTGAGTCCAGGACAGCCAGGGCTACACAGAGAGACCCTGTCTCAAAACAAACAAACAAACAAAAAACATAAAAAACCAAAAAACAAACAAAAAAACCCCAGCGTCTCTCCGTGTGGCCCTGGCTGTCCTGGAGATCTCTCACACAGGCTGTGTGCACGTGTGATCTGTGTTGGGGTTGCAGGTGTGCACCTCCACACCCAGCTCCAATGAGCACGTCCCGGGGACCCTGACCGGGAAGAGAGTACAGACTGAGTCAGCTGCAGCAAGGACAGGAGAGAAAGTCCGGCCTAAACTAAGCGAAGCCGCGCAGGCCACAGCAGGGAGGCTCCCAGCACACCAGCTGAGGAGAACAGTGGGAGCGAACCAACTCACCGCAGGGTGACAATGGCAGATGCCAGCTGCAGCCTGACATCCATGTTTCTGAAGTACTTGTTCCGGAAAGGGTGTCTAGAAGAGCCAAGAACTCTTACAACCACTGACACGGTTTTGCCGATCTCAACCTAATAGTTAAAAAAAGGTGACATGCTTCAGACATCCAATTAAGAGAGGACGGCTGAGTCTGAGATGCAGACATTTCTGTGCACGCCAGATGATCCCAGTAGGCTGTTAGTCAATGGCCCTGAAGCTGTGTGTACTATTTGGGTTTTTTGTTGTTGTTGTTGTTGTTTGATTTTTTGAGACAGGGTCTCTCTGTGTAGCCTTGGCTGTCCTGGACTCGCTTTGTAGACCAGGCTGGCCTCGAACTCACAGCGATCCACCTGCCTCTGCCTTCCGAGTGCTGGGATTAAAGGCGTGCGCCACCACGCCCAGCCATTTTCATCATCTTTAATATTGGAATGGTGGTAGTTTTTTGTTTCATCCGGTTTTGTTTTTTGTGTAGAAGAGAGTAGTTGAGTGCAGAGTAGAGGACACACTCCTGAGGGGCGAGAGTGGACAACGGGCAAGGGCTCCAGTGAGAAGGCTGCTCTTTAAAGGCTGGCGTTGCATTAGGCAGAGGCCTTGTCCGGAACTGTAGCAGAGGAGAGACTGCGTTACAATAGGCCAGAGGGAGTGGACAGGGTTTGCATCATTTCTGACTTGAGATGACTCTGGACTAGTTAATCATATACAGCCATTCTCACCTTATCAATCAGATCCAACTCCACCTCTTGTATGTCTGACACTCTGAGCTGGGCCGTTGCTGGACCCAGGAGAGGCAGGCACAGATCGTACACTTCTAGGGTGAGAAGTCCAGGCTGCTCTGGAACTAACTAGAAGGGAAAAGACGGGTGTTTACAGATGGGAGCAGAGGTTAAGGAACTTGAAATCCAGTAGCATCTAACACCCATCTTAGTTACCAGCAGGGAGCAGGTCTCATGGGGAAAATCAAATCCATGTGAGCTACTGGGGAGGTTTGAAGCCCATAGATTCGTGTGTTTCACTGCTTGGCCCATAGGGACTAGTGCTACTAGACGGTGTGGCCTTGCTGGAAGAAGTGTGTCACTGGGGGCAGGCTTCGAGGTCCCCTATGCTCGAGCTATGTCCAGTGTGCAACACGGTCTCATCCTGCCTGTAGAGTCCTCAGCTCCCCCAGCGCCATGTCTGCCTGTGTGCTGCCATGCTTCCCACCATGATGATAATGGCCTCAGCCTCTGAGCTGGAAGGTAAGCCCAATGAAATGTTCTTTGTAAGAGTTGCTTTGGTCACTGTGTCCCTTCACAGCAATAGAAGCCAAGCTAAGACAGCCGTGACTGCAGGTGCCCATGGAAGCGGGTTGACAGACACTTGGCTTCTGTCTTTGTACTGAAGTTACTGTGGGACAGCATGCTTTAATCATCCTGTGTCTGCACCCTACTGCCTCAGTCTTCACTTTTAAGAACAAATATGGGCTGGAGAGGTGGCTCAGTGGTCAAGAGGACATAATGCCCGCGCAGGGGACCCCAGTTCAGTCCCCGGCACCCACATGGCATGGTCCACAGCTGCTTGTAACCCCAGTATCAGCAGATCAAATGACCTTCTCTAGCTGTGGTAGCCACTTGCACTCATGTGCACAAACCCACATACTGAACCACATGTGTACATATACTCGTAATAACAGCCAGGTGTGGTGGGGCAGACCTATAATCCCAGGACTTGGAAGGCAGAGGCAGGTGGATCTCTGTGAGTTCCAGGCCAGACTGGTCTACCAAATGAGTCTAGGACAGCCAAGGCTACACAGAGAAACCCTGTCTCGAAAAACAAAAATAAACACAAATAAATAAACAATTCTCCAAAAAACTAGTAATAAAATAAAACATTTTAAAAAATATTTATTTATTTATTAGGTTTACAGCGTTTTGCCTGCATGTACACCTGCATGCCAGAAGAGGGCACCAGATCTCATTATAGATGGTTGTGAGCCACCATGTGGTTGCTGGGTATTGAACTCAGGACCTTTGGAAGAGCAAGCCGTGCTCTTAACCTCTGAGCCATCTCTTCAGCCCCAAAAACATCTTTTTTTAAAAAACACAAATATTTTAGGCAGTCAGGTGGCACATGCCTTTAGTCCCAGCAGTAGGAAGGCAGAGGCAGGTGGATTTCTGTGAGTTTGAGGACCAGCTTAATCTACATACTGGGTTCCATGACAGCCAGAACTACATAGAGAGGCCTTGTCTGGGAAAAACAAAAATCAAACAACAACAACAAAAAGACCACAGCAAGCCCTAGAGAGGTGGCTCAGAGGTTAAGAGCCCTGTCTGCTTTTCCTGAGGTCCTGGGTTCAATTCCTGACAACCACATGGTGGCTCACAACCATCTGTCTACACTGGGATCTGATGCCCTCTTTTGGCATGCAGGCGTACATACAGACGGAGCACTCATACATTAAATAAATAAAATCTTTAAAAAGTGTTTTCCTCTGTAATCAAACTGGCTTCATTCTATAGATGTGAGCTGGCTCCATGTATGCAAGTTAACAAACATCACACATGATCTACATGGACTCAAGGAAGATTATTTCAGTAGATGCAGAATACACTTTTGACAAAGTCCAACATCTCATCATGATAATAGCTGTGATGTACCTTATACTGGTGAACTGTCACATGCTGTTTAAGCTTCAGTGGCCAGAGGATATTTGGAACTGCAGTTAGAGGCAGATGTGAGCCAACGTGGCTGCTGGGAACTGAACTCAGGACCTCTGGGGGAGCAGCCTGTGCTCTTAACCCCTGAGCCATCTCTCCAGCCCCAAAGATGGGAATCTCACAAGGGGCACCATCCTAAGTTTCTTTTTTCTTTTTTTTCTAAGACAGGGCTTCTCTGTGTAGCCCTGGCTGTCCTAGACTTGATTTGTGGACCAGGCTGGCCTTTAACTCGTAGAGATCTGCCTGACTCTGCCTCCCGAGTGCTGGGATTCAAGTGGTGTGCCACTCCTGCCTGGCCACCCTAAGACTCTAAAGAACGTGCATTTTGCCAAGAAACACCAAAAAGGCCTGAGGAAGGCAGGCGAAGAGCGTGTGAAGTCAGGGAGTGACGCGCAACCTCTGCGCGTTCTAGACCAGTAAGTTCCAGGCTAGCCAGGGCTACACAGTGAGACCTGCCTCAAAACAAAAATAAAAACCAAACAAACCTAGAAGCAGACCTAGGATGTGGCAGCTCTACCACTCCTGGGGAGCTCCAGGTCAGGGTCACAGACACTTGCAGAACACAGAACAGCTCACAGTAGCCGAGGCATGGAACCAGCTTGGTGTTCAGGGTAAAGAAAATGTGCCCTGTATTCACGACGGAATTTTTTCAGCCATAAAGAAGAACCAAGTCAAGCCAACTGTGGTGGTGCACACCTCTAATCCCAGCCCTCGGGAGGCAGAGGCAGACGGATCTCTGTGAGTCTGAGGCCAGCCTAGTTTACAAAGTGAGTCCAGGACAGCCAAGGCTACACAGAGAAACTCCGTTTCAAAAACAAACAAACAAGAACCAAGTCATGTATTTGCAGAAAAGATGGATGCAAATGGAGGCCGTCACATAAAATGAGCTGTAGTTCTCTGTCCAGCGGCAGCCAGTCTAGGCCCCATGTCCAGCTGGTCAGTCCAGGCATTACTTGTTTCAGGTCAGAGGTCCTGGTTCTCACACAGGGGTAACAAGAGCGCTTTGGGGGTGAGGCTTGTGACTTGGGCACAGAGCTGTGTTCCCAGCCCCTCTAGGGAGGTGGGAAAAGAGTTCCCGCACTGGGTGTTACAGTTAGCTGGTTTTAGAACAATGCTGTCAGTCTCAGAAGGCAGTGGCGATCCGGGAGCTCCACAAGTGTTTCATGCTGAGATCCGGCCTAGAAGTGGGCAAACGCCCAAAACCAGCCAAAGGGCCGTGCACTTGTCAGTATCAGAAGCCAACGGGAACTCAGGCATTCCAAAGGCCTGTGATGGCACCGCAGTATCACAGCTCTCTGGTTTGTCTACTGTGCCAGGCATGGCAGAGGAAGTGGGCGGATACCCGAAGGCAGGTCCTGCTAGATGCAGGCTCGGCAGGTGCTTCCTTTCCCAGGGGTCAGCACCAAGCTATTGGTGGTGTTCCCCTCCACCTCCCCACCCCACCCCAGGAATGAATGGAGTCTCAGACAGTCATGTTGGAGGAGTGCATAGCATGGGCAAGCAAGAGCACTCGAATTTTGAAGGTGAATGTGTCTGAGTTGCTAGGGCTAAGGGTGCCAGGGTACTTACTCGGCATACAGTGCCTTGTTTACAGTCAATACCATAGGGCCCTATCACAAGAAGGACAAAGCAGTACTGAGGAGTGAGGACCCCACTGAGAAAGGGAGTCCAGTCTTCATAGACCAAGCATGAAATGACTATCCAGAGAAGTCAGACTTCGACCTGACCCTGCAGAGTCCCACAGTGAGTCTCAGGCAGACAAATACTGCATGCTTTCTCTTATTTCTGAGTTCTAGATTATGTGTAGAAACATTGAATCTTTTTTTTTTTTTTTGAGACAGGGTTTCTCTGTGTAGCCTTGGCTGTCCTGGACTTGCTTTGTAGACCATAGTCTTGCTTTGAACTCATAGTGATCCACCTGCCTCTGCCTCCCAAGTGCTGGGATTAAAGGCACACGCCACCACTGTCCGGCTTTGTTTTGTTTTTTTGAGACAGGTTTCTTCTGTGTAGCCTTGGATGCCCTGGAACTCACTGTGTAGACCAGGCTGGCCTCAAAGTAAGAGATCCACCTGCCTCTGTTTTCTGAGTGCTGGGATTAAAAGAGTGCATTTCCTCCATCCAGCTAGAATCCTATATGTATAGGAAACCATCTAAAAGGCAAACTAGACTATAGGAGGGGCAGGGCTAGAAAAGGTGGTACATTATTCATTTGCACTGAAATGGCCGCTTGTAACCCAGTACAATACAATGCAAAGAAAAAAAGTTATGTTTGGGGCTAAGCATATTGGTCCAAGCTATAATAAAAACACTTAGGAAGTGGAGTCAGAAGAATCAGGAGTTCAAGGTCAGCCTTGGCATCATGGTAAGTTCCATGCCATCCTAGGCTAGTTGAGACTCTCTTTAAAAAACTAGGGCAGGCAGGTGTGGTGGTGCACGCCTTTAATCCCAGCACTCGGGAGGCAGATTGATGTGAGTTCGAGGCCAGCCTGGTCTACAAAGCCAGTCCAGGACAGCCAAGGATACACAGAGAAACCCTGTCTCGAAAAAAACAAAAACAAAAAACAAAAAAACCCAAAAATACTAAAAAAAACTAAGGCCAGGCTGGTTGGTGGTAGTGCACGCCTTTAATCCCAGCACTTGGGAGGCAGAGGTGGATCTCTGAATTCCAGGCCAGCCTGGTCTACAGAGTGAGTTCCAGGACAGCCCACGGTACACAGAGAAACCCTGTCTCAAAAAACAAACAAAAACTAGGGCCGGAAAGGCAGCCCAGACATAAGGGAGTTTGTTGCCAAGGCTGATGCCTTGAGACTGACTGATAAGTTGTCCTCTGACCTCCACACAATGCTCTGCAGCACACACATTCAACACACACACACACACACACACACACACACACACAGACAGACACACACACACACACACACACACACACCACATATGTTGTTTTAAATGAAAATCCCAAATCATTCTATTTTATCAATGAAGACTCAGGATCTAGATGCTGGGGTGAAAAATCTACTAGCTCAGAGAGGCAGAGAGAGCAGCCAGCTGACCTTCCTACTCAGCTGACCTTCCTACTCAGCTGACCTTCCTACTCAGCTCACATTCAGAGGGAAAAGGACCAAAAGGCTCACTAGCTCAGCTGGCAGCCCAGGAAGAAAAGGCCAAAAACCCAAGGCCAAAGGCTGCTAGCTCAAAGTCCAAAAAGCCAAAGGCCAAGGAGCCAAGGGCAACACAAAACAGTAACAACAAAAACAAAACAAAAAAAAGCGCTTTGACCTGAAGCCAGCAGCCTAGAAGCCGCGTCCACCCACCTGGACAGAGCTCTCTGCTTCCGTGTAAGTGATGGTGACAATATCTTGCTCACTGCTGTTGACCAGAAAGTAGCCAGATCCTTCCACAAGGTTAAATATTTCCTATAGAAAAACCACACAATGCTCCATTCTTATTGGTTTTAGACTAAAGGTGATGACTTCTATCTAAAAAAAGAACAGTGGACAGACATAAGATAAAATGTGAATTGCCATAGACTGGCTCTAAAGGACACTACAGCTCATCCTTCATGTCCCGCATGCATGCGTGCATGTGTGTGTGTGTGTGTGTGTGTTTTAAGATTTATTTATTTGTTTGTTTGTTTGTTTATTTATTTATTTATGTGTTTTGATTGCATACGAGAAGAGGGCATTGGATCCCATGAGACCAAAGTTATAGACAGTGTGAGCAGCTATGTGGGTGCTGGGACTTGAAGTTCTGGACTTGCTTTGTAGATCATATTGGCCCTGAACTCAGAGATCTGCCTGCTCCTGCCTCTCCAGTGCTGGGATTACAGGCGTGCACCACCTCGCCCAACTATGTATTTGATTTTCCACAGCAGGTGAAGTCGGGCCTGTGTGCCTCACCTTCACAGCAGGATGGTTGTAGATGGTGGCATTCTCAGGCTGTATTGTGACATCCTCTACCAGGACCAATTCGACCGTCGCAGATCTTGGTGAGTTGGAAATTTCCTAGCCAGGAAGTAAGCACAACAGACACTTCTGGCTTGTGGAGCACAGCTAATGACTTGAGAGAGCAGCTTTAAACCTGAAGTAACTTCTGTTTCTTCCCTTCCCTTCCTCCTCCCTTCTTTCTTTCCTTCTTTCTTTTTATTGGTTCTTTGAGAATTTCATACAACCTGTTTTGATCATACCCCCCCCCCCCCCCCTCCCCACTCCCTCCAACTCCGTGTTCTTGCTTTCTCTAAACCATTAGGTTTTGAGATAGGATCTCACTCGCAGAGATGTGCTGTCAAGCCAGGCCTAATCTACGTTCCTTTAATCATAGTTTCCACTCACTTCTGGGCTTTTCTTCCCTGAATAGCCCACAAAGTTGACTCCAATGAGCGTAGTCCCCTTTAGCTGATGCACTTTAAGGATCTGATGGCCTAAAGCAGGAAAACACTGTGAGAAACAGTAACGCCCAGTGCAAAGCAGACTCCAGAAAACCAAAGTTTGTCTCAGTTTTTTTTCCAAATGGCATTTTATTGTGGAGAGGAAAATGCTGAAAGGGGAAATACAAACACAAAAATAGAACACTGGTTTGTACTAAACCTGCTTTGCAGCTCTAAGCCAAAATCTAACCTCTTAGGTCCTTGTGAAATTGGGCCAGACAAAACCTGAAATTCTTTCTTCTGTAATGACCTATAAACCCCAAAATGGGCTGAGAGCAAATACACGAGGACTTTGTTGTGTGTAAAATTTCAATTTATAAACAGCACAGTCTTTTGAAGCCTTTTCTTTTTTTATATATAATTTATTTCTTTTTATTTTATGTGCATTGGTGTTTTGCTTGCATATGTCTGTATGAGGGTGTTGAAAGCTCTGGAACTGGAGTTACAGGCAGTTTTGAGCTGCATGTGGAAGCTGGGAATTGATTGAACCAGGGTCCTCACTGAAAGAGCAGGCAGTGCTCTTAACTGCTGAACCATCTCTCCAGCCTCCTGGGCCCTTTTCTTAGTTTCACTTTTTTTTCCCCTTCGGTTTTTTCAAGACAGGGTCTCTCTGTGTAGCCTTGGCCATCCTGGACTCACCCCGTAGACCAGGCTGGCCTCGAACTCACAGAGATCCGCCTGCCTCTGTCTCCCGAGTGCTGGGATTAAAGGCGTGTGCCACCACGCCCGGCTCTGTAATTATATACTTTTTAAATTTAAAATGCGTGCATGTGGCAGTGGCAGGGTGCATGTGTGGGGTCAGTTCTCTCTTTACAACACATTGGTCTTTGAACCTAGGTCACCATCATGGCTGTACAGGCTGTCCCAGAGCCTGGCTTGTTCCTGCCTCTGCCTCCTGAGTGCAGTTAACACATGTGCTGCCACAGGAGGCTCAGAATAGTTACCTCAGACTGGGAGTCGAGAAAGACAGAACGTTCCAGACTTCTCAGAGACAGCTTGTGGTTCAGTGAGGGTGAGGAACATCTAAAAGAACAGGTAAGTGTATATAAAGCAAGGGGCAGGAGAGACCCCGCCATGTTTAATGACCGGAGCTCCTGGGAGCTGTGGGGGCAGCCCAGTGATGGAGTGCTGAAAGATGGCTGCGGGCCTCGGCCCTCCTGCTCTGGCCTCCTGCCTGCTGGGAAGGCAGGTGTCCGGCCACGCATTACTCATGTGATGCTGGAGAGCAATCCCAGGCTTTGTGCAAGTTAGGCAAGCAGCCTCCCACCCCAGATCTGTATCTTAGGACAATCAGTCTGGATATCGGTGTGGACGGTGGGCTAGATGACACTATGTCAGGACATGACAGCTACAAGAAAACACACTGAGCCATTTGATGAACACTGTCCCAGTGGCAGCTCTTGTACTGCACACTGCCATCCACTCTGCTGGCCTTAGGACTGGGTAACAGCTCTGTGTGGGCTGTTTCTATACCCACTATGTGAACACAAGCCTGGGCCAGCGCATGCCAGGCTGTGGCTGTGCTGTTGAGCTAGCTGCCCCTGCTGTCAGTCAAGCTCACCCTGCTCCAGGTGGCAGCTCCTCGTGGGCAGGGACGAGGTTGAATCTTGTTTCTTTTTTTTTTAGAGCCTCGTATTCCAGTGAATGGTTCGTCCACCCGTGAAAGTGTGCATGGCAGAAACCTCACAGCTGCTCCTCACACCGTGTTCATCCTCTCTCTGTTACACTGTGGCCCACGACAAGCTGTGTCCTCATAACTGTGTAGCTGGTTTGGGCCATGTGACTTGCTTTAGTGATGCAACATGGGCACAAGTGACACAGTCAGGAGGCTGATGATGTGCTGCAGATGAGGCTGCCTAGCCTTAGAGCCTCAGGCTGCGCCTCTTCTCTCTTGAAGCCTGTCTCCTCTGCCAGCTCACTTTTGCTGCTGCTCTCTCCATCACCCCTTCGGTTTTGGCATAAATATTCTCAGGGCAGCCTTTGTCCTAGACTAGCTTAGGTTACTCTGTCATAGGTATTTTTTACATTTTTAATTAATTAATTAATTAATTAATTTTGTAGACAATGTTTTGCCTGCATGTACACCTGCACACCAGAAGAGGGCACCAGATCTCATTATAGATGGTTATGAGCCACCATGTGGTTGCTGGGAATTGAACTCAGGACCTTTGGAAGAGCAGCCAGTGCTTTTAACCTCTGAGCCATCTCTCCAGCCCTGTTACAGGTCTTAAAGTACTCCAAATTTGCCCTTCCTTTAAATGTCCTGAATGTCTCCTTACCCCCTATGGAGGCAGTGTGTCTTTTTCCTTTCCTACTGTACGTCCAGTGCCTTGCAGGGTGCAGCAGTCATCCAGTAAGTTCTGGCTAATAAACAATCCTAAGGTGCTATGAGAATAGTGGGATCTCTACTCTTTGGGGGCTGGGGGCTTCGTCAAAGCCCTTTCTACAGAATCATCCTCCTTGTTCAACCTCTGGGATGCTAGGATGTAACATTACATCTACTTCACATCTTAAAATTAATTTTGTTTATTGTTTGGTTTGGTTTTTGTTTTTCGAGATAAAGGTATCTCTGTGTAGCCTTGGCTGTCCTGGACGTCGCTCTGTAGATCTGTAGATCTGTAGATCTGCCTGCCTCTGTGTATTGTGTGCTGGAATAAAGGCGTGAGCCACTATGCCTAGCTTTAATGTTTTCTTTTTGTTATAACTTTTGTTTATTTTATTTTAATTTTATGTGAATTGGTGTTTTGCCTATGTGAGGGTGTTGGGCCCCCTGAAACTGGAGTTATAGCTAGTCATGAGCTACCATGTGGGTTCTTGGAATTGAACCTGGGTCCTCTGGAAGAACAAGCAGTGCTCTTAACTGCTGAGCCATCTCTCCACCTCTTTCTTATTTATTTATTTAGTGTGTGTGTGTGCAGGTAAGTGATGAACCAGTCTGACTCCATCTTAAGATTAGAAGCGGGAGCTGGAGAAATAGTTCAGTGCTTAAGAACACTGACTAAGCTGGGCATGGTGGCACACGCCTTTAATCCCAGCACTGGGGAGGCAGAGGCAGGTGGATGGATGTGAGTTTGAGGCCAGCCTGGTCTACAAAGCAAGTCCAGGACAGCCAAGATAACACAGAGAAACCCTGTCTCGAAAAACAAAACAAAACAAAAAGAACACTGACTGCTTTTCCAGAGGACCTGGGCTCGATTCTCAGCACACAACTGTAACTCCAAAATCTGATACCCTCACACAGACATACATGCAGACTAAACACCAGTATACATAAAATAAAGGTAAATAAAATTTAAAAAAGATTAGAAGCCAAGGTTAAGATAAGTTCATCTCTGTTTCTGTAACACTTAAGCTTGACCATGTCTTGACATGTTCTCTGAACTCTGACATTTCACACCCTGTGCTCTGTGTCCTTACTCTCACCCTGGTAAGAAGCCTCGCCAAGCTCCTACATAACCAACCCCCTTGCCAACTCACTAGCCTTGCAGTTTTTGAGCTATAGAAGCCCCACTTTCTCCTGCGTTCAATGCTGTTCTTTCAAACCCTGTTTTAGAGAGACAGCCCTGCCTGATTAAAAAAACAACAACAACAAAGCTTGTTTAATTTTACTAAAAGAACTGGGGCCTGGAGAGACGGCTCAGTAGTTAAAAGCATGGGCTGCTCTTCCAAAGGACCTTAGTTTGATTCCCAGCAACCACATGACAGCTCACAACTGTCTATAATTCGAAGATCTGACACCCTCACACAGACATACATGCAGGCAAAACACCAAAGCACATAAAAATAAAAAAGTAAATAAATTAGCTGGGCAGTGGTGGTGCATGCCTTTAATCCCAGCACTCAGGAGGCAGAGACAGATGGATCTCTGTGAGTTCGAGGCCAGCCTGGTCCACAAAGTGAGTCAGGACAGCTAAGGCTACACAGAGAAACCCTGTCTCGAAAAACCAAAAACACAAAACAAAACAAAATCCAAAAAACAAAAAAAAAAAACAGAAGCAAAAACAAACAAACAAACAAAAGAATTGGGTAATGGCTGATGGGACTCTAGCCAGCTTGAGCGTGGAAAGTGTGGCAAGCGTGGAAAGTGTGGCAAGCGTGGCAAGGGTAGCTCTGGCAGGCCTTCTGTGTCTCCCCTTCCCTCTACCTTGATACAAACTGTTAGCTTGCATTCCTGAAGCCAGCCACCAAGGTCTACTCCCTTATTTGGCCACTCCTCCTCCTGATGCTGACTTGCAAGGTCCAGCTGTCATAGTTTTGAAATCTAGCCACCACAAGTCCCCTTTGAGTCGTCTAATTAATATTCCCGGTTAGAAGTAAACACCCCATGCTAACCCAGGGGTTCCCATCTTATGTTTATGAGCCACCGTCTTCCCACATGCCACCTCTCTATGCAGACGCAGTCCTTTGCCCTCCAGGACAAATGCCCCCGCCTCCTGTCCTTTTCTCCTTCTCTCTCCTCCTCTTTCTCCTCCTGTCTTTGTCTCTAACTCCTGCCCTGTCCCTCTGGGGCAAAAGCCTCTCCTCTGTGCTGAGAACTTGGCCTTGGGGTCCTGAGCCTGTGCTTTTCCTAACAGTGGTCTTTATTCTCACTTAGCAGGGTTAACAGTAAGAGGACAATTTAAGGCAGCTGGTTTGTTCCTCCACCACACTGACAGCAGAGCCCTCTCACTGGCCTTTGCCTTCCTGTTCCTGTTTTGAGACATTGCTGTACTCGGTAGCCAAGGCTGGCTGGAAACTCATGGCAATCCTCCAGTCACAGGCTCCCAAGTTCTGGAATTACGGCTGTGCGTAACCATTCTTAGATTTCCCCCCCTTTTTTCCATCTGCCTTAGTTACTTTTCTATCACCAAACCAAGGAAACTTAGACAAGAAAGCATTTGATTTGGAGCCAGTGCATCTGTCATCCTCACAGAGGGAGGCACGGCAGCAGACATGAGGGCTCAACTCTTCATCCAGGAACTCCAGCTGCTTGCAAAGGCTCTGTCCCCAGGCTGCTCTCCTGTCGGGGTCTTTGCA
>OU015751.1:121566798-121580242 GCA_907169655.1 Acomys percivali | reverse complement strand
CCAGCAGCTGTGTGGTGTTGGGGGATGGGCTGATGTATTTTGATGCTAATTATTGTTTGTTGTCTGTGTGACCCAACTTTTGTCTAATAAAAAGCCATCCCACCTGGGCAGGGCAAAGGAGATAGGTGGGGCTTAGAGAGAGAGGAATCTTGGGAAGAAGAAAAGAGAGACGGCCACGAGAAAAAAGGAGACCTGAGGAGAGGAGAGGAAGGCCGTCCTGGGTTAGCTGGAGGAGAAGCACATGGCCGGCGGCGTGGATGGAGAATCCGGCCCAGATGAAGAACATTAGCAAGTATTTGAGATTATGAATGGGAGGTAGCTTGACAGAAGTTATTGGAAGCAGATGGCATGGGATTGAGGCAGGGATCCCATGCCTGCCACACTATGGGAGGCAGTTTAGAGGTTTGATATCTGCCCTGCCCCAGGTTAACTAAGGCTAACCTGTAACAACTGTCTGTGTCTTAACTGATCACTAGCCAGGCCTACAGATAATACTGAAAATACTAATAATACATGTAATTTAAAAACAATAATGTGGCGTACATACTTTCTTGTCCCTTTCTTCCTCACTTTCAGGAGTGGGGAACAGGGTTTTTGTTTGTTGTGTTTTGTTTTCTGAATGATGTAGCTATCATGGCACTTTACCTTGACCCCAAAAAAGTTTCTTAAGAAAGAGAACATAGCCGGGCGTGGTGGCGCACACCTTTAATCCCAGCACTCAGGAGGCAGAGGCAGGCGGATCGCTGTGAGTTCGAGGCCAGCCTGGACTTCAAAGCAAGTCTTGGACAGCCAAGGATACACAGAGAAACCCTGTCTCGAAAAACCAAAAAAAAAAAAAAAAAAAGAGAACATTTTTCTATGTAAAAAAATGAATCAATAATATTATACTTAAGAAAATAGTATATATATAGTTTTGGTTTTTTTCAAAACAGGGTTTCTCTGTGTAGCCTTGGCTGTCCTACTTGCTCTATAGACCAGGCTGGTCTCGAACTCATAGATATCCACCTGCCTCTGCCTCCCTGAGCGCTGGGATTAAAAGCGTGCGCCGCCACCATGACCAGCAAAAAAATAAAAATTTTTTTTAGTTTATTTCTGGCTCTCTGTAGGTGTATGTCCACGCGTGTCTCCATACACATGTGTAGGTACCTACTGAGATTACACAATATGGTGGTTTGAACAGAAATGGCCCCTATAGACTCATGTGTGTGAATGCTTGGCCCATAGGGAGTGGCACTACTAGGAAGTGTGGCCTTGTTGCAGGAAGTGTGTCACTGTGGGGTGGGCTTTGAGGTCTCATCCAGCTCAAGCTATACCTACTGCAGCAGTATCCTGCTTCCTGCGGACCAAGATGTAGAACTCTCAGCTCCGTCCCCAGCACCATGTCTGTCTACACACTGCCATGTCCCACCGTGGCAGTAATAGACTACACTTCTGAAACTCTAAACCAGCCCCAATTAAATGCTTTCCGTTATGAAAGTTGTCATGGGCCAGGCTTGGCAGTGCACACCTGTTATCCCAGCACTTGGGGAGGCAGAGGCAGGTAGATCTCTAAATTTGAAGGCAGCCTGGTCTACAAAGCAAGTTCTGGACAGCCAAGGCCACACAGAGAAATCCTGTCTCAAAAAGCCAAAACCAAACCAAACCAAAACAAAACAAAATCAAAAAAATCCAAAGCAACAACAACAACAACAATAAAAACAATGGAGGAGTTATTGAATGGGAGGATGGGATGAAGACAAGAAATTGCAAAAGCAATTTCAGGGCCTCTGAGAATGTCTTGGGTTGGTCTGGCTCCTGACACTTGGTCCTCAGTGGAAGTGTTTGGGAAGGATTAGGAGGTGTGGCCTTGTTGGAGGACCTGTGTCCCTGGGGGTGGGGAGGGCCCGGCTCTGCCATGTGTTTTTATGCCATGAAAAGATTTTCTAATTTACTTGGTTATTTGTCCTTTGACTCATTTGTCTGAAAGCTCCTGTCCAAAGATATGTCTCTTCTGAGATTCTAAATCCTTTCACGTTGGCTACTGCTTTTTACCATCACAGATCACACTCACACTCACACTCACGCTCTGGCTGAGGGTTCTTTGCATTGCCTAGATAGAAATCGTGGGTAGGAAAAAAAAAACAAAAAAGAAATCGTGGGTAGGCAAGAGGCTCTTCAAATTCTGGTCTCTAGTGCCTTCATTCCCCTTAGTGTCTGACAGACACAGGCAGAAGCCGAGCGGTTACAGTTGCTGTGTTGGTGTTGGGTGTAAGGACATTTACTTTTATGTTAACTTGACACAAGCTACAGTCATTTGGGAGGAGGGACTCTCCCTTGAGAAAATACCTGTACTAAAACTTACAGGATGCAGTAACAGGGTCATCCTCAGCCACATAGAGAGTATGGAAAAGGCAGGGGTGGGGTGGAGGGACATCTGTAACCCCAGCATGCAGGGGGCTGAGGCAGGAGGATCACAAGTTTGAGGCCAGCCTTGTTCATGTGGAGAGGGATTTTACATCAGCGTCACCCTGCCAGGCTTTGTTTACCACCAGCCTCCATGGTGCATTTGAAGCAGTAGAACCTTTCCTGACTTAGTTATGACGCTCACAACAGCTCTGACAGGGGAGGTGTTAGTAAACAACTTCAGAGGCTATTCTCTCTCTTTTTTTTTTAAACAAAGATCAAGCGCTTTTTAAAAAAAAGATTTATTTATTTATTATGTACACAATGCACATCAGATTACATTATAGATGGTTGTGAGCCACCATGTGGTTCCTGGGAATTGAACTCGTGACCTCTGGAAGAGCAGTCAGTGCTCTTAACCACTGAGCCATCTCTCCAGCCCCCCCAGGGGCTATTCTCAGGGCCGGTCAGTTAGCTGCGGCCACAGCTCCCCAGTGCAGTAAGCAGTCATGCCACTGAACAGCCACAGTTGTAACTTAGTTACTCGCCCCCGTGCCATCTGAGATGACTAACAAACACAACAGCATCCCACTTTGACACAAGGATGCTGTGTTTCAGATCCCTTATCCCAAAAGCATTTGACACAAAAGTGCCACGTGGATTAAGAAGCACAGTCTACACTTACCAGTTGCTTGTTGTACTGTGGCAGAGGACATGGCTGGGTGCCAGCGGGCACCTTGTACACTGGTGTCACCAACATACTGGCAGGGTGGGCACAGATGAAGCGCACCTGCACAGTTTCCACTGAGGGACTAGGGTTCAGGACGCCTGGGTGATTTCCGATCCGTAAAGTGAGACCCTATAAAGAAACATTGGCGAGTTATTTGTGTGAAGCCTTGATGGTGGTCATGTGGCACAATCATTCTGGCTCCTCGGTAGAGGAGCCCTTGTGGATATGATACTCAGACAAATCCCTGAGAGGTGTGTGCCTTTCCCACTGCACATTAAGTAACCTACTTTTTTAAACAGTAGAAAGCAATCAAGGAAGACACCTTTGGCCTTTACACAAATACACTCCAGGCTGGTCTCAAACTCATAGCAATCCTCCTGACTCAGCCTCCCAAGTCCTGGGATACAGATATGAGTCACCACACCTGGTTCAAGCTGTTTCTATAACCACATTCACAACAGCTATTATTCTCAGCAGCTAAAACATGGAAGCAACCACAGTGTTCATCAACGAGTGACTGTATGAACATTACACATACACACAAACACACATACATGAACATGTATGCACTGGAATATTATGAAGCCTTAAAAAGGAATAAAGCCAAGCATGATGGTACATGCCTGCCATTCCAGTACATTCCTTCTAGGGTCAAGATTTAAGGTCGAGCCGAGCGTGGTGGCGCACGCCTTTAATCCCAGCACTCGGGAGGCAGAGGCAGGTGGATCACTGTGAGTTCGAGGCCAGCCTGGACTACAAAGTGAGTCCAGGACAGCCAAGGCTACACAGAGAAACCCTGTCTTGAAAAACCAAAAAAAAAAAAAAAGATTTAAGGTCAATCTTGGCTACGAAGTAGGTTAGAAGCCATTTTGACCTACCTGAGCTCCTGTCTGAAGAAATAAATATTTTGTTTTGGTTTTTTTTGAGACAAGGTTTCCTATTTAACAGAGCCCTGGCTATCCTGGACTCACCTCAAACTCCCTGAGAACTGCCTGCCTCTGCCTCCCTGGGAGGCAGTGCTGGGATAAAGGGCATGCGCCACCATGCCTGGCTTAAAAAAATTTTTTTGATAATGTTTTTTTTTTGTTTTTTGTTTTTTTTTTTGGTTTTTTGAGACAGGGTTTCTCTGTGTAGCCTTGGCTGTCCTGGACCTGCTTTGTAGACCAGGCTGGCCTCGAACTCACAGCGATCCACCTGCCTCTACCTCCCGAGTGCTGGGATTATAGGCTTGCGCCACCACGCCCGGCTTTATTTTGGTTTTTTCGTTTTTTGTTTTTTGTTTTATTTGATAATGTTTTTTAAGGAAGGAAATTTTGACATGGCACAACATGGATGAAACTTGATAGCATTGTGCCAGCCATAAAAGAAAAAATAGCTTATGATTTCATATACATAAGGTGCTTAGATCAGTCCATGTCACGGAGACAGACAGAAGACAGTGGGTGTCGGGGTCTAAGGTAAGACAGCTGTGGGGGGATGGTCTTCAATGGGTCTGGAGATTCAGGTCTGTAAGATGGGAGGGCGTGTAGTTGTTCCTCTGGACTAAAGCACTGGCCTTAGGTTCTGTCCCTGATAAAAACAAGTTAAGGGTGCTTGCTTCGGCAGCACATATGCTAAAATTGGAACAATACAGAGAAGATTAGCATGGCCCCTGCGCAAGGATGACATGCAAATTCGTGAAGTGTTCCATATTTTTATATGACTTTCTCATGTACTCTGGTGCCTCACATTTGAACATGTCCCCTTGATGGGGAGACCTGGTGGCACTCAGAGGAAGGACAGCAGGTTACCGAGAAGAGACTTGATACCCTATGAGCATATACAGGGGGAGGTAATCCCTCTCAGGAACAGTCATAGGGGAGGGGAATAAGGGGAAAATGGGAGGGAGGGAATAATGGGAGGATGCAAGGGATGGGATAACCACTGAGATGTAACAAGAATAAATTAATTAAAAAAAAACAAAAAACAAGTTAAGGGGTTGCAGGTGACAGTCCATCCTCGCAGGGGACTTAGGTGGCAGGAAGGGGTTGCAGGTGACGGTCCATCCTCTCAGAGGACTTAGGTGGCAGACAGGGGTTGCAGGCGACAGTCTATCCTCTCAGGGGACTTAGGTGGCAGAGATTTGAAGCAGTCTCATTACAGCCACAGTCATGCGCACAGCACAGAACCCAGGGCTCAGTGGGCGCACCCATCCCTCTTCCTTGCGTCTTGGACCCAAACTCAGGTATGCCTCCTGGTCTCAGCTAACTCTATTTAAATAAAAACAAACAAACAAACAAACAAACAAACAAACAAAAACAAAAAAAACTCCCTCTGGGCAGTGGCGGCACATGCTTTTAAGCCCAAAACACAGGAGGAGAGGCAGACAGATTTCTGTGAGCTTGAGGCCAGCCTGGTCTACAGAGTGAGTTCCTGGAGAGCCAGGGTGACACAGAGAAACCTTGTTGGAGATTGGTTGATGTATTTTGATGCTAATTACTGCTTGCTGTTTCTGTGCCCCAAGACTGCTGTGTAACCTTGCCTAAGAAATGTATTCCTGTTTAGCCAATAAATAGCCAACACACCTGGGCAAGGCAAATGGGATAGGTGTGGCTGAGGTTCAGGGGATTTTGGGAGAGAGACCGGAAGAGACCAGAGAAGAGTAGGGAGGAGGAAGGCCGGTGTGACGGGTTAGGTGGAGGAAGAAGCACATGGCTGGCGAGGGTGGAGATTTGGCCCAGACGATGATGATTAGCAAGTATTTGGAATTACAGAGGTAGCTCAATAGAAATTGTTAGAAGCCGATGGCATGGGATTGGGGCAGGGTATGGGATACCTGCCCCCATATGGGAGGTAGTTTAGGGGATTAATATCTGCCCTACCAGGTTAACTAAGGCTATTTCAAAATATAACAGGTGTCTGTGTCTTCATTGATTGCTAGCAGGTTAGAAAATAACACCCCAAGACTGGGCATGGTGGCGCACGCCTTTAATCCTAGCACTTGGGAGGCAGAGGCAGGCAGATCACTGTGAGTTTGAGGCCAGCCAGGTCTACAAAGCGAGTCCAGGACAGTCAAGACTACACAGAGAAACCCTGTCTTGAAAAATAAAACAAAACAAAACAAAACAAAACGAAAATAATACCCTGTAATAACAATCATAGGGCTAATAATAAACATTAGGCCATACTTATAAATTAAATACAACACCTTGCCTCAAAAACAAACAAACAAACAAAATCCCTCACTGGCACGCTTACAGCACCCTAATGTCACCAGTTCTTCAATGAGCCTTCCCTCCTGGAAAATTCTATGTTGGGTCATGTCCACAATCAAGCCTAACCTAACCACCACGGGGGCTGGAGACATGGCTGAGCACCTAGAAGGGCACATTGCTTTTGTTGAGGGCGTGAGTTCACTTCCCAAAACACATGTCAGCAGGCTCACAGCCACCTGTAATTCCATCTTCAGGAGATGTGAGACCGCCTCTCCCACCACGGACCAGCGCCCACATTCACACACACCCACAGCACTAACCACTGCACTTTCCTTCCTAGAGGGAGGCTCACAGGACTCCTGAACTCAACCACACACCAGGCTTGAGGCTGAGGAGACAGCTCAGTGGATAAAGCACTTACTATGCAAGTGGGGGACTGGAATTCGGATCTCTAGAGCCTTTCAAAAAGCCAGAAAGGCAGGGCAGTCATCTGCAATCCCAGGACCAGAGACGGGGTCTCAGGAGCAAGTTGGCTAGCCAAACCAGCTGGGATGGGCAAGCTCCTGGTGTACTGAGAGACCATGCCTCAATTAAGAGGCAATGAGAGAGAGTGATTAAGGAAGAACAATTTTAGGCTGCACAGGCACTTGCACATGTGTGCCCACACGTGTGAATATATATTTACACATGTGTACCATACACAGGACACATATGAAGTAGAAACCAGGTTCAGAAAGCTTTGAAATTCAGCCAGGTGTGGTTGTGCACGCCTTTAATCCCAGCACTCGGGGGAGGCAGAGGCAGGTGGATCTCTGTGGGTTAGAGACCCAACTGGTCTATAGGAGTTCTGGCACAGCCAGGGTTACATTGAGCAACCCTGTCTCAAAACAAAACAAACACATAAATAAGTTAATAAGTAAATTCCAAAAGTTAAAAACAAAAGAACTGGGAACAGAGGCTGGTAAGATGGCTCAGTGGTTAAGAGCATGGTGCGCACGCGCTTACACACACATACACACACACACACACACACACACACACAGAGATTGCATAAACACATAAAAACGTGTTGTTTTTTTTTAAAGTATTATACTACAAGTTGCAACATTACACTTCAGAAAAAGACTGTTTTTCTTACCTGTTCCCCTAACTCCAGGCACAGGACTCGGTAGATGTACTGGTTCTGTTTCCTCTTAGCTGGCAACCGGACTTCTGTTACGCTGACGCTTTCTTCCTTCTCTACGCTCAGCTCCAAAAAAAACCGGGAAGGCTCCAAGACCCATGGATGAGGGCCCCCCTCAAATACCATTTCCTTCACAGACTGCCATGTCACCACGGCCACTTGCACAGGGTCTACAGCCTGAAACAAATTAATCCCTATATAGTTAGGAATTCTTTTATTTGTCTGTTTAGACAGAGTCAGGTCTCCCACAGTCCTTGAACTTCTGATCCTACTGCCTCTACCTCCCCTGGGCCTGGATTGCCAGTGTGCCCTGCCATGCCTTTAAAAAGTAATAATAATAATAATAATAATAATAATAATATCTTTTTTGTTTGTTTTGTTTTGGGACAGGGTCTCTCTGTGTAGCCTTGGCTGTCCTGGACTCACTTTGTAGACCAGGCTGGCCTCGAACTCACAGTGATCCACCTGCCTCTGCCTCCTGAGTGCTGGGATTACAAGCATGCACTACCTTGCCTGGTAATTTTTATTGTTTAGCGATTATAATCTTTTGAGGTTTTTTGTATTATTTGTCACTGTGGACAGCCTTGCTTGCCCTGGAGTTTGTACTATAGCCCAGGCTGGCCCGGAACTTACAGAGACCCACCTGCCTCAGCGTCTGAGTGCTGGGACTGAACGCATGTGCCACCATACCTGGCTGAGATTATCACACAATTACATCATTTTCTCCCTTCCCTTTCCTCCCTCCAACACCACTCACGTATACTCTCTCGTTCTCTCTTAGATTCATGGCTTCTTTCTCTTCGTTGTTACCTCTGTGTGTGCGTGCACGTGTATCTGGGCATGTGTGTGTATGTGTGTTCATAGTCTTAACTACATAAGTTCAACCTGTTCAGTCTGTATAATGTTACCTCCTGGATGTATGTTTTTCAGGACTGATCATTTGGCATTGGGTAACTGTGCTGGATAGCTTTAATGTCATTTGAAAGAAGGGAACCTCAATAAGAAAATGCCTCCAGCTGGGTGTGGTGGCACCCAGCTCCGCTAGTTCCCAGCTTCTTTCCCCAGAGTTTTAAAAAATAATTTATTTAATTTTATTTTATGTGCATTAGTGTGAAGGTGTCAGATTCCTTGGAACTGGAATTAATAACAGTTGTGAGCTGCCATGTGGTTGCTGGGAATTGAACTGGGGTCCTTTGGAAGATCAACCAGGGCTCTTCACCACTGAGCCATCTCTCCAGCCCCTCTTTCCCCAGAAACTTTAAATTAATTGTTTACCTTGCTTCTTTCATTAGTGTCAACCTTTTCTTATCTTTTAAAAAATATTAATTAATTAATTACTTTTATTTATTTATTATGTATACAGTGCTCTGCCTGCAGGCCAGAAGAGGACAATAGATCTCATTACAGGATGGTTATGAGCCACCATGTGGTTACTGGGAATTGGACTCAGGACTTCTGGAAGAACAGGCAGTGCTCTGAACCTCTGAGCCGTCTCTCCAGAGGTGCTACCTTTTCTTTATTCTAAGAGGCAATGGGTGAGCATTTGCCAATTTCAAACAGCAAGAATGTACAGATGTTACTTTTAGGTTTTAAAACCCCCATTTTTATGTGCACTGGTACCTTGTCTGCTTGCAGGTCTGTGTGCTATGTGTGCGCCTATTGCCTGGAGCCTGTGGAAGACACAGAAGAGGGCATCAGATCCCCTGGGACTTGAGTTACAGACAGTTCTAAGCCACCACTTGGGTGCTGGGAACTGACACAGGTCCTCTGCTCTCAGCTGCTGAGCCTTCTCTCCAGCCCACGGTTTTGGTTTTTGATGGACTTAAGCCAGCAGATTGGCTCTATATGCTTCTGCTTTGAGCCACTTGTTGTAACATTTAATGGACCGACTCTGACGGCTCCAAATGGTGACTGCTGTTCTATAACGCATGGTGTAAGTGTGGCTGACTCTTCTATAGGACAGGACGTTGCTAAGAGGTCGTTTTCTTCAATAGGGAGGGACTATGGTAGTAGTCTGTGTGACTGGTGCCTACGGAGGTATATACATATGCACAAATTCAGATGTTACCGTAAAGTGTCTTATGTACTTCTTTTTTTCTGATTTAGTCCTTCGTTTGGTTTTTTGAGACAGGGTCTCTCTGTGTAGCCTTGGCTGTCCTGGACTCACTTTGTAGACCAGGTTGGCTTCGAACTCACAGCGATCTACCTGCCTCTGCCTCCCGAGTGCTGGGATTAAAGGTGTGCGCCACCACGCCCGGCTGTGTCTTATGTACTTCATTTCCCACATCTTGTACCTCAGTATTAAAGAAAAAAAGGTACATATTTAAAATTTGCTAATGCAAGATAAAGCTATTGCTAACGTTGTCAGGTGGGGATGCGGTTCCCTTGGGGGAGGGGGTGACCTGCATATGGCTGGCTGGCAGAGAGCTCGCCTAGCAGGCGTGAGGCCCTGTGTACCATCCTGGTAGAGCGTGAGCTGAGTGTGCTTCAGTAAGTACTATTGTAATCCCGCACTTGTGAGGTAGAAGCAGGAGGATGATCAGAAGTTCAAGATCATCCTTGGACATGTGTCTAGCTGAACGCCAGCACAGGCTACATGAGACTCTGTTTAAAAAAAAAAAAAAAGCTATTCCTGAATGAATGTATTGAGGACGCCTGAGGGATAGCCTCCCACACTGCGGCTGCCTGAGAGCTTAGATCTAAACAGAGACAACACTGAGTGAGTGGAGAGGTCACAGATCCTGAGGGAGAGAACAGACGGCGAGCATCTAAGGCTCTGCCAGGCCTTCCATGGGACTGCTCACCTTCAGAGGCTCGTAAGCAGCAAATGTGGCACTGCTCCACACGCGCTCTTCCTGCCCAGTCACGCTGACTGTCACCAGAGTGTGGCCTGGAGAGGTGGCTGCTATGTGTACACTAGAGCAGTGCCTCGGTCCAGGTGTTTGGATACCTTTCAAGCAAAAGACATGATTTCAGGCAGCAATGGTGGCGCACGCCTTTAATCTAGCACTTGGGAGGCAGAGGCAGATGGGAGTTCGAGGCCAGCCTGGTCTACAAATCGAGTCCAGGACAGCCAGAGCTACACAGAGAAACCCTGTCTCGAAAAACAAAACAAACAAACCAAAAATAAGACATGATTTCAGCCAGGCATGGTAACACTCTCAACACTTGGGAGATGGCTGCAGAAGAGTCAGGAGTTCGGAGCCAGCCTCAGCTACAAGTGACTTTAAGGCAAGCCTGGGCTACAGGAACCCCTGTCCCGACAACAACAAACACCCACTCCAAAGCCCACATAACTTCAGTAGAGTAATAAGTAGTCTATTTCTTAAAGAAATTAAGATACAGAAACAATGATTTTTTTATTATCTATTTATTTATTATGTATACAGTGTACACCTGCAGGCCAGAAGAGGGCACACGATCTCATTATAGGTGGTTGTGAGCCACCATGTGGTTGCTGAGAGTTGAACTCAGGAAGAACAGACAGTGTTGTTAACCTCTGAGCCATCTCTCCAGTCCCCCAACAGAATGATTTTTAACACAATAAAAGTATAACCTGGGGCTGGAGAAATGGCTCAGTAGTTAAGAGAATTGACTGCTCTTGCAGAGGCCCCGAGTTCAGTTCCCAGCACCCATATGTCCACTCACAATCACTTCTAACTACAGCTCCAAAGGACACAACACTGCTGGCCTTTGCAGGCGCCTGCAGTCACATGCACATACCCACATTCTGACCTACATATAACAAAGAAATAAAAATAATACATTTGTCTGGGGATGATGTGCAGACCTTTAACCCATCACTTCAGAGGTTCAGCCTGGAACTTACTATGTAGACTAGGCTGGCCAAAGGCTATAAAGTGAGACCCATCTCAACAAAACAAAACAAAATGAAAAAAAATCTTAAATAACATAACCTTGTCTGGGTATGGTGGCATGGGCCTGTCACCCTGCCTCAAACAAAACAAAACACAGTACCTTGATATTCACACCAGGTGTGTTTCTTCTATCAACTTGATATGCACTTCCCTCTGAGGCTCAGGGTTGGATTGCTTGTCTATCCTCTACAAGGCTCTGGGCTCAGCAGCCAGCAAGGCCAGAGACAAACAAGAAAACCTTTCTCCTACTCAGGCGTGGTGGCGCACGCCTTTAATCCCAGCACTCGGGAGGCAGGGGCAGGTGGATCACTGTGAGTTTGAAGCCAGCCTGGTCTACAAAGTGAGTCCAGAACAGCCAAGGCTACACAAAGAAACCCTGTCTAGAAAAACAAAAACAAATAAACAAAAAGAAGCAAGCAAGCAAAAGTACTTTTGACATTCAGCTGCACAAAGACCCATGGTTATCAGGATAAATTAGAATGGTGTTATCAGACCTTACATAAGAGATAAAGAGGCGGGGCTGGAGAGACGGCTCAGTGGTTAAGGGCACTGGCTGCTCTTCCCGAGGTCCTGAGTTCAATTCCCAGCAACCACACGGTGGCTCACAACCACCTATAATGAGATCTGGTGCCCTCTTCTGGTGTGCAGGTGTACATGCAGGCAGAACATTGTAATCATAATAAATCTTTAAAGAGAGAGCAAGAGAAGGCGAGTAGAGAGCTGAGAGATGTTACATGCTGATGAGTATGTCGGGGCTGACGTCACTCCTACAGAGATGAATGAGTCAAATGAATTAATATGGGAAAGTACTCACAGCGGAAAAGGGCAAACACCCAATGCTAAGAACTATTCCATGTGACTTCTGCATTATATTAGTGAAAATCAAGGAGGCTCGGGATAAAATATGAACTTCAATAGCAGGAAGGATGCTGGTCTTTATTTATTTCTATTTCTATTTTTAATTTTTTTGGTTTTTTGAGACAGGGTCTCTCTGTGTAGCCTTGGCTGTCCTAGACTTGCTTTGTAGACCAAGCTGGCCTTGAACTCACAGCAATCCACCTGCTATTTTTTGGTTGCTCGCGCATACACACACACATACACACACACACACACACACACACACACACACACACAAACCAACCCCCCCAAAAAAAACCCAGCAAATGATTTAAGTTCCTTTTTTTTTTTTTTGGTTTTTTGAGACAGTCTCTCTGTATAGCCTTAGCTGTCGTGGACTAACTTTGTAGACCAGGCTGGCCTCAAACTCACAGTGACGCATTTGCCTCTGCCTCCCGAGTGCTGAGATTAAAGGCACGTACCACCATGCCCGGCTGGTCTTTATAAATAAAGTATTCAAGTTTTCCTTTTCATTAGAAAAACATACTGCCAGGGCTAAGGGTACGGCTGAGTTGGTAGGGTAATTACTGAGTGTGCTCAGTCCCCAGCACAGTGTAAATTGGGTATGGTACGGCATGTCTGTCATCCCAGCACTGGAGGCAGGAGGATCAAAAATTCAAGGGCGTCTTTCCTTACATAGCAAGTTTAAAGTCAGTCTGGGTTACATGAGGCTCTGTCTCAAAAAATAAAATAAAAGATAAATATATTGTCTCTTTTTGAATATAGTATACTGTCATGAAATGACACGATATTTCTTTTAAAAAGAAATACAGTAGGGCTGGGGGTACAGTGCAGTGGAAGGACACAGGACTCCAAGTCCTCACTCCTGAAAACAGAAAGACGTATATTATGGAAAGACAGACGAAAAGAAATGGAGGCCAGAAACGGAAGACGATCATAGGGCTGGAAATGGACGGGTCAGCCACAGGGTTAGGAAGCTTAGCACTGGGGATAGGGAGACAGCTCAGAAGACAAAGCTCTTCCCTCAGAGGTGAGGACCAGAGTTCAGATCCCCCAAACCCATGACAGAGCCAGGCAGGTGTGGTCATCACTTGGAATTCCAGTACTTGTGAAGAAGACAGGACCCCAAAACAAGCTGGCTAGCTAAGTGAGGTGGAGGCGGGTGAGCTCTAAATTCACTGAGAGACTCTGCTATGGTGAAAGAAAGAAAGAAAGAAAG
>OU015751.1:121516538-121536997 GCA_907169655.1 Acomys percivali | reverse complement strand
GTGTGTGTGTGTGTGTGTGTGTGTGTGTGTGTGTGTGTGTGTGTGTGACCAGGCTGGCCTCAAACTCAGAAATCTACCTGCCTCTGCCTCCTGAGTGCTGGGATTAAAGGTGTGCACCAAGATTGGCCAACTCCAACAGGCTTCTTAAAGGAGAAAGGGCCCTCATGGAACAGGCTCTCTCAAGAGGCCACCTAACAGACACTTCATGGTTGACAGGCATACTTAACCCTGGTTCCTTTTTTTTTTTTTTCAAGACAGGGTTTCTCTATATAACAGCTCTGGCTGTCTTGGAGCTTTCAGATATAGACCAGGCTGGCCTCAAACTCACAGAGATCTGCCTGCCTCTGCCTCCTGAGTGCTGGGATTAAAACTTCTTCAAAGCCAGGCACAGTGGTGTACGCACGGCATGGTGGCGCGCACCTGTGATCCCAGCACTGGGGAGGCAGAGGCAGGTGGATTGCTGTGAGTTCGAGGCCAGCCTGGTCTACAAAGCGAGTCCAGGACAGCCAAGGCTACACAGAGAAACCCTGTCTCAAAAAAACAACCAAACAAAAAGGCAGAAAAAGCAGTAGCTTTTTGTTTTTGTTTTTGTTTTTTTGCAAGGAGGCAGCTAGTCCATTGAACTATACTCTGCACTGCCAACTCTCTTGTATGTGAGCCCCAAATGAGAACACAGGCCCCACTCCTTTTTTATTTTTTATTTTTTATTTTTTGGTTTTTCGAGACAGGGTTTCTCTGTGTAGCCTTGGTTGTCCAAGACTCGCTTTGTAGACCAGGCTGGCCTCGAACTCACAGCGACCCGCCCGCCTCTGCCTCCCGAGTGCTGGGATTAAAGGCGTGCACCACCGAGCCCGGCTTACAGGCCCCACTTCTAGTCCATTCTGTCATGCACGTTCGTTCCTGCTTCTGAACGCTCAACGTCTGAAGCAGTGCTCTATTCGGGGCCTGCTGTCTCTCAGCTCACCTCCAGCCCCTCACCTTTAGCATCCAGGGCCCTCACCATCAGTTCGAGGGGCGCGTCATCCACATATAGCTCCCGGGTCCGGGACACAATCTCAATGCTGTCTATCACATCGACCTTGACGTCACAGCGCAGCTCATGGTCCGTCACTGCAATGGAGCAGAAGGCTGCCTGTGTAAGTAAACGGGCCACTGATTCATTAACCGTCTCCCATAGTCAGAGTTTAAAGGTTATAAAAAAGTCTGGCAGCCGGGGCTAGGCAAAGAGACTCTGTCTCAGAAAGCAAAAAGAGGAACCTCTGTTTTGTGAGATGGCTCGTGGGTAAATGTACTGCCAAGCCTAAGGATGAAAGAACCAACTACTTAAAAAAAATTTTTTTAATTTTATGTGTGTGGGTGTTTTGCCTTAATGAATGTTCATGCAGTGCCCAAGGAAGCCAGAAGAAGGCATTGGACCTCCTGAATCCGGAGTTATAGGTGGTTGTAACCTGCCATGTGGGCGCTGGGGATCAAACAAAGTCCTTTAGAAGAGCAGCCAGTGCTCTTAATTGTTTTGTCATGGTCAGAGAGCAGGGTATTTGTTTGTTTGTTTGCTTGGTTTGTTCTTTTAGACACAGGGTTTCTCTGTGTAGCCCTGGCTGTCCTGGAACTTGCTTTGTAGACCAGGCTGGCCTCGAACTCAAAGATCCTACTCAGGGTTAGGGTTAGGGTTAGGGTTAACCCTAACCCTGCCTCTGCCTCCCGCTGGGATTAAAGGAGTGTGTCACCATGACCCAGAAAGCACTGCTAAGAGTTGGTTCCAAGCCTGGTGGCGGTGGTGGCACACAACTTTAGTCCCAGCACTTTGGGAGGCAGAGGCAGGCAGATCTCTGAGTTCCAGGCCAGTCTTGGCTACAAAGCAAGTCTAGGATAGCCAGAGCTCTTACATAAAGAAACCATGTCTGGGAAAACCTAAAACAAAACAAAACAAAAGACCCAGAGCTGTGTGTCACTCTTTTTTTTTTTTTTTTTTTTTTTTTAAATTGGTTTTTTGAGACAGGGTTTCTCTGTGTAACAGCCTTGGCTGTCCTGGAATTCTCTTTATAGACCAGGCTGGCCTCGAACGCACCGATATCACCCTGCCTCTGCCTCCCTGGGTGTTGAGGTTACAGGTCTGTGCCGCCATGCCTGGTAACATTTTTATTTCAGGAAATAGTGTCTTTCTTTTCACAAGAGACATTAAAAAGTGAATTTAACAGAGAAACCCCCGTCTTGAACCCTCCCTAAAACAAACAAACAAACAAACAATGCAACTGAATTTAACTGTAACTCTAGCGCCCAGTGAAATAGAAACAGGTTGACCACAAGGTAAAGGGCAGGCCACCCTTGTAATATACTAAGACCCAGTGCAAATTTTTTTTGAATAAATCATCCTGAAAGTACCTTTTTCCTCTCTTTCTTTCTTTCTTTCTTTCTTTCTTTCTTTCTTTCTTTCTTTCTTTTGTTTTCAAGACCAGGTTGCTTTGTGCAGCCCTGGCTCTCCTGGAACTCACTCTGTAGACCAGGCTGGTCTCAAACTCAGAAATCCACCTGCCTCTGCCTCCCCAGTGCTCAGATTAAAAGTATGCGCCACCACTGCCTGAAACTACTTCTTAAAATGTTTTATGTGCATGGGTGTTTTACACACACACACACACACACACACACACACACACACACACACACACACACATACACACACAGACACACACACAGACACACACATACACACACACATACACATACACACACACACACATACACACACACACACACAAACACACACACACACACACACACACACACACACACACGCCTGTGTATGATATGCAAACACTCCCCTTGGGAGCTAGAAGGGGGAGAAGACCTCTTGGAACTGGAGTTACAGATGGTTTTGAAGCTCCCTTCGGGTGCTAGACACGGAATCCTGGTCCTCTGAAAGAGCAGCCAGTGCTTTAGCCTCTGAGCCACCTCCCCGGGCCCTGAAACTGCCTTTTATGTACATTAGGGTTGAACAAACAAGAGACTACATTATATATAACAAAGATCAGAATTTTAAAATCTCTTTCTCTCTCTCTCTCTCTCTGTGTGTGTGTGTGTGTGTGTGTGTGTGTGTACATGCACGCTATGGCAGGCATGTGGGTATTAATAAACAATTCTGTGCCTTGATTCACTCCTTCCACCTCTACGTGGGCCCTAGAGATCAAACTTACGTCATCTGGCTTAGTGACAAGTACTTTCCCCGCTGGCCTATCTCACCAGCCCGGGTCTGAGAGCAAAAGTTGCAAGTAAGCCAAGGAAAGAAATCTAGAGTGAGCCCCGATTAGAGCGCAGCTGGACACGTACAGAAAGAAGTGCAGAATGGGGGTACACGCAGGCTGGCGTGTGCGTGTTTCTTTCTTAGCCCCGTCTGCTAAGAGAACCTAGAAACTAGGACACTCCCTTAGCAACAAGCACACCAGCATCTAGATCCTGCTTTCTAAATATACCGCCAGAGCTCAAAAACAAGGAAGTGCTGTGCTGGGGCCATAGCTTAGTTGGGGGATGTCTGACTAGCAAAGAGGAAACCCTGGGCGTGAACCCCCTAAAACTGCACGAACACAAGACGATGGTGCACATGTGCTATCCCAGGACTTGGCAGGTGGAGGCAAGAGATTCCGAAGTTCAGGGTCATGCTTAGTTATATAGTGAGTCAGAGCCAGGCTAAGCTACGTGAGACCTTACCTAAAAAGGAAAAAAAAAAAAAAAAAAAAGGAAATACAGAAGCCATCCTGAAGGATCCCACAAATGGCTTGTCATGGTGATAAATACTTTTTTTTTTTTTTTTTTTTTTGGTTTTTTGAGACAGGGTTTCTCTGTGTAGCCTTGGCTGTCCTGGACTCGCTTTTTAGACCAGGCTGACCTCGAACTCACAGCGATCCTCCTGCCTCTGCCTCCCAAGTGCTGGGATTACAGGCGTGTGCCACCACGCCCGGCTGGTGATACTTTTAATCGAAGCACTCTAGAGGCAGAGGACAGCCTGGTCTACATAGTGAATTCCAGGCTAGCCATGGATACACATTGAGAGCCTGTCTCAAGAAACAACAGCCACAAGTCGGGCATGGTGGCGCACGCCCCCTTTAATCCCAGCACTCGGGAGGCAGAGGCAGGCGGATCGCTGTGAGTTCAAGATCAGCCTGGTCTACAAAGCAAGGCCAGGACAGCCAAGGCTTCACAGAGAAAATCCTGTCTCGAAAAACCAAAATAAATAAATTAATTAGGGCTGGAGAGATGGCTCAGAGGTTAAGAGCACTGGCTGCTCTTCCAGAGGTCCTGAGTTCAATTCCCAGCAACCAACCACATGGTGGCTCACAACCATCTATAATGTGATCTGGTGCTCTCGCCTGACATGCAGGCAGAGCACTGTATACATAACAAATAAATAAATATTTTAAAAATTAATTAATTTAAAAGAAAAAAGAAACAACATCCACAAAACCCAAACAGACAAGTCCCATAACATACCCACTTCGCGAGCAAGAATAATGCTGCTGAGACGAACGGGCTGGGTGGATTCAGCAACCAGGACAGCCCTCTGGGAACAGGAGGTGCCGTTTGCATATAAAGGCTCAATGGTAACCGCATCGTGATGAGTGGAATGCCTGCACCCCCCCCCAAAAAAAAAGTGGTTCAGAGCATGAAATACATGGGTCAAACACATGGAAGAAATGTCTGTTATTCTCCATGTTACATACTACTAGGTATGCCTAGTGGCCCTCTATATCTTTTTTGTTTTGTTTTTTAAGACAGGGTTTCTCTGTGTAGCCTTCACCGTTCTGGACTGGCCTCGAACTCACAGAGATCTGCCTGCCTCTGCCTCCCTGAGTACTGGTATTACTGGCGTGTGCCACCTTTGCCAGACTGCCCACTGACCCTCTAAAGGAGAAGCTTAGTCAGAGGGCTTCAGAACCGTTGCCCAGTGATCTCCTGTGCAAAGATCTGAAATGTTACTATAATCCTCCCAGGAGGTTTAAAGTTAAGGTCAAGGTCAGCCAGGGCTACAAGAGCTAGTTCCGGGTGGTCAGAACTACCCAGAGAAACCCTGTTTTGATAAACAAAAGTATAAACAAATACTCACAGTGTGGGTCATAGCACTGGGGCTGTGTTTGCAACAAGACAGGGCTTGCTCTTACCTTGAGAAAGACTTTCCTGTAAGCCTAGAAACTGAGCTGCTAAGATGGCAAAGTTGCCTATACATCCTGAGACCAAACAGACGCGGAAAGTCATCATTAGCAGCTAGGGTGCATGGAAAGCTCTCGGTACCACAAGGATTCCTGAACGAGCATCACACTGGGTCCTCTGGAAGACTAAGTTTCTTATACTCCATGAAATGAGAATTGGAATTCTTGTCTCTGTGCGTCTTGTACCTCACTGCTTCTCGGAGAAGGCGGGAAAGGGGCTGGGGATGCAGTTCCTAAGCGGAGGGCTTGCCTAGTATGTGCCTAGCCCCAGCCCAAGCCTCTTTCTCCAGTTACAGGAAACGGAAATCTCTCACTTAGGACAAACGTTCTGTCATCTAAGGGCTCACTTTAAATTCCCTGACAACTCAGGTAACCACATGGCCCGCCCTTGAGTTCCCTTATAGTCAGGAAGGTCAGTACTCCAGAGCTGACTGCCCAGCAGCTTTCCACTTGCACTGAATCCCCGTGTACAGGGGAAGGGGGCTCTCACATGACAGGCAGAACTCAGCTCCGTGCACGCTGAAACGTGTCGTGTTACCCTAGCTTAGTCGTTGCTGTCAGGGTCTCGAACTGGGGAAAACCGACACAGGGCTTGCCCGAGCCGGCAGTTGCTTACACCAACCAGCTGTCTCAACAGGGAGGCCGACTCCCACCCTAGTTACTTTCGTACCTTAAAGAGCCTCACAACTTACATCCCACCCAAGGGTGCCACGTTCAGGCCCTTCCACACTGCAGGACCACAACCATTCCAGTAATCCCTTCCCTCTTCACTGTGGGGACAAGATCGTGTGATCTCTGCCCGCGCCCCCTCACCAAGTGTAGCAACCCCGCTGCGCCTCCAGCAAGAAGGGCACCCGGCCTGGCTCCTGGCTGAAGGGCAGTAACACTTGTGGCACATTGAGTTTGTTGGCCAAGGTCCCAATCAAAAGTAGGAAGAAGTAGTGTGGAGTCAAGGAGAAAAGGAGCCTGAAGCGCTGAGGAAGAGGAGCCCCAGAGCCAATCATGGCGACCGCCGGGCCTCGGCTGCCCACTCAACTACACATGGCCAACCAATCCGCAGCCACAACGTCAGCGGGCTGCCTTTCTTGCTAGGAATTATGGGTACTTTTTAAGTGCGTCAAAAAGCTAAGTTTATGGAAATTTCAGGCACAGACCCAAAGGGCCACTTTATTAAATATTCAATGGTAGACTTTGCAAGCAAAGAACCAGACAGAAAGGTCCAAAAATCCCAAACAGTGCCCCGTAGCTCAACTGTAGTTGACCATTGTTTGACTTGACCTTTATTTTATTTTAAATAAAACAGGGCAGAAAGACTGGGGTGAAACTCAAAGCTCGCATGTACAAAGGCTCAACCCCCAATACTAAATACAAGAAGTTACTAAATTTTATTTATTTATTTATTTATTTATTTATTTATTTATTTATTTATTTATTTTTGGTTTTTCGAGACAGGGTTTCTCTGTGTAGCCTTGGTTGTTCTGGACTCGCTTTATAGACCAGGCTGGCCTCGAACTCACAGTGATCCACCTGCCTCTGCCTCTCGAGTGATGCCACCACACCCGGCGAAGTTACTAAATTTTAAAAGTCTAAGTAGCCAGGTGTGGTGGCGCACACAGCAATTTGGGAATGCAAAGGCAGGTGGATCTCTGTGAGTTCGAGGCCAGCCCGGTCTACAAATCCAGTCCAGGACAGCCAAGGCTATACAGAGAAACCTTGTCTCAAACAAACAAACAATAAATCAATGAAAAAAATTCCAGTCTGTAATATAAACAGCTGGTCTTTGTCAAGGAAAATGTTATTTTTAACTAGGAATTAGATTTATGTCCTACTTCAAGACCACATTGTAGGAAATGTCAGACACTGGCCTCAGAAGCAACTTGGAAAGCCATTGTCTCAAACAAGGGACCTCAGCAAAATACTCCATGGGAGCATTTGTTTTCTGGCGGGGTGTGATGGCACACAGTAATCAGGAGGCTGAGGTAGGAGGACAGAGAAGCCTAGTCTACAAATACCCTCTCAAAGGAGCTGGGGAAGTGCTTGTCACACAAGCTGAGGACTTGAGTTCCCACACAAAAACAGGGCGAGGCATGCCTCTCATCCCAACACACTGGGGAGGCAAAGCCAGAAAGCGCATTGAGGGCCAGCCAGTCCAGCTGAATTTGTGAACACTTAGGTGCACCTGCCTCAAAAAAAAAAAAAAAAAAAAAGTGAAGTGATGGAGGAAGGCACCTGATGTCGGTCTCTGGCCCCAGGGAAACCCCCTCCCCACACACAGAGGAAAACAAATCTAAAAATCTTGTTTTCTCCAATTATTCAAAAGCATATTCAGGAATATGAGCAACATCGTGTATTAAGGAGTCTACTAAATCCACGGAGTTCATACTGTTGTAATGGCCAATGTGTAGTTCAGTCTGTTGTATTGTGTGACCTATTTTCACCTTGCCACCATTCTACAGCTGATGGCATTAAAAGATTTACATCCAAACGTATTTGCATGTTACTGAAAGATTTGAGTGTGAGCCAATGGTGGCGCACTGCTTTAATCCCAGCACTGAGGAGGCAGAGGCAGGCAGATCGCTGTGAGTTTGAAACCAGCCTGGTCTACAGAGGGAATCCAGGACAGCCAAGGCTACACAGAGAAACCCTGTCTCAAAATACAAAAACAAACAAATAATAAAAATTAAAAGATTTGGGTGTATGTGAGTACGTGTTGGCACACTGGTGCCACAGCTGAGTGTGGCTGCATGAGTCAGTCCTTTCAGTGTGTACACCTGGGGGCCTTTAGCCACTCAGCCTGAGTGGCTATTTCACTTTGTAGCCCAGGCTGGTCTAGAATTTATTATTGCAGCCCAGAATGGTCTCAAAGTTGTAGTAACCCCATCTTTCCCCTGGCCTCCCCACCCTTGCTGGTGTTATGGGAATGAGCCTTCATGTCTGGTGCTCCTAGGAATTGTTGTCATTCAAGAAATATTTTGAGCTGGGTATGGCAGTGCACACCTTTTAATACCTGCACTCAGAGGCAGACACATCTGGAGGCCAGCCTGGTCTACAAAGCGAGGTCTGTGGCATCCAGGATTACACAGAGAAACTCTGTCTCGAAAAACTGAAAAATAAGCTGGGCAGTGGTGGCGCACACCTTTAATCCCAGCACTTGGGAAGCAGATCGCTGTGGCCTCAAACTCACAGCAATCCACCTGCCTCTGCCTCCCAAGTGCTGGGATTAAAGGCATGCAACGAAGGATTTTTTTAAATTTTTAAATTTTAAGTGCATTGGTGTTTTGCCTGCACTTATGTCTGTGTGAAGGTGGCAGATCCTGGAGTCACAGACAGCTGTGAGCTGCCATGTGGGTGCTGGGAATTGAACCCTCGGCCTTTGGAAGATCAGTCAATGCTCTTAACCTTTAATGAGTCTATGAGTGAGCTTGTAGGAGTTGGCATGGACCCGGTGTGCAGAAGCTGTGATACCCTAGAACTGAGTGACAGATGGTTGAACCACTTCTGCTGGGAAACAACTTTCTCCCAGCCCCACCCTCTCCTGCAGAAGTAACGGATCCCCGAGTCACTCTCCTGCACACCCTATTTTCAAAGACAGGTCTGCTTTTTTTTCCCAGACATGGTTTCTCTGCATAGTCCCAACTGTCCTGAAACTCACTACATAGACCAGGCTGGCCTGAAACTCAAGAGACCAGCTTACTTCTGCTTCCTGAGTGCTGGGATTTAAGGCGTGTGACCTTAAATGCCCAACTTTTTGAGCCAGGGTCTAAACTGAACTGGAAGCTCACTGACGTGGCTAACTGGCTGGCCAGTAAGCTCCTGTCCCTAGCAGGACAGCGGGCTGGGACAAGATAATGTGCTGTCCTTAGCTTCTTTTTAAAAATGATTTTTCCCAAAATACGCACGAGTGTTCTATGTGCATATGTGCATGTACATCAGATCACAATACTGGAGGCTGTGAGCCACCATGTGGGTGTTGGGAATTGAACTCGGGTCCTCTCAAAGAGCACCAGTGCTCCTAACTGCTGAGCCATCTCTCCAGGCTGACTTAGCTTCTGAGAGCTCTACCAAGGGTGCCACCTCCCAAACTCCACAGCCAGGTTTCTGAACTCATGTTTATTTTTTGTCTGCTTCCAATTTGTGCACTCTGTGATAAATTCTGTTGCTGTCAACCACAAAGACCGGACTCTCTACCCCGGCTCTATAGCCCCTGTGGAGAAAGTACATTTGGGCTAAGAAAGTCACACAGGGCTAAAGGTGGAGGGACTGGTTTATTCCAAAATGTTGCAATGTCAATATTCAGTATCAAAACAGTTGCACTGTGGGGTTCTTTCTCCTGTCAGGGGAGAGTACAAACAAGCCAGGAAGCTGCAGGGTGTCCACCTAACTGGCCTTGAAGAAGCCACCTGAACATGGCAATTGGGTGGGGACATGAGAGATCAGCACACACCAGCCCACAGACTGCAAAGAATTCTCACAGCCAATGGGTCGGCCTAGGTAACCCCCCCCCCAAAAGCAAAATTTCAAAATAATATAAAATTTTAAAAAGTTTTTTTTTTTTTTTACATAAGCTATTCAAGATTTCTCCAGCACTGACTGACACTAAGCACAAGGAGATGGCACTTTAGAGACAGCAGCTTCAGGAAAGGGCGCTGAGATGATTCCATGTGGCTACATCAGTGGCACGCGCGAACACGACCTCCCTTCTCGGTCTCCCTCGGGGCAGGTGGACACTACGTGGTCACCTCAACACTAGGGGCAACATGATCCATTTTGTGAGCAGTCGGGAAAGGGGTGGAGATGAGACAGGGTTAGGCTCAGGGCTGGGGCTGAATGAAGTAGCAAGCTTGGCTAACACGCCCCAGGAGGTGGGGGTGTCTCAGAGGGCTCACCGTCTTGTTTGGTCACATGTGATGGAAAAAGTAAAAAAATAAAAGTAAGTGTAAAATTGTTCAAAGAGATCAAAGCTGAAAACCTTCACAGCCCGGAACAGTTTTTTGTTTTTGGCTAACTTCCCAGAATCCCCTGATGTTTTGGCTAAGCCTTGGTGCGGAGCACTGAGGTCTCCCACAGCAGGGCCTGCCTGGCTCTCAGCTAGGCCGGCCCGTTCCTGTGTTCCTCCTCTATGGCGTGACAGTATTCATTAGGCTGAAGTGTCACCTTCCAACAGTGAAAAGGAACTGGGTTGCTGCTGTTCCAAGCCTCAGAAGTGCTTGGAATGTTACAAATGGTCCCTAAGACAGAAAGTACTTACAATGTGCACATCACAGCTGCACTGAAGACACTCTGCACTGTGCTCACATTTCCCTTAAATATTGTTCCCAAAGGTGTTCAGCCCCTCCAGGTAGAACTCTGGGAGGAGGCTGACACAGTTTTGTGAAAAAGACATGAGGGGTAGAGGGGGTGGCAGGAGGGGAAAGCAGCCTTCAGTTAAAAAGATCAGCCCTCAGTTTCAAGGTCAGCTTCAGGCAGGCTGGCCTCAGGTGGAGTCAGGGTCAGAGGTCAGAGGGAGGAGCGGCCACAGGGCGGGGGCTGGGGGCACTCTACATCTCATTCAGGTCCAGCAGAGTCTGGTCCAGCATCCTTTGTGTACAGAGGTGTTCCTCTTTGGTGCACTTCAGCTTATCTAGTGGGGATAAAGAAGAGGAGTTACAGGGAGTTTCAAGCAATCCCGACCCAAGCTTTGCTCCGGCAGTGAGGAGGCTGCAAAACCTGCGTTCTGTGGGCTCTGTCTTGCCTACTCAAGCCATGGAGTGTCTCTACTGCCTGGGGGAGGGAACTGGGGCCTCTCAGCCATTTCCTTTCCCTCCCAAAGGCAACCAAGAGCCATTCCGCTTTCAGTCTCCAAAGGATGAAAGCACCAGGCACCCACTTTTCGACTCTGCCATAGGCCAACATTTGATGGAGTGTGACCACGGCAGACAAGGACAAACTCAAAATCTCAAGTAAAGAGCAAAGGCCGGTTCCCCAGACACGTTCTTGTATGCAAAGCCCCACTGAGATTTTAGCAGTTATCACAGAGCCGACTCGGACAGTCACTTACAACCAAACACAAAAGCAACAAGAAGGAACTCTCAGGTAGGAAGCCAGTGGTAGATCACCAAGCATTGAATCTGCTTAGCTAGGAAACCATGGAGCTTGGGGGAGGGAGGAGGACGCGCACGTCAGGAGCGAGTGGTGGCAAACCAGACCCATTTTCATAGCACACCCCTTCTTTCCCATGCCTGGTCCACGCAGTCATAAGAGCCCATCCCTGGGCCTGAAGAGGAAGTAGTTACAACATCTTGTCAGTCAGTCTTTTTATTGTTAGAAAATATCCATGCAGGAGAGCAAAGCCTACAGTCGGTGCCCAGGTGAGAGGGCTCCCCACTACATCTCCCAGGCCCCTTCTTCATCACCCACAGTCTCTTCTAGAACAGAAAGTCACTGCAGCTCCATGGGGGCTGCCAGGAAATCAACAGTATGCTAACTGCCCTCCTTAAAAAGCAACTTGCTTAGGGCAAAACAGTAACTTTTTAAAGGCCATCAGCCTTTTGCTGGGGTCCAGGTCAGTGGTGTGGGTTCACTGGGCCCCAGGGAGCCCTGCCCATCAGTCACACAGATCATGCAGCGTTAGCTTCAGCTCATTAGAAAGCAGGCGGTTTCGCTCAAGTTGGCTGTAGAGGCGCTCTGCAGCAGCAACAGGGAATAGGGAAGAGGAAAGGAGACAGGAGGAGAGAGAGAAAGGGGAGGTTAGTAGAAGGCAGAGACCAGGGTGTCTTTCAACTAGCTGCTCTACGTAGCATGCACCACAGGGCGGGAAGAGCCAGCCAGTTGGTGGAAAGACCAACAGAGGAATACAATAGCAACGTCAGCTGTAGGAGCGTTCTGAATGTGACCCAACACTTCCTTCAGTGTGCGTGGCTGGGCTGAAACAGTCACATGGCAGAGACAGTGGGCTTAGAGGCATTCAGCCACGAGGGCTTTGAAACGCCAAAGGGAACAACACGCATACCTACCTCACCCACTCAGTCCCTCACTTTCAATGCTTCTGACTTAGTGTTTTATGCCACAGACATCCAAAAGCCACCCCCAATCCATGTTTATGTTCCTCTTTTATGTAAGAAACTCAGCCTACTCGGGTCAGCAATATACCCTGCAATTAAAGGATACAAGCCAAATTAGGACTATTAAGGGGTGTTAGAGAGATGGCTCAGAGGTTTAGAGCACTGGCTGCTCTCCTAGAGGACCCGGGTTCAATTCCCAGCACCCACATGGCAGCTCATAACACCTGTAATGCCCTGTTCTGGCCTCTGCAGACACTAGGAATGGACTCTAGTATACAGACATAATACAGGCAGGCAAAACACCCCAAGAAAATAATAAAATACAATTAATTGAGGTTGCCTCCCTGTAAAAGGTCACAGATTGCAATTGAGGCCAGTGATACTTGGAAAAGCTGGGCTCATGAGAAAACTTTTAGTTTTCTCCCTTGCTTTGAATATAAATGTGATGTCCAGTGCTATATATTTCAATCTTAAGAAGAAAAAAAAAATTGCCGGGCATGGTGGCGCACACCTTTAATCCCAGCACTCGGGAGCCAGAGGCAGGTGGATCACTGTGAGTTCGAGGCCAGCCTGGTCTACAAAGTGAGTCTAGGACAGTCAAGGCTACACAGAGAGACCCTGTCTCAAAAAAAAAAAAAAAAAAGAAAATCAAAGAAACTAGTTTTCATAGGCTACAGCTACTCAATGGCAGGTAGACTTGCTAGGCTTAAAAATAATCTAAGCTGGGCATGGTGGCGCACATCTTTAATCCCAGCACCCGGGAGGCAGAGGCAGGCGGATCGTTGTGAGTTTGAGGCCAGTCTGGTCTACAAAGTGAGTCTAGGATGGCCATGGCTACACAGAGAAACTCTGTCTCGAAAAAGCAAAAGTAAATAAATAAAAATAACCTAATGCAGACGGGTGTGGTGGCACAGGCCTTTAATCCCAGCACTCAGGAGGCAGAGGCAGGCATATCGCTGTGAGTTCAAGGCCAGCCTGGTCTACAAATCAAGTCTAGGACAGCCAAGGCTACACAGAAAACCCCCGTCTTTAACCTCTGCCTCCAAAAAAATATCCCATACTACCAAGTTGTTTTAGTATAACTTAAAAATATTACTTAAGTGTACACTTAACTAGTGCTCCAATCCACTGCCTTTATCTGGGTTTTCTTTTTTCTTTCTTTTTTTTTTTTGGTTTTTTCGAGACAGGGTCTCTCTGCGTAGCCTTGGCTGTCCTGGACTTGAACTCACAGCGATCCACCAGCCTCTGCCTCCCAAGTGCTGGGATTAAAAGTGTGCGCCACCACGCCCGGCTTATTTGGGTTTTCTACTTAGAGCACATCATTTTCTTTCCTTTTTTTTTTTTTTTTGAGATGGGGTTTCTCTGTATGGCTTTGACTGTCCTGGAACAAGCTATGTAGACAAGCCTGGCCTCGAACTCACATTAATCCGCCTACCTCTGCCTCCCAAGTGGTGGGATTAAAGGCGTGCACCACTGGGCTGGAGAGATGGCTCAGAGGCTTAGAGCATGGCCTATACTTCTAAAGGTCCTGAGTTCAATTCCCAGCAACCACAGAGTGGCTCACAACCATCTACAATGAAATCTGGTGCCCTCTTCTGGCCTGCAGGTGTTACATGCAGGCAGAACACTGTATACATAATAAATAAATAAATCTTAAAAAAAAAAAAAAAGGTATGTACCACCACTGCCGAGCCTTAGAGCACATCTTAAGAAAGAAATGAATTGGGGCTGGAGTGATGGCTCAGTGGTTAAGAGCACTGCCTGCTCTTCCAAAGGACCCGGGCTCAATTCCTAGCACCCACATGGCAGCTCACAACTGTCTTTAACTCTAAGATCTGACATCCTCACACCAATGCACATAAATTAAAAGTAAATAAAATATTTTTTTAAAAGTAAATAAAATATTTTTTTTAAAAGAAAGAAATGAATTATGAAAATTTTAGTCATTCCATGTGATAGGATCTTGCTCTGCTGCAATGGGTCACCAAATGCCTGGTACTCTAGGAATGTACCATTCCACCTAGCATCTTAAACTCAGAGAGAACAGAACTTTGGAGACAGAGGAGCTAAACTACTCCTTTGGTTTTTTTTTGGTTTTTTTTTTTTTTTTGGTTTTTTGAGACAGAGTCTCTCAGTGTAGCCTTGGCTGTCATGGAATTCACTTTAGACCAGGCTGGCCTCAAACTCAGAGATCTCCCTAACCCTAACCCTCTGCCTCCTCAGTGCTGGGATTAAAAGTGTGCCGCTTCCTATGATTTTTAGATTTTATTTATTTACTTACTTTTGATCTTTTGAGACAGGGTTTCTCTGTGTAGCCTTGGTTGTCCTAGACTCACCTTGTAGACCAGACTGGCCTCGAACTCACAGCGATCTACCTGCTTCGGCCTTCTGAGTGCTGGGATTATAGGCATTTTGATTTCCTGTGTTTGAGAGACTGGTCCAATGTGAGACAAGGTCTCATTCTAGAGCTAGGCCTTCCTCTCTTGTTGGGACTGATTATAGAAACAAATCCCCTAGCTAACGTCCTTAGTAAGTGGCACTGTCCCTCCTCTCTCCCCAAGACTATGGGAATTTGTACAGGTATGTTTCAGGGGGTCTGTTTTCCTAAGATCTTGAGCTGGTGTAGCCTGTGCAAGCCTCCTGCCTTTGCCTTCCAAGTGCTTTAACTATAGACGTGTGCCTCCATGACTGGCTATGAATAGGTTTTGAATGTCACAGTGACCAGAAGGTTCTATAGCAATGTGCTAACATGCAGGATCTTTCTGTGTGTCCAAGAATTACCCTATCCTACATGACAGAATGGGAACAGTCCATAAGCTTCTAGACAGGCTTGGTGTCGGCCCTGTATGACTTAGGAGACGTTCGTGACATTGTAGGCATTCCTGACTATATGTTGCTATGGCTACATCTCTTCCATATCCAACTTGGTTTGATGCCCACACCTGTTTTGGGGAGGAATGGCAGTACCAGTATCTTGGTCCTTTCAACAGCCTGTTCCAGTCAGAGAAATGATAAAATTCCCTAAAATCTACATAGGTAGAAATGTGATTGTTTTCCCAGCCTGAACTTAGCGTCTATTTCTAAATTTTTTTTTTTTTTTTGAGACAGGCTTGGCTGTCCTGGACTCACTTTGTAGACCAGGCTGGCCTCAAACTCATAGAGATCCACCTGCCTCTGCCTCCCCAGTGCTGGGATTAAAGGTGTGCGCACCCCCCCCCACCCCCGGTGCTTCTAACCATTTCTAATGACTAAAATGTCAGCATCACATATTAGTAGTTCATCAAAACTCTTAGGTCCCTGGTAACACCAAAACAAGACAAAGCTTACTGGCTTACAGACTTACTGGCTCTGTTCTGGCCGTGCCCAATCAAAGAATTCCCGAGATGGGCCAGCAAGACAGCTCAGTGCACGCCTGCTGTGCAGCCTGACGACCTGCGTTGGGTCTCTGTGATGAAGCAATCCCTACAAGTCCTCCTCTGAACACATCTCCATATGCGGACATGCATGATGCCATGCCATGCTTGCAGCACCCACACTCACGCAAAAGATAAAAACAAGGAACTGTAGTGCACTCATGAAAGGAAGCTCCACCACAAGGTGACAGTTGTTCCTCATCTCAACACAGCAAGAAGGGAAAAAGAAGCTCACTTTGTTGGCTTTAGAGAGAAACATGTTAAGGGGCACAAGTGCTTTGCTCTGATGCTTGGCCCCCACAGTAAGTACACGTAAGAAACGAGATGTGAGAGCACAGAATGTGAGAAAGGAACCACCCTGACACTGCATGCTTTTCACAGTTCCCTAGACAGGAGAGACCTCCCAGTGGGGAAAGCGGAAGGCACCAGGGAGAAGAACCCACCTTTCTCAGTCTCCTACTGTTCGTTGCTCATTCTCTCTGCTCCCCACCACCTGCCCGAGACAGGGTCTCTCTGTGTAGCCCTGGCTGTCCTGGACTCGCTTTGTAGACCAGGCTGGTCTGGAACTCATAGCGATCTGCCTGCCTCTGCCTCCTGAGTGCTGGGATTAAAGGCGTGCGCCATCACCGCCCCGCTTCCACAGGCGGTTTTTAACTGTATTTTGAGACAGGGCCTCCCTACATTCCCAGCCTGGTGCTCTAACTCCTGTCCAATACCAAATGTCCACAACTGTGCTGAGCAATAGTCTCATGGGATTACTTAAATGGAAATGAATTTTATTTATTTAAAAATAAATAAAACGCAATTCTAGTATCATGAGACATGTTTAACAGCCACAGAAACAAGTGGCTATCATACTGGACATCAGTGCCCAAGTTCTACTGGGCACAACCACTTTAAAGCATATTTACTGCTTTTCTTCTTTCACTAATGCTCTCTCCTGTCTCTTGAATATGTTATCTCCCCACACCACCTTAACGCTCAAAACACCATCCAGTGAGCATGGATGGGCAAGGGGCGCGCAATCGCAGGCACCTCCATCTCAGTCTGTCTGCTGGACTTGAGAACCAATCGGCCCCAGCATCATTATCTTTCCTTCATCACTTCCAAGAAGTGCATCTAGCTTCCTGCCCAACTAAGCTTCTGTCTGTCTGTCTGTCTGTCTGTCTGTCTGTCTGTCTGTCTGTCTGTCTGTCTGTCTCTCTCTCTCTCTCCATGGTTTCTCAGTGTAGCCCTGGCTGTCCTGGACTCTTTTTGTAGACCAGGCTGGCCTCGAACTCAGAGACCTGCCTGCCTCTGCCTTCCGAGTGCTGGGATTACAGGCGTGCACAGCCACTACCCAGCCTAAGTTTTCTCTTTATTTAATCTTTCCACATCTGCAGTTGTGGTTTTGCTTTCTTCCTTGTTTATGCAGACTACCCTGCCTCTGGCTGAGTGCTGAGTCAAAGGTGACTGGTCTGCCTCTGGCTGAGTCCTGGGTTAAAGGTCACTGGCCTGCCTCTCGCTGAGCGCTGGGTTAAAGGTGTGCGTCACCATGACCAGCACTGGCAGATGCTCTTTGTGGGTCTCAAATACACGTGCAACTTCGAACTGCTTCCAGTCTCTCTGGATTCCAAAAAAGCTCTCCTACCAGCCTTGCCCCTGCAGCCAGTTTCTCAGACACGTGCATCTCTCCTCCATCTCTAACACTGTCCCTCTCTGTCTCAAAGCCAGGAACCTACCTTTGCCTCCTCTTGGGTCAGGGGCTGGCAAAGGGTCCTTTTTTTTTTTTTTTTTTTTTTTTTTAGACAGGGTTTCTCTGTGTAGCCTTGGCTGGCCTAGACTCACTTTGTAGACCAGGCTGGCCTCAAACTCACATTGATCCACCTGCCTCTGCCTCCCAAGTGCTGGGATTAAAGGCATGCGCCACTACCATCCATCCTTTTTTTGGTTGCAAAGGGTCCTATTACCAAGCACAGCTGTACATGCCTGCAACCCAGCACTTGGAGAGCTGAGGTAAGAGGACTGCTGAGCGTCAGGTTAGCCTGGGCTACAGATAAATCTGCAACCTAACTGAGTGCTCCCCAACATCCAGCATAGTCATGGCTACTGGTGTGGGTATGCCAGGGTTTATCTTGTGAACGTTGAATAAAACACTTTGAGAGCAAGAGCGAATTTGGAGAGCGCAAAGGTAGGAGGCCACTGAGAGCTACCACAGGAAAGGACACGCAAACGCCTGCAACGGGGTTAGCACACTTCACTAATGAACTCTCAGTCCAACATACACATATATAAAACACACACACACACACACACACACACACACACACACACACACACACACACACTATTTTTTTAATTGGAAAAAAGGTTTTTGTTTTGCTTCTTAGTTTCTCTGCGTAGCCCTGGCTTTCCTGGGACTGGCCTCAAACTTAGAGATCCACCTGTCTCTGCCTCCCGAGTGCTTGCACTTGAGATTAAAGGCCTGTGCCACCACCACAGCCCAACAAAAGTTGTTTTAAGAGAAATAATCTCCCTATACTGGCTTGCCCAGAACTCACGTGTAGTCTGGATTGGCCTTGAACGCAGAGATCCCTCTGCTGGGAGTAAAGGTATACACCACCATGCCCAGCCTTGTTTATTTTTGACCCAGGGTCTTGTTATGCAGTTTAGTGTGGCCCTGAACTCCTGATACCGGGCACAGGCTCTGCCCACCACGCCCAGATCCAACGTTCTTCTCGTAGCACGCACTTGTCCATTAACCACAGTGGCGTCTCCATCACTTAACAAGAACAGCTTCCCAGGCTCACCTCAGCAGCCATCCCATCCCCACACCTACCATGGTTTCCCCTAGATGCTCTTTTTCACCTTGTTTTTCTTTAACTGGAATGCTGAGTACCAACTATCCCCAAACTGAATTCTGCTCATTAAACCAAACCTGAGGCTGGTGACGTAGCTCAGTGCTAAGCGCTTGCTTAGAAAGCTCAAGGCTCTGGGTTCAGAATTCTATATTACCAAAACAAATACAGTAAACAAACCTTATCCTAAACCTAGCACCATGGTGGGGTGTGTCCTGGGAGGCAGACGCAGGACTGCCATGAACTCAGGGCCCGATCGGGCACATACCGAGTTCTAGAATAGCCAGGGCTAGTGGAAAACTGTCCCAAATGGAACTCAGCTCCCCACACTTTACTATCCACAGCTTACACAGCAGCTTTAACTTTGGGTTTGTCTTTTCAACCCAGAGCAACCTAAGTGTAGGCGCTCCTCAGCTGCATTCATGTCTGTCAGGACAGGACAGCTGGAAAACAGCAGGACCCGACCAATAGACCAACCTCTACTGAACCGCAAGGGCCCCGTGGCAGGAAGAAATAGTACAGGCAAGGAACCTGACTTGGTAGAAACTTAGACTAGGGAAAACCCTTCCACTTAGCTGTATCTTCCCTTTCTTTCTTTGTGTTACAGTGATCTCCCAATAGCCCTGTGCCACATCCACAGCCCTGGATACTAAAAAGACAAGTTTCAAATATACACTCTGCTAAGAAACTGATACATTATGCAACATTTAGCCATGATACCAAAATGTATCTGCCGTATAAACTGGAATGTCTCTGAAGTGTTGCCATTCAATTCTACAATCTATCCCAATAAGAAGTTCACTAGTAGAAATTTAATAATAAGCCATTACCCTTGTGTGTACCTTGTGGCTAGTTGTTTTCAACTGTCCAATAATTGATGGCATTCTTTATATCCCATTGGGCAACCTCAAATAAGTGAGAAAGGTTTAAATGGCCGTCGACTGAGAGCCTAGCCCGCTGTGTCACGCTGTGACTTGGGGGGACAGAGTAGATAACTGTAAGGATGGATCAAAGGCCCAGTGTGCTCTGAGGATGTCCTGCCTGAGTGTTAGCAAACAGTGGCCTGCTCACCTTACTGTATGGACACGGGCCTTAGGGACTGAAAACACTGCAGGTAGACAGACTGTTTAAGATCTCGGAAGTGAAGACTTAAGCCGGCCTTAAGGACTTGAGGAGTAACACTAGGCCTTTACTAGGCCACCACTCTGACAAGACTCCGACCAGCAAAGGTTTAAGTGTCAAGAAAAACACACACACACAGAAGTAGCTTTGATTATACATTAGTCAGAAGAGGGGGAGCCTAAGGCAGCTGTCCCCACAGGACAGCGGCAGGGCTCCTTCTCATGTGCAGCAACAGCTTTGTCAATGACACAATGCAGGAGGGCATGAGGCTTCTGGCAGCTTGTTTTAATAATGGGGGTCAGAGCAAATATGTAAATTGCTTTGTGACTGCACCCCAAGTCGGCCCCCGGCACTAAGGCTTTGGGAACGAGCCAGGCTGACCCAAATGGAATCCAGAGCGAGTGGGGTGTTGGGTTCCCCAAGGAAAGGGGGTAGATCCAGAACAGAGCAGAAACGGTGACAGTTTATCTGTATGGAAAAGGACACTCCGGGTAAGAAGGGCTGGCTGAACTGAGGCAGCAGCTTGGGAGGAAGGAAAAGGGGCAAAAAAAGAGCAGCAGGAAAAAGAGAGCCAGACACTACAGGCTGCTACACTTGGCCGCTCCCAGGGTTAGCGGGAAGAGGAGGCAGATTAGCATTAGGGACCAGACCCATGGCAAACAGATGAAATTCCCCAAAACTTTTGGTGCTGTTTACTGCTTGGCTTGCTTTGGGACTCAGCTCCAAGTCTTAAACTGGCTGCTTTGCATCCTGGGTATGACCCATCAGTTTTAGTATCAGGGCACAAAACAGGATGTGTGTGTGTGTGTGTGTGTGTGTGTGTGTGTGTGTGTGTGTGTGTGTGTGTGT
>OU015751.1:121398393-121516528 GCA_907169655.1 Acomys percivali | reverse complement strand
TGTGTGTGTGTGTGTGTGTGTGTGTGTGTGTGTGTGTGTGTGTGTGTTTTGAGACAGGCCCTGGCTGTCCTGGAACTCACTATGTAGGCCAGGCTGGCCTTGAACTCAAGAGTTCTGTCTGCCTCTGCCAGGATTAAAGGTGAGTGCCCCCATGCCTGTTGTGTTTTGCTTTTGAGACCCTGTCATGCCATGCAGCATTAGCTGGCTTTGAACCTGCATCAGTCCTTGTGCCTTAGCATCTAGACTGCAGGGATTACAGCTGTGTGCCACCATACTTAGCTTTGAGAAACGAAAGTGACAATTCAGTGCAGCAAAGGAAAGTTGGGCACAATGGGTATGGCTGCAATCTTAGTGGTGCAGGGTGAGTCAGGAATTTGGTGTTTGAGGTCACCGTGACTTATATGATTAGATCCTGTGAGAACTAGATGGGACAGTAAGAGAGCACAGACTACACCCAAGATTAAACGCACTCCCAGGTTCTGCCAAACAAATAACCAGCACCAATGTTTTCCAATGGGGTGCAGGACACGCAGAGTGTGCACCACCCTGCACCCTCACCCCGAGCCAGGGCCCCAACCCCACTCTGCTGCCTGATAGTTACATAGAGGTCATGTCATTGAGGGCGTGGTCCAGCTCGTCGCTAATGGCCTTGTACTTCAGTTTCTGGGCATAGAGCTCATCTGGACGGGCACAGGAACCACAGGGGAGACGGAGGGATAAAGTGAAAGGTATCAGAAGCAGATGAAGAGAGGGAGTCATTAGAAAGTAGGAAAAATTTGATGGGGGCTCTAAAACCAGGAAGAAAAAAAAGCCAACTATCCTGGCAACCGTGACCGGCCATTTTCGATCTCCTTTCCCCAATGGCCAACAGTACTTCCTGATGTCTCTTAAGACAAATGCAGCAACAACTGAGAACCGGAGCAGAGGCCAGTCGCTGCAGCAGGCACCCAAGGCCACCACTCCCACCAGTCCTGAACCAGTGATAACACTTACAGAGACAGGAAAGGGAGGAAGAACACATCCGTGGTGACACTTTGCTGCCTACTCAATGGGACCATTATGCATGGGTCCTTGGCTCTACAGACCGCCCCCAAGCCCTTTCAAAGAGCATCCAGTTACCATGAGCCTATCACGGGAGTTCTCAGACAAAGGCTTGTTTCCTTGTTAAGTTGGACAGACAAAGCTGCCGCACTGCAAGAGCAAGAAGCCCTGACACTGCTCAGCTGTGAGACTTGGTTACTGTCTCCTGGAGAGGTGTCACCCAACTTGAATGATAAAAAGAAATACCTAAAGTGGTCACAGGGTCACTTCACTATCTTCTAAAAATCATGGTCCCCACTTCACCTCACAGACTTAAGATATTTAAGATTACTAAATTGGAGATAAATTAGCCATTAGATCATTTCAAAGGAAAGGTGGCAGATTCTGGAAATCAGTAGGCTTATTAAAGGGAAAAATTAAAAAACCAACAACTCTAGGCCTACTTTCTTAGCTGTAACACAGGACAGGACACATCACATATTCCAAGTCACTACCATTCTGATGAAAGGAGAAAAGGCCCAAGATGAGTGGGCGAAGCCCTCCTCTCACGCCTCCATACCTTCCAAGTCATCAATGGTCTTTTCCAGTTTGGCTACCGATCTTTCAGCAAACTCAGCACGGGTCTCTGCCTGAGGAAATACACGGCCAGTAAGAACCAGCAAGGCTAATTACCAACATCACAGCATCAATGCTTTACATCTTCCCGTGTGTCAGCCCCTGGGCTCACCTCCTTGAGTTTATCAGTAAGGATCTTTATTTCTTCTTCATACTTGTCTTCTTTTTGAGAGTACTGTTCAGAGAAGTAAAATATGAATCTCAGAGGAGAAACTGTCTCACAGACAACAGCCACGTTATTCTTACATAGGCCACAGACACTATCTGAAGTGGACTGGGCTTGGCTTTGGACTAAACACAAGGCCCAGTCTTTGACAAGACCCAAACATGAAACTTGCAGAGCGAACTCCGCCAGGGCCCTCTTTTGCCTGTTAGCAGCCCTAACTTTTGATCTGCTCCTACCAAGCCAAAGGGTTTTTCCTTTCTCCAGCGTAACCAGAGGAGCCCACAGTTAAAGCATCCCCTTCATGATGCTAAGTGGCCACCGTCTGATCTGACGGCTACAGGTCTCGAGAGCTGGCCCTCTGGTGCCCCATGTGATCGCTTCAGTGTCTCTCTATCCACATAACTGACTGGAGAGCAGCAGTGGCAGCTGGAGGAGCCTGTGACTCCAGGCCCCGAGGCCCCGATGCTACTTGAACCTAAGCAATGGAGGCGGGTAGGAGTTGGCCTTAAAGCTACACTCTGATGGCCAGAACGGAATGGGCGTGTCTGTCATTAAGGGCAGGGCTGGGCCCAGGCCCCAAAGCCTGTCATCTTCACAAACCAGCCCTACCTTCTCCGCCTGAGCCTCAAGAGACTTGAGGTTGTTGGTGACATTCTTCAGCTCCTCCTCCAGCTCAGAACACTTACTGTGAATATTTTAAATACCAAAGGAGAGGAAAGGGGAAGGAGAAGAGATAAAACAAAAACAAAAAAAAAGGAGAGAGACATACAGATGTGAATTGAACCTATGTGTAGAGAGAGCTAGACTGCAATCAGGGAAGAAGTTTCTAGGTAACCTGAGCAAGCATCCGCCCTCCCGCCTCTACTGTGGCACATGTCTGCCAGGCGCCGGAGCCCCTGTGCTCAGTATGTTTGGCTCTGAGAAAGAAAGAACACTTGAGAGAAATCACTGACTACCGGGAAGGAGTTACGACTGCTGCTTGGGTGTGGAGGTGGGGACGGATGCCCAGCCCAGACAACCCCCCCAAATCACCCAAGGGAGGCAGAGACCCTTTGGGGGAAGGCAGTGAAGCGACTAGGAAAGAAGAGATGAGAGATGCCAAGGAAGTGGAAAGGAATGGAGCATTCCATGGAGATGAGGAGACGTTCAACAAAGTCAACTGTGGAGGGGAGGCAGCTGCAAAACAAAACCGAACTGGACAGAGCACACCACAGGCACGGGCCCCTCGGTGCGCTTACTGCTTAGTACCTTTTCCTCAGCAGCACTCAGACACTTCAGGTTCTGGTCCAGGAGTCTGATCTGCTCGTCCATCTCTCGGCAACGGCTGTTAGTGACAGTCACGGGATGGCACAAGCCAGGTTGTGGGGAGAAGGTTAAAAAGGGAAGAGCAAGGAAACAAGCCGCAAAATGGGGGGTGGGGGGTGGGTAAAAACAAACAAACAAACAAATGGAAAGAAAATACCACCATGGTCATGATATGTCATGTCTAAAGGGGGAGGGCGCCAGGCGAGCACGAACATATATACTCATCCATGCTGACTTTGTTACACAAGGCCAAGCCGGGACCAGTGGGCGGCAGGTGATTTCTCTAAAGCCTTTGCTCTCAAGTTCCCAGTGGCAAAGTGGTAAAAACAGAGACCAGATCTGAAGTCAGTCGAGGCCAGGGAGGGAAAGGTGCCCTATGGAAGGACCCACTAGGATCTTCCAGCTAGCTGTTTTGCCAGATTAGTCTCCATGTTCCCTCAATTTGTTGTTACTTTGTTACCTGCTACTAGTCAGATAAGGGGAAGGCCAGGCCGTTCTCAGGGGCTATGGAAGACCACCACCCTCCCGGGCCTGTTTAACAAGTCAAGGAATGCCAGTTTACTCCAATTAGTGCCCAAGCAGGCAGGGTGGTCTGACAAGATCTGGAGACAAAATACTCACGACTCTGCCAGCTCGGCTCGTTCTTCTGTGCGTTCCAAGTCTCCCTCAATAATCACCAATTTACGAGCCACCTGGAAGACAAGACGCCGGTGCAGCTCAGGCACGGGCACCATGCCCCTGTGACGGTCTGCGTGGAGCCTGCATGTGCAGCTCAGGCACGGGCACCATGCCCCTGTGACGGTCTGCGCGGAGCCTGCGTGTGCAGCTCAGGCACGGGCACCATGCCTCCGTGACGGTCTGCGCGGAGGCGGCTCACCTCCTCATACTTCCTGTCCGCTTCCTCTGCGATGTGCTTTGCTTCCTTCAGCTGGATTTCCTGGAGCTCCATCTTCTCTTCGTCTTTTAGAGCACGGTTTTCAATAACCTTCATGCCTCTGCCAGAAACAGGATCAACACAGCAATGGCGTTCTAAGGTCTGTGTCAACTCCAGTCCAAGAACTCAAAGTCACACCCTTTACAGTCCATTCCTGTTTGCCACCCAAATAGACTTTCAATAGCATTCACCCACCTGCACCATCTAATTTAAGACATTTTCTCTTGAAACAAACAAACTTGGGCTCGGGACAGGACTTAACAATAGAGCAGGTGCCTGGGATGTGCAAGGCCCCAGTTCAATTCCCACAGTATAAAATGATAGTAGTAATGTAACATCACTACCATTTAAAAGTAGACCTGAGGGCTGGGAGTGGGAGTGGAACTCGGTGGTAGAGGATGCGCTTAGCACACAAGGGAGATACTGGGCTCAATCTGCAAAACCAAAAACAGGTCTAGAACAGGACATGGTGGCACAGGCCTGTAACCCCAGCACTTGGAAAGTGGTGGCAGGAGGCTCAAGAGTTCAAAACCAGTCTGGGCTACATGAGACCATGCCTCAAACAAAAAAACCCAAACAAAACAAAACACAGGTGTAGAGGGGGATCCGGGTCGGTGCTGCTGTGGACTGTTTTGTTTCCAGCAACTCTTTTGGAATTCACTCCCCGTCTCCCCGTCGTGGTCCCCCGTGTACCTCTCACTCTCATCAGCAGCCTTTTCCGCTTCCTCTAGCTTCTGCAGAGCAGTGGCGAGGCGCTCCTGGGCGCGGTCCAGCTCCTCTTCAACCAGCTGGATCCTGCGGTTCAAGGAGGCCACCTCAGCTTCAGCCTTAAGTCAAAGGGGGACGCGAACAGAGAGGTTTGGTGAAAAGAACCAATTATGACAGAAGGCTAGCCCTGACGACTGTGAAGACACTGGAGTCAAGCAAGTAAGAGAGAGCCTGTCTTGCTCAAATGTGAAAGCTCTAACATACAGGGCTAGAGGTCAGCTCCTCCCCTCCCATCTAAGGACTCTCATTTGTCATACATGAAAAGTTTTCTTCTTGTGACCCAATCTCATGCAGCCCAAGCTGGCTCTGGCCTTGAACATGCCGCATGGTACCTCCCGTGTGCTGGGATTACAGATATGTACCGCAATGCTCAGTTTATGCTGTGCTAGGGATGGAACCCAGGGCTTCATGCATGCTAGACAGGCCCTCTCACAGCGCCCTCGGCCCTGTGCTTGTCCAGACAGTATTATCCTCTCTCTTCTGGACTCAATTTAAAGTCCAGAGCCTGTAAGAGTCAACAAAGCGGGTGAGATGCCACACACCGTCAACCCCAGCGCACAGGAGCAGAGCCAGGTGGGCCTGTCGTCTGAGGCCAGCCTGATCAACATGGTGTGCTCCTGTCTCAAAAAGCAGCCAGAGAAGCCAGACTTCTGCCTCGTGCTCTATAAATGACAGCTACTTCTAGCTTTCAACTCCAACTCCAGATCCCCCTGCCTTTACCTCCTGAGTGCTGGGACTAGAACCATACACCAGAGGGCCCAACATTTAGTATTTCTATGACTTTATAATATTTCTCTCTGTAGTAACAGAGAGAACAGTTTAAGTTGTTAACCCTCTGATCACCTTACTCTAACATCAGGAGGATGACCAACTAATTAATGCCTCCTGAATAGCTGCTTTCCAGACATGGAAGCAAGAATGCAAGATTGAGGTCAATGCAAGAATGCAAGATCCGCAGCACTTGGGAGGCAGAGACAAGTGATCGCTGTGAGTTCGAGGCCAGGCTGGTCTACAAAACGAGTCCAGGTCAACCAAGGCTACACAGAGAAACCATGTATGGGAAAAAACAATAAACAAAAACAACAACAACAACAAAGCAAGATCTGGGGCTGTAAAGATGGTTAACAGCTAAAAGCACCAGATGCCAAGCCTGAGGACCTGAGTCCCATCCCTGGGACCCACATGGTAGACAGAGAGAACTGGCCCCACGTTGTCCTGACGCACACACACACACTCTGCTGCATGTGTACACTGAGAGGGGAAAAAAATGACTGGGATATCTCCCCACCCCACCCCACCCCTTCAGTATGCTCCCTTAGTCCCTTAAACAAAGAATAAAGACAAACAAGAAACCTAGCTCCACCAACTGCCATGCCTCTGGCTGTCTCAACTGCCTTTCTAGTCCTCACACCTCCTAAGTGTCACTGGACTTCAGTATAATGCACGACAGTCATCTCCCCAGCGTCACACACAATAAAGAACAAGCCCAAGTCTAAGTAAGTAGGCTTGTGCGCGGGCACAGTCTGTGACGGTGCGCGGCTACAATCCTAGCACTCAGGAGACTGAGATAGGGACAACGCGGACTGACTACAAAGGGGACCCTGTTTCCCCAACCCAACCACCCCAAATTTAAGCTCCCTGCTGCGCGTGAGTGTGTTCAGATGCTTCTCCTCGGGTGGGGCCAGCTCTCCTCTCCAGCCCAGACTGTGACTGAATTCGATTACCCTGGTTTCCTCGTACCTGGCAAGGGTGGTGGCAGCTGAGGAATCTGGGCCACTAGCCCTGTGGGGAGGGAACAACCAGACCAGACTCCTGCTAACTCTCAGGATGGGAACAAAAATCTCCACGTACAAACACAGGAAAGGCAAGGGATTGGGGAGAGGCAGGAGGGCAGCCGCAGGAGAGGAGACTGGAAGTCTACATAAGCTGACATTCCTAAGAAACCATCTGTACCCCTACGTGTGCCCTTCAGACACCACAGAGACGAGCATTCCCTAGTCCTGTCTCTTCTAGAAAGACAGATGTCCCCGACGACCACAGAGTTTGATCCTCACAAACCCAACAAGGCCCAGCGGTCCAGGGCAAGCCAGGCCATCAGGGCAGGGCTCCGACACATGCGCTTCGGGGCCTTCAGATGCCTAAAATGCAAACATGAAACACGCAGCACGCGCACTTGTTGCTCTTACAGAGAACGCAGGATTCCCAGCACCCACAAGGTGGTTCTCAACCACCCACAATTCTAGTTTCAGAGGCTCCAAAGCTCTCTCCTGACTTCCAGGGGCCCCGGGCACGCACATGATACACCTACATAGACTATATTCATACAGATGAAATGAATAACTCAAAGGGGAAAAATTTATAAAGAAAAAGAAATATGCAGCTGGATTTACAGGAAGCACATGAAATGTAAGTCCCCATCCTGTGCCAAGTTACCCAAACTGGAAAAAGATAACAGGCTATGGGGGCAGGGTATAGTTTCCATGGCAACAAGCCGGCTCCAGCACTTTCTCCTACAAAACAACAGCTACAATTCAATTTCTTCACAAGGGTGAAAAAGGAAGGGAAACCACATCTTGGTGCTCTTGTAAGAGAAAGCGTGTGTTAAAACAAGAACCAAAGACTAAGGAGCCCCTGCAAAAGCTCCCCAGACCAGAGGCTCAAGACAGGAAGTTCTGCTTCTCCCCCTCCGGCAGATCGGTTCTCTACCAGGAAACAAAAGGCTGCAAAATCAAGATCTGGTACTCCCTTAAAAGGAACAAGGAAGCCGCTCACACACAGCACTCAGGTCCCTAGTCAGGCTAGCCGGGTGATCCTGAGAAACAGCACATTTGATGTTGTTTTTTCCCCACTCTCCTGGGTTTCACCTGAATGCCCAGCAGAGCCTGACTGGCTCCCTGAAGCTTGAAGGGTACAGTGTGAGGTCCCCGTTCAACAGCAATAGGGTTCTTTCTCCATTGTTCAGGAGGACAAATCCTGGTGCTGGAATGCAGCAGCCATTTTGGTCACATTAAAAGATGGCTGACAGCAGCTTTGGCTCTGACAGAAGTTTAGTTTAATGCTCCAGTGGGCTGTCCATGTGGCTCAGCACCCATCTGTGCAAGCCTGGTGGGCTGGGTTCTGACCCCTGAACCCACGTGATAGTGAGAATGAACTCCACAAAGTTGTGTACACACACACACACACACACACACACACACACACACACACTCTTCATACTCAGTAAGACCATTTTTTATGTGAAAAGAGGCCCAAACCATACCACAGCCCTTAATTAAGAAGCGGATGAGTAGTTGGTAGTCAAAGGCAGAGCATGGTCAAGGACAGAGGGGATAAGTCTAAATCTGGCACTCTGCCACACTGGGGTTTCTCTTTTTAGATAAAAGTCACAGGTGTAATTCTCCGTAAAGATAGTCCTAGAAAAGTCAGGTCTGTGCTGAAGCAGACGTGCTGAGCACCCTGTGTTCACACATGCCAGGGAGCTCTACACTCTGTTCTTGGGAGGGGAGGAAAGCTGGGACCTGGAGTTATCTGCCCGGCCCAGAGTCAACAAAGGTGGAGTGCAAGCCGAGGGAGGCACTTAGAGCAAACGCCTCTCCTGTGGGAGAGGGCAGAAAGGCAAGCAGCACCAAACCAACCCAAACCACTAACAAAGAGAAGGGACACACACACACACACACACACAGCCAAACATCCTAAACCCCTTCAGAAATCAAGAATTTGGGCTTAAGGCCAGAACCTCTGCTCAAAGGCCACTCCCCCTCCCTCAGTAGGACTTCCAGAACAAAAGGAAAAATTAAAAAAGACTGTGGAAAACTTGGGAGAAAAATACTTTTAGAGGGTAAGGTGAACCACTCACTTACTGGGTACAGTGGGGCGAGAGGGATAGCTCAGGAGGTAGAGCACCGGTGAGAATTTTGGCTCCTGGAACCTATATGGTGGGAGTGGGACAGGGGTGTGCGGTGAGCTCACAACTGCTTGCAATTCCAGCTCCAGGGGAGTCAGACACACACACACACACACACACACACCACACACACACACAAATGAAAAATAGGAATCAAAGGGCTGGGCGTGGTGGCGCACGCCTTTAATGCCAGCACTCAGGAGGCAGAGGCAGGTGGATCATTGTGATTTCGAGGCCAGCCTCGTCTACAGAGTGAGTCCAGGACAGCCAAGACTACACAGAGAAACCCTGTCTTAAAAAACACACACACACAAAAAAACCAAGCATAAGAAAGAAACGTTCTGATGGAGAGAGGCTCTGGCACGGCAGTGAACGCCAAAGGAGACAAGCCCAGAGGCTGAAACCGAAGTCACTTGAGGCCAGCAGTTCAAGGCTAGCCTGGATAGGGACATTTTTATGTTACCCAGCAATAAACACATTTGAACTTTATATTGCTGCCTGTTTCAAGTTTAGACAGAACAGGGTCAAAGCTGTAGCTCAGTGGTTGAAAGCTTGTCCAGCATTAAGGCCTTAGGTCTGATGCCAGCACCACTTAAAATAAATAAATAAGACCCTCTTAATAAATAAAAAGGAAATTCAAAACTGAAAGTAAGACTTTGCGGGGAGCTGTACTCCATGTTCAGGCCAAGAACAGGAAAGTCTGACCTCAGGACTTGCCTCTCAGCTTTGGTGGTATCCAGCTTAACACAGGCAGCTTGGATGCCCATACAAAGTGAGCAGAAAAAGATCTGATGGTCTCCTAATCCCACGAGGCAGTGCGGGCAGGAGCCCACCGTGGGCCTAGGCAAGGACAAGCCAAGCCAAGAGTTCCTTCTATGACTCTTCAGCAGAGCCTCAAAGTTCAGAGTGCACAAAGTCAAAACTCACAACCATGACAGTAGTTTCATCAATATTTAACTACCGCCCTACTTCCCCATTCTGAGGGCTCGCTCAGGAGACTTCATGAAATAACCACATTTGGTAAGCTCTGAACACGTGAAAACACTCCGTGTCGAAGAAGCCGAATGTTCCTACAAGGAAAATGACCAAATTCTGGGACAGACGTAGCCTACCTAGCCTGCAACCACTTGCAGGTCCTCACTGCCTAGACACCAGCCTATGACTCTATGGCACATGGCCAATTCCTTCCACCATACTTCGTTCTCCCTCAAGACTTCCTCATCTCTAGAACAATCTCATAAGAACTGATAAGGAAAAGTTGCAGGTGTGCCAGGAGTGGCCAAGCAAGCCTGGAATTCCAGCACTTAGGACGACTGCTGGGACACAAAGGGACACCCTGTCTCAAGACTATCTTACTGGACGCCTGGGAAAGGGCGCCGTGAAGATGAGCTCTGACACCTCCACCAGGTATAAAGCATTTTAATGGTGTTTAATGGAAGGGAGCTGTGTTCTTTTCCACACTCACCCTTTTGCCCCCTCAAAAATAATTTTGTTACTCCCCAAATGAATAACAAAAAATAAAAATAAAAAAATTTAAATTTAAATTTAAAAATAAAGAGGAAAAATAGAAACCAAAGAGCAATACAGAACACCAACAGGCCACAAGAGTTTTTTTCACTAGGTCTTTCGCAGGGCTCCATTTACCCCACCAACACTTTTCAGCTCAACAAAACCGCTGTACCGGATTACTGAGAATGCAGCCTGCCCCCGCCCCCACCCCACCCCCCAAATCACCAGTGCCGTTCATTAATTTGTTTCCATCCTCCACAGTGCTCAAATCAGGCAGGAACCTTGAGACTGGCGTGGCATTTGACTCTCTGCTATACACTCCCTTATCAGCCCTGCTTAGGAGAATCGGTCTCCCTAAGACAAATTTACACCGCTCACTCCTCTGCCCTGAATCTGGCAGACAGGCGTTCCTGCCTTCCAGGTCATGATGGGCAGGGCTTTGCAAACGTGCTGGCTCCGACCTGTGCTAACACCGGGAGGAGCAGCATCTCCGCTCCCACTTCACCGCGACTTAAGGGGCGGGAGCTACCAGATACTTATAAAAAGGTCCCCCAAGCTCAGGGATGGGAGGTGGTGCTGTGGCCTTAAGCTCCGCCAGGGAGGGAGGGAACCGCGCTTCCTCTCAGCCAACTGCTGGCTCATTTCCTGAGCAGGAGGAGGGAGCGGAAAAGCTGCCAGCGGGCCAGGTTGGGGGCTTTCCGGCGGTTCCCACCTCCTAGCCTCATTTTTCACAGGTTAGGCTCGGGCCCCTCCCGGGCCGGAGGAGCACACGCTTACTTTTACCCTTCTGGCCGGAAACCTCAAGCGAGAGCAAAAGGTCCCCACCCAACGCGGAGAAGTGGGGGGAGGGAAAGGCCTCTGAGCCCCTCCCCTGGCCGCGCCCGGCTCCGAGGGACCGAATGAATGAGAAAAGGGGAAAGGGCAGCCCGCGCCGCGCGGGGCTCGATTCTCCCCGGGGTCCAGCCTGCTCGCGCGAGCACCTAGTTTCCTCGGCTATCCTAATCGATCGAGTCCCACCCAACCTCGGGGCTCCAATGTCTAGTCCGGGCCTCCAGGACGCCGTGCAGAAGAGCTCCACAGCAGAGGGGTGCCGATCCCTTCCCTGCTGCGCCTCGCCCTCCGTGCGTACCTGCTCCCGGGCCCGCCTTTCTCCCTCCACTTCCCGCTGGAGGCGCTCGGCCCTCTCCTCAGCATCGTCCGCCTGCTGCTGCAGAACCTGGATCTTGCGCTTCACCGCCTCGATGGTGGTCATCCCGGCCATGGTGCCCACCCAGCTGCTTCTAGAAATCGGGTTCCTACCTCCTCCGCTCGGCTGTGTAGCCGCTTCTCACCCTACTTCCGCCTGCTCCGCCCTGAAATACCGGAACTCACGCGCCTTCCGGATGTGACGCCACGGCCACCGCACGTCCTCCCCCTGCCAAGCAGGCGGGAATGCAGTCCACTCGAGGGGCAGCGGGCTGAAAGTGACGGGTGGGACCCTCCAGTCGTCTTAGGCGACCGCTCAGGGTGGTCTTTCCTCAGGCCAGTAAAGGTGGGCGGGGTTGGTCAGGCTACCATAGTAACTGAGAGGCGCTTCGTGGTCTAGCCTCATCCACCAGGCTGTCTCACAACAATGGTTGCCCCATTTACAAGTATGGTGCTGTCCTTAACACTCAGTGCCTTCCTACCACTGTGTCCGCTGTGGCCTCCCTCTCCGCTCCGCAGTATAAAATATCCCACTTGTTTCCGCTTCTACTCAGCCTATGACAGACTCCAAAACCTGATTCTATGGAAAGCCTAAAAGATTCTACACTTCATCGTGTAAGGCGTCGCAGCGAGCTCCTTTGAAATCGCTCAGAGGGCCTGTGGATTATTGCTCAGTTTGTAGAGCGCTAGCCTAGCACGCACGGAGCTCTGGGCTGGATCTCCTGGAGCACATAAACTGGCCTGGTGGCACGTATCTGTGATCTCAGTATTTGGCGGGCGGAGACAGAAAGGTCAGAAATCCAAGGTCATCTTTAGCTCCATGGTGAATTCAAGGCTACTCTGAGCTACATAAAAACACTGTCCCCAAATGAAACCTAAAGTTATTGAGATAGTCTCGCTCCTACACCTGTAGTTAATAAGGGGGACTCCCTAGGTGGAAGAGGCGGGCAAGACAGCATTTTGTTAGGGTCAGGTATGAACCGAAGGGTTCAGTTTAGAGTACCAGGCTTGTCTCCTGTAGCTTTTTGGGAGTCTTTATGCACAATTCGTTAACCTGCCAGCCACTGTGACCTTTGGAATGAATTAGAACTTAATAATTTAATATTCAGTTTGCACACAACCCCTTTTGTGGACAAGATATTTATGCCTCTATCAGGAAGAATTCTTTACGCTCTCCCTCTTATATCCTTGGTGCAACAGCAGGGTCTAAGTATCTGGGAAAATCTTGTGGGATTTAACCTCTAAACTGTTTTACTGAAGGCGTTCAAGTACTCCAAGGAACTATTTTATGAGCTAAGAACTGCTTCTACAGACTCTTTTATAAAAAGGTTTATTTCGTTTTTCTCTTTGCTTCTCCTGCTTTTGTTTAGTTAGTTTGTTTTATTTTTGGTTGGGTTTTTTTTTTTTTTTTTTTTTTTAGATGGTATCTCAGGTAGTCCTGGCTGGCCTCCACCTTGTCTTTATAGCCCTGGTTAGTCTTAAATTCCGGCTCTTCTTTATCAGCTGCCTAAGTGCTGAAATGTCACGTGTGAATTGTCACATCCTATCTTCATTTCTCTGTAATTCTCCTGCCTTCTCAATAAGTAATAAGGAGCCAGGGGTGGTGGCTCACGTTTAATCCCAGCAATTGAAAGGCAGAGACAGGTGGATCTCTCTGAGTCTGGTCTACAAAGCGAGCCTAGGACAGCCAAGGCTGTACACAGAGAAACCCTGTCACAAACAAACAATAACTCAATCAATAAAAAAAAAGTAATAATGATAAATTCCTCCTTTGATAAAAGTCTCCCGTTCCCCTGAGAAATAGGATATGGAGAGGACTTCGAACTAAGACTATTAAGTTAGGGTTGGTGATTTTGCACTGTGGAGTCTCTGGGTTCCGCAACATAATTACCATTTCCCACATCTGGTTCTGCTTCTCAGGACACTCCTTTCTTTTGGGGGAAAAAAAGAACAATGAGACTATTCAGAAGAAACAACTTGGACAAACAATTTTCTCAGTATCCACTACCGTACCCTCTACATTTTGATTACCACCCACCTCCCCCAGCAACTGAGAAGACCAAGTTCTACACTCAGTAAAACCCTCTTGATGCCCTAAAGTACTTCTCAAGCTTGTTTTGAGTCAGTCTTATCAGAGGAGTTGCTGGTTGGGAATTTTGTCATCTGAGTGCTGACCAGCAGGTGGCACTGTTGTACCTCCCGCAGACCGCCTCCTAGGCAAACCAAAGCTGAGACAACGCGGCCTTGCATTCCTGAGGCTGGTCCTTTGTACAGATAATCTCTCCTCTTGATCTAGGGAAGCAGATGGGTTGACCCCCAAGAGCTTTCAGAGGCATGATGGATTGGCAGCGAGGAGACCAACCAGTGCTATTGTTTTCCTGGTGACAAATAACACCATGTTACCAACAGGTGGCTCTGACCATCCCTGTCTTTTCTTTCCTCATCCCTCCCAACACATGTTCCTGAAAAAAGGGCAGCGTGACTCTCACGCCCTGAGTCCTCTTTCCTTTTGTTACTCCCCTAAACAGCTTCTGACTCCATCTTGGATTAGGAACATTTTATGGCTGAGAAGATGACGACGCGATCCAGTTCTCCAGCATCCACATAAAAGCCAGGTGTGGCTCTGTGCATCTGCACTCCCAGCCGTTGGGGGGGGGGGGGCAGGGCCAGGAAGGGGTAGATCCCAGGGCTTGCTGACCACCTAGCCTAGCTAGTCAGCAAGCTCTGGGTTCAGTGAGAGACCCTTCCTCAAAAAAACAAGGTGGGCTGGGAGTGGTGGCGCACGCCTGTAATCCCAGCACTCGGGAGGCAGAGGCAGGCGGGTCTTTGTGAGTTTGAAAGCAGCCTGGTTCTACAAAGTGAGTCCAGGACAGCCAAGGATACACAAGAAAACCCTGTCTTGAAAAACCAAAAACAACAACAACAAAAACTCAACCCCCCCCAACAAAAACAAATAAATAAATAAAACCCAAAACAAAAGAAAAATATATTAAACTCAAGGAAGAAAAAAAATGTGAGGGGAAAAAAACAAAAAACAAAAACAAAGTACAAGACTGGACTGACCTTGCTGCACCGTTGCCCTTTCTTTGTTCAAGCAGCCCTAAAAAAAAGCCCTCACATTCCAGAAGGCTTCTCAGATAACCGAGACTACCAGTGTAGACACGCAGTTCTCGGCTCACTCATCCCACTGCCCCCTGCAGAGCTACATCCAGGTAGTGTGCTGTTCGCTTGAGATTTACTCATCTCAAGGCCAGGAGCCAAGCCGTTTGTTAGTCCTTTCTGCATTAGCCCGAGCACCCCCTCCACACAGACGCGTCCTCGCTCACATCTCAGAGCCTGCCTCGCTCCATGCTCCCCTCACTTCGTATAGACACCTTACTTTCTTTCTTGTACTCTTTGAGGCAAAGGTCAGCAAGTTTCCAGGGAAGGGCCAGAGAGAATCTGTGGCTTTAAGGGTCATGCAGACCCTGCAGCAATTATTTTACTGAGTGGATTAAACCAGTAGGTGATAAATAAATGAAAGGGCATGAGCATGTTCTAATAAAACTTCACTTACAAAGCCAGGCTGTGGGAAGCCTGGACCCACAAATGGTACTTTGAGAAAAGAAGCCTTTCTTCCTGCATCTGTCTCAACAAGTCCCTCCCCCCCCCCCTTTTTTTTTTTTTTTTTTTGTTTACAACAGGGTTTCTTTGTGTAGACTTAGCTGTCCTATACGGAATTTACTATATAGACTAGACTGGCCTCAAACTCACAGAGGGTTACCTGCCTCTACCTCCCAGGTGCTGGGATTAAAGGCACAGATGACCACGCCTGGCCTTTTTAAATGTTCTTTTTTTTTTTTCTGTGGTTTTTTTTTTTTTTTTTTTTTTTTTTGCTGAGGCTGAGATTAAAAACGCCATCATGTGTGCCACCATGCCCAGCCTTTTTTAATGTTCTTTTTTTCTTTTAAATGTTCTTATGCATATCAATGAGGGGTAGTCTCTGAGTATGTGAGAAAGGTAACAGAGGGGACAGGATTAAGTTGAAGATTTAAAATTTTATGGCAAAATTTTACGTATTTGGTTTTTGTTTTTGTTTTGTTTTTTAGCCAGGCAGTGGTGGCACAGGCCTTTAATCCCAGCACTTGGAAGCAGAGGCAGTCAGATCTCTGTGAGTTCAAGGACAGCTTGGTCTACAGATTGAGTTCCAGGACAGCCAGGGCTACACAGAGAAACCCTGTCTCAAAAAAACTGAAACAAATGAATAAAAATTCTGTGGAATAGTTATATAAATATGAGAAAGCTTTTTTCAAACAAATATAGTGGGAAGACAGTGTTTGTATAGTGTGTGTTTGTATAGTGTGTGTGTGTGTGTGTGTGTGTTGTGTTTCTGTGTGTGAAACATACTAAAATTGGTAAATTACCCCTAGAGGGTTCCTTTATCCTTCTGAATACACTGGCACACTGTGCTGTGCAAGCGAACACTCACTGTGCCTGAGCCTTTGAAAGCGGAGAACCAAAGAGAAGAGCAGATGCCTCATGACAAAGACTAAATGTGAGGACCTGAAAGCATTTGTAAGTGATCCGCTCTGTCCGTTAAGCTGTTTTCCAAAACCAAATGTGATTTGAAACAACACCGGCTTCCACTTTCTCCTCCCCCAGATGCTGAGAAATACCTGTGTAACTGCCATTTCCTTTGTTACTGTTAAGGTCTCTATGGGCTAGGTAAATGTAGCTTGTGTATGTGGGTGGCGGGGGCTGGATTTAATCTCCAGGAGCCCAAATAAAAAATAATGAATAAATAACCCTCTGGTACTTTTCTTAAAAACAGATGTCCTATATAGCCTCTTATTTGTCTTTGCAGAAGACCTCAAGTTGATGGTGAAGGGAAGCGGGTGGTAAAGTATGCTAAAGAGTAGGAAAAGGTAATTAATTTCAATTTTAAGAGGGAAAAGCCCTAAAGAACTATGCAATTTATTCAGGCCCACAGAGTAAGGTCTGGGGTGCTACCTTTGCCTGGGGTCCAGTTTCTATAGCCCACAATTGATACCTCACAGCTCTCCTATGATCAGGATTCCCTGCAATGGCATAAGGGCAGATGCCCACCTTGACCAGGACAAATAAACCCATATAGGGCCAGGGTCAACGTGACCTCCATTTTCCTATTGTGAAATCTAAGCTGGCTTTGTTGGGTAATTGAGAGATGAGAGGTTCCCTATTAATACACACATGCACATGCCAAGCCTTGTACACAAAAGCTAAGAATGTGGCGTGGGGGAGGAAGTGGACACCTGATAGCATGCGTCTAGATGTGGAGGCCCCTCTCATGTCCAGGTTCTGGAAAGGTCATTAGATTACTGGGAAGGAGGCTAAGTAGCATAGAAACGAGAGCGCTCTGTCTGTCTGTCCGTCCATCCATCTGTCTGTCTGTCTGTGTGTCTGCCCATCTGTCTCTGTCTCGCTCCAGTGCTTGGCATGAAACTCAGGGATCCATGCATGTTAGGACACAGCATACTACCATTGAACTGTGCTCTCAGCTACAACGTGTCTTTGAGTGAGAAAGTATATCCCAACAAAAGAGCACGCCTGCGTGTTGTTGTGTGTGAAAGCATTATGTCGGCATGCGTACCCACAGTCTGCGAACCCACAGGCAAGCCGTCTCCCTAACACTCACATCAGCTGCCTTCTTCTCTGCCAGCTCCAGCTTCTCCTGGGCGTCCTTTAACGCTTCGGAATACTTGTCCAGTTCATCCTCCGTACCTTTCAGCTTCTTCTGCATGGTTGCTAACTCATCCTCTAGCTGTAGGAGGCCGAAGAGTAACACACGAATGCAGAGTCACAACCCTGCGCACTCGGAGTCTAAAGACCTCTGCGGCTGGCCTCTGCCTTCCCATCCCCTAAGAGACACACACTAACTCCCGCCATGTCTCAGGCTAGGCCACGGCTTGACCACAGACCCTATAATTCCTGGCCTGGAGATGACCAAGCCATCTGGAGTTTCCATCCAAGACTATTGGATGCTAAAGAAGACATCGGTGATGCTACTGAAAGCAGAGAAAATAAACTGGAGCATGTGCTTACCTTTTGCTCTAGAAGTGAGACATTCTTCCAAAAAAAACATGGTCTACTTACAGGTCCACCAGGCACAGTGTGGCGCAGAAGAGGCCACTGGCTTCCTTAAGGTCATATGGACAGTCTAAAGTAGATCCCCTAGGTCAGTGGTTCTCAACCTTCCTAGTGCTGAGACCCTCTAATACAGTTCCTCATGTGAGTGGGGACCCCCACCATAAAATTGTTTTCAGGGCTACTTCATAACTGTAACTGTTATAATTCGTGACATAAATATCCATGTTTTCTGATGGTCTTGGGTGACCCCTGTGAGAAAGGCTTGAATAGCCTGAACTGTTACCCTGGGTGTTTTTTGCCTGCTCCTTGCCTTTCCCTGGCCCTTGCCGCCCCCCCCCCACGCCCACCCCCTTCAAGACGGGGTTTCTCTGTATCTCTGACGGCCTTGGAACTTGGATATGTAGACCAGGTTGGCCTTCCAGGTGCTGGGATTAAAGGTGTGCGCCACCATGCCCGGCCCCCATGTCTCTCTCTCTCTCTTTTTTTTTTTTTTTTTTTGGTTTTTCGAGCCAGGGTCTCTCTGTGTAGCCTTGACTGTCCTGGACTTACTTTGTAGACCAGGCTGGCCTCGAACTCACATCGATCCACCTGCCTCTGCCTCCCAAGTGCTGGGATTAAAGGTGTACGCCACCACGCCCGCCCCCTGGGCCCCCCCCCCCCCCGTCTCTCTTGTAACCAGCAAGAAGGGAGAAAAGGGCAAAGCTGGGTGCCCACCTGCTTGCTCCTTTCCTCCGCTTGCTTCTGCTCGGCTTCAGCTTGCTCAGCCCGGTCCAGAACATTCTCCTTGTCTAGCTTCAGCATCTGCATCTTTTTCTTGATGGCCTCCATCATGAGGGTGTGACTATTGGTGGCCTCACCTGCGGGGACACTGGAGATCTGGAGACCTGGGGTCAGGAAGGAAGGGCTGCCACCACCCAAGTCACTCGAAGTTCCCCAAGTTGGAACCTTTATCGGGGCTCAGGGCTCCACCTCTGACTCCTAACATGGCCTTTCCGGCTGCCTCCAACCCCCCCTTCATTGTTCTCCTGGGGGAACATGGGGTCAGACACATTGATGGACTGACATCACCAGCAGGGAAAAAAAAATACTGAGGGACAGCTGAGGCTGATTTTAGACAATGGAAAGTGGGGGGGGGGGTGGAGTGTGGGGGGGAGGCTCTTCCTGACCTTGAAACTTTCCACGCTGTTCTTGGCAGCTCTGTGGGTCTTTGGACAGTGGAGGGGAGAGCACTGAAACGGAGAAGGGTGCTTTGGCAGCTCTAGCCGCCAGAGGGTCCTGCTCGCTTTTAGCTATCGTTTCCCCAGGACTGTGTTGGATAGGGACCAAACTCTACTAGTGTCGTCTTTTGAGTCCTGGTATCTAGGGAGCGTGGGCAACAGCGAGGAGAGGAGGTCACTCGTGATCCTTGACAATCCCCTAGATTGATGGTTGGGATTGCTGTGCTATTTTGGGGGTTTTCTAATTGGCATGGAGACATCAGTCTGTACGGGCCATAAGATGGGCGGCTTGGCATCTGGAGGGCTATCCTGGGGCAGCCGCTGGGCTGGCGGAGGAGTTGAGAGGGTCACAATACAAGATCATGCTTCCTCCCAGTGACCCTAAAGTATCAAAGTTTGTGGCTTTCTACTTCTTGTCTTCACCTGCTCCCCTGCCGAGCCCTGCCCCGCCTACGGTCCACCCGACCATTATAATCACCACCACCAGCTCTATGTTTCCCAGTGTAGTGCCAGCCGTATTCATAATTCCCCTTGGAATCTTGTTATTGACAGGTGTCAATTGATCCCAGACACAGCTGCCATATGCCCAACTATGCCAAAGTGGACGCTGCTCAAGGTGACCGGGGCTAGCAGGGAAAATAGAACTGGTTCTAGCTAGCTCATAATGTCCAGGATCCTTAGTGTCAGGGCTGAACCACAGAGATGTGGGAACGGAGCCAAGCATCAGGGTTGGGAGCAGGGCGGAGCTGTCTCACTCCTGACAGCCTCCATGCTAAGAGCAGACTGCTGGCCAGGTGTGTGGTGGCACACGCCTTTAATCCCAGCACTCGGGAGGCAGAGGCAGGAGGATTTCTGTGAGTTCCAGACCAGCCTGGTCTACATAGTGAGTTCTAGGACCACCAGGGCTACATAGAGAGATCCTGTCTCAAAAACAAACGAACCAAGAAAGGCAAGAGCCTCAGAGCCCCAGGGGCTGAAAGAGCAGCGGATCCGACGCCAAATCTCCTCGCCTCTGTGAGAATATGTTTGACATTCAGTTGGCTCCTGATTTAACAACCCAATGTCAAACATATCACACAGAAGCAGGCAGACAAGCTTTGGTAGTGATCTGCCTCCCTCCCCACTGTGAAGAAAGGTCAGCGGGGACAACCCAGAGTCACACCATGTGTGGATGAAACCCCATCTTTCTCAAGGGCACTGACCCTTGGGTCTTCCCCTCCCAAAACCTGGTCTTGTTTATCTGCCCTTCGTGCCATCCCTGCCACAGCCCCTCTTCTGCTGTGTCTGTCGGATCAGGTTTGCCTAAAGTAAGAACGCTGGGCAGGGCTTCTTACCAGTCCCCAAAGCAGCTTCTCCCTGCTGTGTGTGACCGCGCCAGCTTCCAGAGGATCACCAGTGTATCAGCTCCTCAACAGCTTTGCCACCTGCCCTTCGATGCCATCTCAGCTGCCCGGGGGCTTTCCGGGGGTTGAGGGTTGAGGCTTCTAACTCCTTTCCCTTTCTAACCAAACTCCTAACCTTTCCAGCTTTCTCTCCCGAGACCGCTCAGTCTTCGAGGTGGTGAACTCCAACTTCGCAGCTTCTTCTGAAACCGTCAAGCAGGAGTCATAGGAAACGTGTGCCATGCTACCTGCGGGGCTGCCATCTTGTTTCCTCACGTCCTTTAGGCACTGCAGCCCTCGACAGCTTTCGATCACCAGAGCTCCTGGGCTGGCTTCTCCAAGGCTCTTCTTTCACAGGGATTCAACCTGGTTCTCTTCTTGGGGACTTTTTCCCCTCTTGGAAAGCATTGGGTCTGTTGAGTGTCATGTAGGAGTCAGATATTTCACTCATCCTGGCAGAAAGTAGCCTGAGTTATAGCTGCATGGAAGGTGGGGGGTGGTATGGAAGTGTAGGGTGGGTGGATGCTTTCTATCAGTCCCCAGGCGTGTTCTGTGTGTCCTTGCTCCCCGTTAATCCTGACATCTCCCTCCCTGACACACCAACTCCACAGTGACTTTGGTCTAGATCAATAGCTTGTCCCAACACCCAGTCAATTCCTATTGTGTGTGGCACTTGCCTTCCAGGGACTAATACATGGGTATAGACCCCAAGATAGGCACTTGTGGTATTGCCTTGTCTTTTGTGTCGTTCCCTAAGTCTGTGTGTGGACATGGAATTTTTATATCCTTGCCCTCCATTTACCCTTAACTCTCTCCTTTCAGGTCCTAATTTTTCCCCACTCAGGGCCTTGGTCACAGTGGGAAAACAGAGGAGCAAGAGAGTCTGGGAAGAGACTAGCGAGAATGGAAGACGTGCTAACACCTTTGACCGTAGCACTAGGACGGCAGTGGCAGGAAGATCTCTGTGAGCTCACGGCCACTCTGGCCTACATAGTGAGCTCCAGGACAACCAGGGCTCCGTAGAGAAAAACTGAATAAAAGAAACAAAAGAGCTGGAGGCTGGAGAGATGGCTCAGAGGTTAAGAGCACTGGCTGCTCTTCCAAAGGTCCTGAATTCAATTCCCAGCACTATCATCTATAGTGAGATCTGGTGCCCTCTTCTGGCCTGCAGGTGCAGATGCAGGCAGAATACTGTAAGAAATAATAAATAAATCTCTGAGGGGGGCGGGAAACAAAACAGAGAAGCTGGGTGTGGTGGTGCATGCCAGTAATCCCAGCACTCGGGAGGCAGAGGCAGGCAGATCTCTGTGAGTTCAAGGCCAGCCTGGTCTACAAAGTGAGTCTAGGACAGCCAAGGCTACACAGAGAAACCCTGTCTCGAAAAACCAAAAAAACAAAACAAAACAAAAAAACAAAAACAAAAACAAAACAAAACAAAACAAAAAACCCCGAACAGAATTGAAGACAATAGTGTTTAGGGGACTATAGGAACAGAGAAAGTTTGGGAATAGTGGTGTGGCAGGTGCAGCTTTCTAGGAAGACTTTGGATGGCACAATTAGGAAGAAACATTACAGATGACGAAAGCATGGGAAAAAAGATTTATTAATTATGTATACAATGTTCTGCACATAAGACCTGCAGGCCAGAAGAGGACACCAGATCTCATTATAGATGGCTATGAGCCACCATGTGGTTGCTGGGAATTGAACTCAGGACCTTTGGAAAAGCAGCCAGTGCTCTTAACCTCTGAGCCATCTCTCCAGCCCCTGATGAAAGCACTTAATCTTCCCTCTTTTAGTACTTTTTATTACACACACACACACACACACACACACACACACACACACACACACACTTTGTTTTTGTTTTTCGAGAGAGGGTTTTTCTGTGTAGCTTTGGCTGTCCTGGAAGTCACTCTATAGACCCGGCTGGCCTCGAACTCACAAAGATCGCCTGTCTCTGTCACTGAGTGCTGGGATTAAAGGCGTGCGCCACCACCTCTGGGCTACACTTTTACATTTTTGTGTGTGATCGTGTCATGGTGCTCATGCAAAGGTCAGAGGACAACTTCCAGGAATCTGTTCTCTCCTCTCTGTGGGTTCTTTAGTTAAACTCAGGTCATCAGGCCTGGCTACAAATACCTTTACTCACTGCGCCATCTCTCTGATCTTTGGAAGTGGTTTCTATGAAGCTACTTCAGATAGGCCAAAGCCTTTCTGAGCCGGGAGACCAGGGTATAACATCAGCTACAGCAGCAGGGGCTCGAGGCGTACAATTGAGCGACATGATGAGAACACACAGAATCGACAGGGAAGGTCAGAGAAGACGGGTGGTATAGCGAGCCATCCTGCCAATAACGGAGCCAGCTTGGCATTGACAAGCCCTGAGGCAACAGGCCAAGGTCAGAGATCTAGGCAGAGGGGATGGGGCATCCAGTGAGTGCAAAATGAACAGAGGAAGAGAGAAATCAACCGAAGAGGTGGGCTATAAAGTCTAGTGGGAGCAGAGAAAAGAGAGGAAAGCACCATGGGGTAGGGGGTCAGCGTTACAGCTTCCAGTTTACGTTTCATAGTATGTTTGATTTCTTCCAGGTGCACAGGTGCATTATTTAATTTCCAGAGTAACCTGATAAGGTAGGGCTTGCTTCCATTTTATAAATAGCAACCAAAACTCAGACTTAAAATTGCTTGAAAATATTTTATGTGCCCTGTCTTGAAAAATCTTAAAATTATATATATGTGTGTGTGTGTGTGTGTGTGTGTGTGTGTGTGTGTGTGTGTGTGCGCGTGCGCGCGCGGGTGTTTTGTCTGTATGTGTGTGTACCAGGAGTGTGTCTGGTTCCTGCTGAGGCCAGAAAAGAATGCTGGATCCTCTGGAACTGGAGTTATAGATGATTGTGAGCTGCCATATGGGTGCTAGGAATTGATTCTGAGTTCTCTGCTCTTAATCACTGAGTCTTCTCCCCAGCAGCCCCTCTCCCCGCCTCAGAATATTGAAACATGCACCAGGCCAACCTGCGTGGCAAGGCCAAGACTGACAGCCAGGTGTGCCTATCATTCTCTTAACTCTAGGCCATACTGCCAGGGAATGGGCAAGTGGCCCGGGAGACCAATCAGAAGGAAGCTTAAAGAGGTGAGGATGGGGCCTGGGGGTAGTGGCAGTGGCGCACGCCTTTAATCTCAGTACTCGGAGGCAGAGGCAAGCGGATCGCTGTGAGTTCGAGGCCAGCCTGGTCTACAAAGCAAGTTCCAGGACAGCCAGGGCTACACAGAGAAACCCTGGCTCGAAAAAAACAGAAGGAGGTAAAGATGGCATAGACCAGACAAACATAGGCCAGGACAGACGGAAGGGAAAATCAGTCTTGTCGTCAAATCCGGGTGGTGTTTGTGGCTTCATCTACAAAACTCAAGTCACACGCGTAGTAGTTGCTGTCCAAGACCTGCTTTCCCCACCAGGCTGTGAGCTTTGTGTCATTTGATCTAAGTGTCCATGGCTAGTCACTAATGACAAGGGGGCCGGGTGAGGTGGCGCATGCCTTTAATCCCAGCACTCGGGAGGCAGAGGCAGGCAGATCGCTGTGAGTTCGAGGCCAGCCTGGTCTACAAAGTGAGTCTAGGACAGCCAAGGCTACACAGAGAAACCCTGTCTTGAAAAAACAAAACAAAAAAACAAAAAAAACTAATGACAAGGGATTAGGAAACAGTGGCGATGAGGGCAAAGAGGGAAGAATATGAGATTAAAAAAAAAAAAAAAAAGACATGGAAACGGGTTAGCCACAGGGACACCAAGATAGGCCTAGGTTACAGGGAAATCTGAGGACATTTGAGGCCAATCACTGGGCTTGTGCACTTTATCCCAGGAGGTGGGCCTGTCCTTTCCAGAGGAGGAAGTGAGGTTCCAATACTGTGAACCAATACCTGACCCTAAAGCGTGTGCTTTTCTCTTTGTACCTGCTGCTCTCCATGGTCTTCATGGGTGGCATATGGAAAGGCAAGTAGTACCAACTTCTGACAGCTGAATGAAAAATACAGGCTTTTGTTGTGCAGAGGAGTTGAGCCGCCAGCCACGTTGGGCCGCTGCTTTTGCCCTGTCTTTCTCTTCACCTGACAAAATCGACTTTGGTCTCAGTGAGTAATTCTTTCCCGGTTGCTGCCAAACCAGGTGTTTCTTTTTTTATTTTTATTTTTGAGACGGAGTTTCTTTGTGTAGGCCTGGCTGCCCTGGAACTCTCTTTGTAGACCAGGCTGGTCTTGAGCTCACAGAGATCAATCAGCCTGCCTCTGCCTTCCTGAGTGCTGGGATTACAGGCCAGTGCCATCATGCCTGGTTTACAAGGTGCTTCTTCTGGGTCTCGTGATGTCCTGGATCCCCTGCCAAAAGTTTTGGACACACAAGGGCAAGCCTATTCAGGAACCAAGATAATCTTTGTTCTGGGAAGATTTAGGATGCAGAGACATCTGATCTGAGGCTGCCCCAGCCACCTAGCACTCGGGAGGCAGAGGCAGGCGGATCGCTGTGAGTTCGAGGCCAGCCTGGTCTACAAAGGGAGTCCAGGACAGCCAAGGCTACATGGAGAAACCCTCTCTCAAAAAACAAGGCAAAACAAAACAATCAAACTGCCATGTGAGTTCAAGGCCAGCCTGGTCTACGAAGCCAGGACAGCCATAGCTATGCAGAGAAACCAAATCAAAATTGCCATGATGGCGGCCATGCAGCCCTCAATGCCAGAGGGCAACCCGAAGAGCAGGGTTTTCCTGCTGCTGATTGGGCTGTGTTGTTGTTTTGTCTTTTTTGGTTTGCTGGGATTAAAGGCATGTGCCACCACCGCCCAGCTGCCTTTGTTTTCTTTTCATAATAGAGAGCTGGCACCTGCAGCTCTGGCAGGAAGTAGGGGAGAAACTTCCGGGTAGGCAACGACACAGGTAGATGCTGACTGATGCAGGAGAGGGAGTGGAGTGGGAGGCAGGCAGTGAGGACCCCTTGGGGAGACTAGAGTGCTGGGGAAGTCTGGTTCCGTTAGTAGCTAGCTGAGAGACGGTCCCAGCAAAAGGCCAACAGCTTTAAACAATATAGACGTCTCCATGTCTTTCTTAAACCTCAAGCAGGATCTGCGAAAGCCCTCGAATAGGTCTTAATGAGACAAAGTCAAACCGACTGGAAGGACAAAGGATGCGGGCGTGAGCCGTGCAGCGCAGACCCAGGCATAGGAAGCTGACGGTAGGCAGAGACCCCCGGCACCGGTGAGTGGCCAGCACTGACGAGAGCTGACAGTTTTAAAAGTATTAAAAATTACCCCAGAGGACACGTTCGCACAGCAGGGGTCTCTCTGAATGTCATTTGCTTCCTTGTGGCCTACAGGTGCATATGCTCAGTTAATACTCTCCAGGATTTTCAGTGTCAAGTATCTTGAGAAAGGACATGCTTTTCCAGCCCCTCAGACCCACCGCTGCTACACGGCGCACCTGGTGCCTGGAGGGATTAGTGTGGGATCCTGTTTTGTGGAGTGGGAGGGGTAGAAGTTCAGGCTAATCTGTGGTTTCACAATATGAGGATTCCCACTCAAGTACCACAGTGCCTGTAGATTAACAGCCATGGCAAAGCTATTTGACCACCCATCTAGAAAAGACCAGGGAAACTGAGGTCTGAGGCGGTGCCCACAACCTAGGAAGTTAAATTGTAGCAGCCAAGAGCAAACCAAGACTCGGGGCTGAGAATAAAGCCCGCGGCCTGAACCTGAACCTTTTTGTTTTATTTGTTAAACCCCATGTTGTACATTTTCTCCCCTTCCAACCGTGCATACCCCACGATGGCCACAAGGCGTCACTCTTGTTTCCAGAGGCAACATTTGAGTTGACATGCTAGTGAAAAAGGGACAGTTTTAAGTCCCAGGTCTAGGTATGTTTTGGGTAGCAGAGGCTTTGTTGGCTGGTGTGATGAGATGATGGGAGAGCGGTGTTTTGGTGGCTGTCAGAGTCTTTCCTCATAAAAAGCTTTGCCCATCTGATTGAGTTCCAGCTGGTACTGTTGATGTTCCTTTTCAAACAGCTGGTGTAAGGCAGCTTGCCGGACCTGGAAGAGAAGGCAGTAAATATGCCTCTGGTTGCCTTCCCCTCCCTGTGGTCTCTTCTCTTGGGCCTGGACTTAGCAGGGACACAAAGGGATGTCGTAGAAGAGACAGTCAATCAGGAGGGGAGAAAGCCTATCTGATTTCCCCTCCCTGGGTGAAGGATCATTTTGCTGAGAAACCACCATGAAGTAGAAAATCAGCTAGGTACTCAAGGATACTAAAAGGTGACATCACAATTGTCACCCAGGGTAGAAGAGGCAGCTTAGGGTGTCACTGGATAGAAAGACCAAGGACTTGGGCCTAGAGAGATGGCTCAGCAGTTAACAGTACTAACTTCCCATCCAGAGGATCCCAGTTCAGTTCCCAGCAGCCACATGGGGGAATCTGACCAATGCTCATAAAATAATAAAAAAAAAAAAAAGGAAGACCAAGGACTATATGATGCACTGGGATTGGAAATGTGTCACCTGCTGCTAGGTGGTGGGGCATGCTTATAATTCCAGCACATGGGAAGCTGAGACAGGATGTCTAGTAAGTTCCAGGCCATCCTGGGAAGCAGAACAACACCTTGTTTGCTTGTTTGTTTTTCATACTTTTAAAGTTAATTTATTAATATTACATCTAAATTGTTATCCCATCCCTTGTTTCTTCCTGTTCGTCCCTCCCTCCTGCTTTCACCCTATTCCCCTCTGCTATGACTGTGACTGAGGGGGATCTCCTCCCCCTGTATATGTTCATAGGATATCAAGTCTCTTGTTGATAGCCTGTTTTCCTTCCTCTGAGTAACACTGGGCCTCTCCATCAAGGGGACATGGTCAAATATGGGCACCAGAGTTCATGTGAAAGTCAGTCCCTGCTCTCCACTCAACTGTGGAGAATGTCCTGCCCATTGGCTAGACCTGGGTAGGGGTTTTGTTTGTTTTTCAAAACAGGATTTCTCTGTGTAGCCTTGGCTGTCCTGGACTTGCTTTGTAGACCAGGCTGGCCTTGAACTCACAGTGATCCACCTGCCTCTGCTTCCAGAGGCATGTGCACCATGCCCGCCTATGTATTTATTTTTAAGACAAGGTCTTGCCAAGGCTACACAGAGAAACCCTGTCTCAAAAACAACAACAACAACAACAAAACCAAAAACAAACAAATACCAATGCACATAAAAATAAACAAATTCTTTTTTTTTTTTTTTTTTTAAGTTTTTTGAGACAGGGTTTCTCTGTGTAGCCTTGGCTGTCCTAGACTCGCTTTGTAGACCAGGCTCGCCTCGAACTCACAGCGATCTGCCTGCCTCTGCCTCCCGATTGCTGGGATTAAAGGTGTGTGCCACCACGCCCGGCATAACAAATTCTTTTTTAAAAGGCATGAAATAAAACCCTTGGCTGGGTTTGCTGGTGCATTTTATTTCCAGCATGCAAGAGGTAGAGAAAAATGGAGCTCTAGCGAGACCCTGTTTCAAACCAAACCAAACCCAAAGAACACAAGAAAACAAAGCTTCACTAAACCTAAAAACTAAACCAAGACTGCCATAGGCAAACAATGGAACATTTAAAAATAATCACTTACTGAAAAGCTTTGACATTTGTTTTGTTTTGTTTGTTTTTTGAGACAGTTTCTGTATGCAGCCCTGGTTGTCCTGGATTCACTTTGTAGACCAGGCTGACCTCCAACTCACAGGGATACACCTGCCTCTGCCTCCGAGTGCTGGGATTAAAGGCGTGCACTACCACTGCCTAGTGAGCTGCGACATTTGATATTAAAGTAATGATCTGATAAAATAATGAAAAAACCGGAGAGGTATATGATATGGGTTAAGTCCCGCCCGAGAAGTGCTTGATATCCCAGCTGGTAGGAACATAGCGCAGCAAGTGGGGAGACTCTGGGTTGCCTTCCTAGGACTCACCAGCAGCAGCTGTTTGTTGGACAGTGCTAATTCCTGTTGCATAGTGTCCTGCATCCTTAGGGCCGCGTATAGGTCTCTCCGTTGGCTCAATGTCATCTGCCATTGACAGTGGGTATATGAATTCTGCCACCTGCCCCAGGTTCAGGGAATTAAATGAGTTAGTAGCAGAGACAAGCCCTTACCAATGTGATTTGCTTTGTGACCTCTTGGAAGGGTAGCTAGACCAGGATCAGAATCTAGAGTGTAAGTTCAGTGTTACTGAACCAATACCATGAGTAGAGGCAGAGCTGTTAGCTGCTACAACACAAAAAAAGGAAACTCAAAGTTGTGTCATCTATGCCTGAGTCTCAAAACACTGTGTGTGTGTGTGTGCACGTGTGTGTGTTTTTGAGACAGGGTTTGTGTGTGTAGCCCTAGCTGTTCTGGAACTCACTTTGTAGACCAGGCTGGCCTCAAACTCAGAGACCTACCCACCTCTGACTCCTGAGTGCTGGGTTTAAAGGCATACACCATCACTGCCCAGCAACTTTTTATTTTTTAATCTAGTTTTAAAATGTAGGAGTACCATCTGCATGTACACTACATGCCAGAAGAGGGCAACAGATCCCTTTATAGATGGTTGCTGGGAATTGAATTTAAGACCTTCAGAAGAGCAGCTAGTGTTTTCCGAACCATCTCACCAGCACACACATTTCCCCCCCTCCCACCCTTTTTTTGGTTTTTTTTTCGAGACAGGGTTTCTCTGTATAGCCCTGGCTGTCCTGGACTCACTTTGTAGACCAGGCTGGCCTCGAACTCACAGAAATTGCCTGCCTCTGCCTCCCAAGTGCTGGGATTAAAGGCGTGTGCCACCATGCCCAGCTACACATCCCCTTTTAAAAAGGACAATTTCATGTGACAAAAGCTGGCCTCCAACTCACTATATAGCTAACCCTGGACCTCGGATGCTCCTGTCTCCTGAATGCTGGGAAATAAAACCAAAGCTCTGTGTATGTTAGGCAAGCAGTCTATCAGCGATCTGTCGTCACCCTGCCACCCTCCCTTAAAAAGTATCTCATTATATAGCCCCTATTCCCTGGAATTACGTAGACCAGTCAGAGCTCAAACTCAAGAGACCCACCTGCCTCTGCCCTCTAGTGTTGAGATCAAAAGCATCATGCCACCACGCTCAGTCTTCCTATGGGGTTTTTAGAGTGTATCCACTAAAGGTAGCCTAGGCTGGCTCAGACTCAGGCTCATCACAGATTGCAGGCATGAGCTTCCATGCCCTGCTTCGGCCACCACTTCCTTTAAAGAAGTTTAGGGTTGGAGGCACAGCTGCTAGTGGAGTGTTCTGTGCACAAAGCTCTCCCTCTTGAGGAGTCCCCCAGGACAGTAGACTGGAGAAGACACACTGAGGGAGGAGATGGAAACAGAGATTACCTGCTGACCATCTTCTCAAGTGACGCGGCTCTTTGCAAATTCTGCAAGAGAGAGGAGTTCTGTTGATGCCCTTGATTACTAGAATCTTACCACCAGATCCACTTCTGAGGAACGAAGCAGTCAAGTTTCTCAGGGGAAGTGCGAAAAAGCCCTACATTTCTCAGACTGAAGAGAAAATACAGGGGCCAGAGGAGACGTATGTGAACAGCTACTCTGTTCCAGCAGGAGTTTCCCGTTTTTGCTCACTCTCCTGCACGCTTCCAAGGCCCCTTTTCAAGAATCCTGTACCTTGGGTAAAACTACCTGGGAAACATCAAGGGAAACTCCTCCGCCAACCTCCAACCCTCCTTCCAACTCTGCATACCTCTTCTACTTTTGTAATTTTCTCCACAGACATATCTAAGACACACTATGTCTGAGGACATTGAGTAGCTCTCCTTTCTGTTTAGTTGGGTCACCATGGTTTCAGTTGTCATAGCAACATTAAGGCGTCCAACAATGACCTGGTCCTGGGAGTTGACTGGTTACTTGGGCCTGTTGCCCTGGTGACCGGAAGGGAACCCTGGTTCCGCAGTTTCCTATTTGTGACAAGGCCAGACGACAAGCATGGGCCACACAGTCCTTATTTCAGGACTTCTTCTGTTGGGATTTCAGACTGTCTATAGTATACATCCAGACAGAGTCCAACCAGTTTCTGGCAGCAAAGCTTCACGCCCTGTCCTGTAAGGCAAATGTGGACATACATCAAATGTCTGTTGTTCTAAAGAAATGACTCATGTTTTTTTTCAGTAGTTAATTTTATTAAATAATTTGTAAACTGAGACTAATACACTGAATTTAGAGAAAACTACTTCTTCACGTTGTGTCTCACCGTCTCAGCATAGGTTATACAACGTGCCAGAACACACACTTTTACTTGTCACCACAGTATTGGGTGAAGGTGGGACAGATGCTGCCACCTCAGGAAAGTCATGTTCATGTCTCTATACACCTTGTTTGAATGAGCACCAAATTCCAGAGGACATTCTGCCCACCCACTCCCCTTTCCTCACGAGGTCCTGCCTGACTTTTCCACCAAATCTGTGATGGTCTAAACCCAAATATTTCTATGGGGTAGATACAGACGACATCTCACTTCAATTTACACCATTGGGGCCAAACAGCATTGAACAGGGTAGGTGAGTTACAGCCAAAAACAAGCAAAGATTTCCAAGAAGCTTTGACAATGACATTTGAATTCAAATCCAGAAAAAGTGCTACTGGGAGAGAATGAGTCTTAGCCAAGAGAAGAAAGGATTGGGAAGGACCTTTTAGACACAGCTCCGTAAGAACTCTGGACTCAGCACAAGCTTCGGCCAATCAAGTCTGGGCCAGCTGAGCCAGACAGCCCGAAGGCGCACGGCTGGCACCTGTGTAGCCGTCATAGCGTACTCTCCAGTGTGTTATAGTTGTCCTTAAAGCTCTTCAGTTCGAGAAAGTGCTTAGGACGTTTGCTCTTCTGACTGGAGGGAAGGTATGTGACCTGGATGGTTGTTGGCGACATTTCAGGCGACTGGGTTAGGTCTTTGGCCGCTGACTGGTGTTGTCTCTGAGAGCTGCCCATCCGTGCTTTGACCCTACAGAACACAGAACAGGCATGGGCATAATGAGAACTGGCAGGAGCGGGGCTGGAGAGATGACTCTGGCTAAGAGCACGCACTGCTCCCCCAGAAGAGCAGAGCACCCACAGCATGTGTCTGTAAAGGAGCGGGGCTGGAGCGATGACGCTGGCTAAGAGCATGCACTGCTCCCCCAGAAGAGCAGAGCACCCATAGCATGTGTCTGTAACCCTGCCTCTAGGCCAGAACCTCTGCACATACTCACACACAAATAAAACTGATGGAAAGTGACTATCAGAACAAAAACCCAGAATACAATCCAGAGATTATCCCACCCAGTAAGCACAGGTACAATTTTCTCTCGTCTATTTTACCAGTTATTAAGCAAGGCATGCTTGCAAACCCCTGTAACTGCAGGAGGCAGAAGGATCTCACAAATTCAAGGCTAGTCTGGTCCACATAGCAAGTCTCCCCCAACCCCACACACCACAAAATGAAACCTCCCATTCCCCAAGAGACCTCAACAAAAACCCAATCAATTCTAAGACCATTTGATAACTTAGATTATCAAGGAAAGCAGGTTTTACTAAGTACTTATTTCCAGTGCCACCCTTTCTTTTCAGGGATGTGGGGAGGGAACAAGGACAGAATGGGTCTCCCTGTGTAGGTGAGGCTGGCCTTACAGGAATCAGGCCGTCATGCTGGGGTCTCGCTTTTATTTCGCTCTGCTTACAGAAAGCTTGTAACTCTGCTGACTACCCTAATGTGCATGTTGCTAACATTCCCAGACCAAAGAGGGGAAATAAAATCAAACTATTGGGTACATACCACGTTAGAAGACACATAGCACGTGTGACTTGCCAATAGCTCACTTACCAACACCCTAATATCTCTAATACTGTAGCATCAGCTTTGCAGGGTAAGAACTAAGAATCAGAGCTGGCTGTGGTGGCACATGCTTTTAATCTCAGCACTCGGAAGGCAGAGGCAGGCAGATCGCTGTGAGTTCCAGGACAACCCGGGCTACACAGAGAAATCCTGTCTCAAAAACCAAAAAAGGGCCTGGAGAGATGGCTCAGAGGTTAAGAGCACTGGCTGCTCTTCCGAAGGTCCTGAGTTCAATTCCCAGCAACCACATGGTGGCTCTCAGCCACCTATAACGAGAACTGGTGCCCTCTTCTGGCATGCAGGTGTACATGTAGGTAGAACACTGTATACATACATAATAAATAAATAAATCTTAAAAAATAAAAATAAAAATAAAAAGGGACAGAGGCAGGCAGATCATTTTGAGTTCAAGAACAGCCTGGTTTACAAAGCCAAGGCTACGCAGAGAAACCCTAACTAGAAAAACCAAACCAAAACCATCCCCTACCCCCCTCCACCCCCGCCAAAACAAAACAAAAAAACACACACAAAAAAACCCCACAAATAATCCCCAAGAAGAACCAAACAAAAAACAAACCAAGATTCCAATAACAACCCAAAGCTACACAGATTTATCAGGTTTCAAAGCCTATTCTTTTCCATTGTTATCCATCAAACCTTTCTAGAAACCAGAATTTTTTAAAAAGTAGTAAGAGCCAGGTATGGTGGCATATACCAGCAAGACTCAAGATGGTTAAGGAAAGAGAATTATCTTGAATTGCAGGAAATAAAACCTTATCTCAAAAAGCCATAATAAAAACAAAACAACAAAATCTCTAACAAAATATACAGCAAATACATTTCCCAGATAAGGTTTCTCTGTGTGGCCCTGGCTGTTCTTGAACCCACAGAGATCCACCTGCCTCTGTCTTCTGAGTGCTGGGAGTGAAAGTGTGCACTGGCTCAAGTGAGTTGGTTTTTTGGTGTTTTACAAGACAGGGTTTCTCTGTGTAGCCCTGGCTGTACTGGACTTGCTTTGTAGACAAGGCCTCAAACTCACAGAGATCTGCCTGCCGCTACCTCCCGAGTGTGTGTGCCACCATATGCAGCTCTCAAGTGAGTTTTTAACAGGTTTCCTGCCTAACTTCTTTCATGATTTCTCATTTCTTATTTGTGTGTATGTGCCTACAAGTTTCTGTACACTGCACATATGCACAGGAAAGTGCACGTTTGGCAAGCATTCTACAACTGTGTTATATCTTCACACCCTGGTAACCAGCTCTAGATTGGCTTTCCTTTTTCAGTATGCATGCTTGTTTACGATTAACCTAAGTGGCATAATGAAACTATTTTAAAACATTCACTAGTCAGATTCTTCTATAAACAAATGCTCGGGCTGGAGAGATGGCTCAGTGGTTAAGAGCACTGTCTGCTCTTCCAGAGGACCCAGGTTCAATTCCCAGCAACCACATGGCAGCTTACAACTGTCTATAACTCCAGTTCCAGAGGATCCAGCACTCTCACACAGACATACATGCAGGCAAAATACCAATGCACATAAAATAAAGAATTGTTGTAAAACAAAACAAAACAAAACAAAAACCAAATGCTCAAAAGCTGACTCTCTACTGATGATTTTTCCTAAAGATGGGGTTACATTGCTTTACATGGTTTTTTTAAAAGAGTGGAATTAAAGTCTTTTTCTTTCTTTTTGGTTTTTTCAAGACAGGGTTTCTCCATGTAGCCTTGGCTGTCAAGGACTTGCTTTGTATGTAGATCAGGCTAACCTCAGCCTCTCTGAGTGCTAGGATTACAGGTTTACACCACTGTGCCTGGCTTTTTTAAAAAGTGTACTCATTTATGTGTATGAGTGCTCCATCTGCATGCACACTTGTTTGCCAGCAGAGGGCACCAGATCTCAGTACAGATGGTTGTGAGACATCATGTGGTTGCTGAGAATTGAACTCAGGACCTCTGGAAAGGCATACAGTGCTCCTAAGAGCTGAGCCGTCTCCCCAGGCCCTGGAGTTTAATTTACTTTCATTGCACCAAAGCACAAAAGATGGGCCCTAGAACAGGAGTCCTTATGTGCTGAGAACTCTCATTCCTTCTAGCTATACCACTCTCCCCGCCCCCTTTGTGTGTTTGTTTTTTGAGATAAGGTTTCTCTGTATAGTCTTGGCTGTCCTCGAACTTACTCTGTAGACCAGGCTGGCCTCAAATTTATAGAGATCCACCTGCTTCTGCCTCCCAAGTGCTGGGATTAAAGGTGTGGCTTCTATACTATTTTTTGTAATATTTTGCCTTAAAAATTTTTTGTTTGTTTTTATATGTATGGGTGTTTTGATTACATGTATGTCTGTGCACTACATACATGCCTGGTTCCTATGGAGCCTAGAAGAGGGCATCAGATCCCACTGTAACTGGAGTTACCAAGTAGAAGGGCTGGACAGATGGCTCAGCAATTAAGAACACCGACTGCTCTTCCAGAGGTCCTGAGTTCAATTCCCAGCAACCACATGGTGGCTCATAACTGCCTATAATGAGATCTGATGTCACCTTCTGGCAGGCAGCGACATGTGCGGGCATAATGTTGTATACATAATAAATAAATCATTAAAAAACAAACACACACTATGTAGATGTAAAGATTGAATCCCAGTTGTCTAAAGAAGCAGCTGGTGGTTTTTTTTTTTTTTTTTTCGAGACAAGGTTTCTCTGTGTAGCCTTGACTGTGCTGGACTCACTTTGTAGCCCAGGCTGGCCTCGAACCCACAGCAATCCGCCTGCCTCTGCCTCCCAAGTGCTGGGATTAAAGGCATGCGCCACCACACTCAGCCAGCTGGTGCTCTTAACCCGAGCCATCTTCCAGATTTTTTTTTTTTTTTTTTTTGGTTTTTTGAGACAGGGTTTCTCTACATAGCCTTGGCTGTCTTAGACTTGCTTCGTAGACCAGGCTGGCCTCAAACTCACAAAGATCCACCTGCCTCTGCCTCCCAAGGGCTGGGATTAAAGACAGTTCCTCTCTGTAGCCCTGTCCACCTAGGAACTTACTCTGTAGACAGGCTGCCTGCCACCCAACTTTGCCTATTGAACTCTGTGATTAAAGGCTTGCACCACCATGCTCAGACCACTTTGATATTTTAGTTGGGTAGACCAAAACAAAAAACCATCAAAACAAAAACAAAACAAAAAAAAAACCTACCAAAACAAAAACAAAAAAACACCAAACTCCAAAACAAAAATAAAACTAAAATATGCATACAAAGTAGAAGTTTCTCTTACTAGCTCAGAGAACAAAACGTCTGTCTGTTGGTCCTGGCAGGCTCATGGGCCAGCCCAGCACTCCTGTGCTCTTTCACAGCACTTTGCTATTTATTCAGGGACTGTCTTGCTGGCCTAGACCTTCTCCTCGCTTCTCCTCGTGACTGCACTTCTGTCTAACTTGGCCTTCTTTAACATGCCCCACCATACTCACACAGTGGCCAGCTCACTCAAGGCCTCCTGATAACGCAAGTACTCACTCTGGCCAAAGACCTTTGGAAACAGAAAGGAAAATCAGTCTCTGTGTGGAACACTTCATGCCACGTGTTGACAGGAGAACTAATCTTCCAACTTACCCCTGTCCCATAGCGGGCTGTCTCATATCCATCTAGCAGAGCATCAATGAGGGCCTTGCGAACACCCTTGAAAGGAGTGCTAGTGTTTCGCAGATCTAGCAAGTAAGAGCGGAAATTCTTACCCATTAAAGAACAGGGGTGCCGGCCTTCAGCATGAAATGGGATCTCTGAGAAGAAAACAGCACAATTATACCTCTTCTGTGTTTTTTTCCTAGTTAATTCTCCAAACTTAGAAATAGCTTTAACTATCACCAAAAAAACCTCCAAAATTTAAAGTTAGTATACATTAATAAAAAGATTTTATCTAATGACACGAATGAGCTGAAAGCAGATTCTAACAGAATTAAGATCAGATGGATACAGCTATGCCCACACAGTTATGTGGGTGTCACTACACAACTCTAAGTTCTGTATGATACCATCAACATCTTCGCTTTAAGATTAAGATATAAACTCTTTCAACTGATGTAAATACATGCAAGTAGTCACAGAATGTGAAAAAAAAAAACCCAATAACTATCTCTCTTGGACTTAGTGAAAAACCAGCTATTACATTTCCCACATTGTGTTGTGGGAAAACAATTATCATGACTCAATTCATGAAACTAAACGCCTCAGGAGAAGAACTTTAAAGACAACACCATATGCTGGGTGCAGTGTAGCAGCACATACCTAGAATTCCAACATTTGGGAGGCTGAGGCAGGAGGATGTTGAGTAAGGCCTAAGCTTCACTGCATGAATCTGTGGCAAAAACAAAAAATAAATAAAAAAGGCCTACAACCTCCCAACATAAAGTTCCCCCAAAATAAAACATAAACCTGGGGTTTGAGAGCTCGGCAGTAACAGCACTTGCTGCACCTGCAGCAGACCTGGGTTAGAGGGTTACAACCACCTGGAATTCACTGCAGTCCAGGGGCTCTGAGGGCCTCCTTTACACAAACAGTACATGTAAACCCATGCAGAAACACAATATATAGGACATAAAAATAGTAATTAAAGACAGTGTGGTGGTGCATTCCTTTAATCCCAATACTGGGGTGGGTCTCTGTGAATTGAAGGTCTGCCAGGGCTAATATCAAGACTTTGTCTTAAAAATCAGAACAAACCAACAAGTTCTCCCGAAAAGAAACGTTAAACTGTGCTGGGGATGTGGTTCAGCTGTCTGGATGTTTACTTAGCACACCAGAAGCTCTGGGCTTGACACCGAATAAACTTGGTGTTGCGGCACAATGCCCATAATAAGCACTTGGGAGGTAAAAGCAGACGCTTGAATCGGCTATGTGAGACGCTGTCTCCAATTAAAACCCAAACCAAGGTAATTCACTTGGGAGAAAAAAAATAATTCACCTCAAGTGAAAAAAATAATTCACCTTCAGGAGGTGAGAGCACAATCCTTTACTCCCAGAGGCAGGATAATCTCTGTGAGTTCAAGGCCAGCTCAGCTACAGAGTGAAGCAGCCAGGGCTACAGAGAAAGCCTGTCTCAAAAAACCAGGGGGTGGGGGGAGGAAGAAAGAAAAAAAAGAGCAAACCAAGGTGATTTAGCTCTTTTTTAAAAAGACAGTATCTCTCTATGTAGCTAACCCTGTCTGTCCTGGAACTCCCTATGGAGACCAGGCTGGCCTAAGCTCACAGAGATCCACCTGCCTTTCAATACAGTACTCTCAGAACCCTAGGAAACTCCTTCTAGCCATAATGTGTCAAAGGATAAATCCCAACATCCTTCTCACTGTGCCCCTAGCTTGAGACTCTTCAGTGCACCCTAGCAGCTAACTTACCAGAGGCGCGGATCGCATCTAAAGCTTTCATCCTGTATAGATAGTTATAGCAACCTGCTGAGGAAAAGACTAGTTTCAGTGATTACTCTCAACATACCCCAAGAGTACCATAGGTTAACAAACTGCTTCCTTGTGTCTGGCATATACCCGATAACTGAGGACTATGGGGGTTTGGTACAGATGTTAAAACTTCCAACAGTAGAGGAATTCTTTTTTTGTGTGTGTGTTTTTTCCAGACAGGGTTTCTCTGTGTAGCCGTGGCTGTCCTGGACTCACTTTGCAAACCAGGCTGGCCTCGAACTCATAGAGATCCACCTGCCTCTGCATCCCAAGTGCTGGGATTAAAGGAGTGTGCCACCATGCCTGGCAGTAGAAGAATTCTTAAACTGTGGAATGTAGCTGGGTTTTGCTCACTTTGTTTCTTTTCCCACCCTTTATTGCCCCCACTCCCACACCATCCCAGTTCACACCCCAACACAAGGTAAAGAAACAAGGATAGAGGGGGAGGGAAGGAAGGAGAGCGAGGGCGGTGTCAACTGAACCCTGAGTCTAATTTCTTTTCTTTTGCTTCTTCTTTGACCAAGGCTACTAACAAACCGCCCAGGAACTTGCTCTGTAGACCAGCTTGCCACCCAACTTTTTAAAATCTATTTTGTAAACAACACACACCTCTCAGGGCTGTAGAATTTACATACCCCCTGCTCAACAGTTCCTAGAATTTCAAATGCCACACACTCGCCAAAAATATCTGTAGTTGGCAAAAACCATACTTTTGGTAGAATGAGGCAAATCATGGTCAGCTGTTGTAGACAGCCCAAAGCATACTCTTATAATAATATTTGGTTTGTTTTTGTTTTTTAGAGAAACCAAAATTCCAGAATTCTTTTTTTAAAAGTTTTTTTCTTTTTTCTTTTAATATTTATTATATTACAGTGTTTTGCCTGCATGTACGCCTGCATGCCAGAAGAGGGCACCAGATCTCACAGATGGTTATAAGCATCATGTGGTTGCTGGGAATTGAACCCGGTTCCTCTGGAAGAGCAGACAGTGCTCTTTAACGCTGAGCCATCTCTCCAGGCCCCATAATTCTTAAAACTGTCATTACATGGGGACTTCTCAGTGAAACATCCTCCAAGAGCTTGTCACATACTTTGATTGCTCTGGGTTTCCAGCTGCAGCAGTCTGGTGTCATCATCTGCCAGGAGCTGGGGTTCATACTTGATATCCTGCACCCTGGACAGTCGAACATCGATCTCCTCTTTCAAGTCCTGTGCATTCAGAGAAAAGCGCACACCATCACTATGTATGTTCTGTTTCCCAACAATCTGTAAAGGGGCCAGAGCATGTAAACCAAGGTGAAACAGAAAAACCAACAATGTGTTTGAGACTCTCTAATATACACCTCAAAGCCAAATATCTCTTTCCTCTGAATTTTGAGGCACAGTCTATGCAGCTTTGGCTTCCCTGAAACTATGTAGAGCAGGTTGACTTCCAACTCAAGAGAGAACCACTTGCTTCTACCTCAGGAGTACTGGGACTGGAGTGAGCCATCTCCCTGGCTTGTCTCTTCTGCAGCTGTGTTTGCACCTGTGGAGCTGCGCATGTCTGTATCAGGTGTCTTCCTCTAGTACTCTTTATGCGGTTTGGGTTTTCTCACTGAGGCTGAAGCCAGCAAGACCCTGCAATCCTTTAGTCTCTATAACCCTCAGAGCTGGGGATACAGGGTACAGGGGATCCCTGGTTTGTAACATGGGTTGTACTGTAACATGGATCAGAACTCTAGTCCTCATGATTGGCCAGCAAGAGCTCCTAAACATTGAGCCATCTTCTCAGTCCCTAAGACAGATCTTTTAACTTGCCAGAATTTCTCTCTCTCTCTCTCTCTTTTTTTTGGTATTTGAGACAGGGTTTCTCTGTGTAGCCTCGACTGTCCTGGACTTGCTTTGTAGACCAGGCTGGCCTCGAACTCACAGTGGTCTTCCTGCTTCTGCCTCCCGAGTGCTGGGCTTAAAGGTGTGAGCCACCACGCCTGGCTTATTAACTTGCCAGAATTTCTTTAGGCCGACACTAGCATTATTTCTGATTTGAAATTGGACTAAAAGAAGAATCCTGGTTAGATGTCATAAAACTTACTGAGAACCGGGCGTGGTGGCGCAGGCCTTTAATCCCAGCACTGAGAGTGGGTGGACAGGGCAGAGACTGGAGGATCACTGTGAGTTCGAGGCCAGCCTGGTCCACAAATTGAGTCCAGGACAGTCAAGGTTACACAGAGAAACCCTGTCTTGGAAAAAAAAAGAAAAAGCTTCTTGAGGGGCTCAGCAGTTAAGAGCACTGGTTAAGAGGTCCTGATTTCAATCCCCCGCACCCACATGGCAGCTCACAACTGTCTGTTACAGTTCCAGGGGATCTGACACCCTCACACAGACATACATGCACATAAAATAAAGATGAATTATTTAAAACAGAGCTTCCTGAGTTGAAGGAAAAAAACAAAATAAAGAGAAGCTACAATGTACTCTAGCACTACTTCACTTGTGCCACAGAGAGCAGGAGGGCGGCTCCAAGTTCAAGGTCAGCCTGGGCCAGAGCTATAATCTAGCCTGGGCCACCCAGTAAGACCTTGTCATGAAAAGGGAAAATGCACTAAAAATTACTTAAGGGATGCCAGAGCCCCCCAAAATAAAATTTTCTATTATAGGACCTTGGGCCAAGGATCAGGCAGCTATACATACATTCTTACCATATAATGTTCAACTATTTTTCCAAGTAGTTTTGTTTACACTTTCAGAACTTAGATTTTGCTGGGCAGTGGTGGTAAATGCTTGTAACCCCAGCATGGGAGGCAGAGGTAGTTAGATCTCTGTGCAGTGCAACCCAGCCTGGGCTACAGAGTGAGCTCTAGCACAGCCAGGGACACACAGAGAAACCCTGTCTTAAAAAACAAAAATCCAAAACAAACAACCCCCCCAAACAACAAAACAAAGCCCCCAAAGTTAGATTTTGTCTGCCTATGCACGTGAGGAACTTTGACATTATGTAGTCTAGAAGGCACTAAATAGCTAAGCTTTAATCCATCATCACGTTAGAAACCAACCCCCATGGTCCTTTCATATGGCCAAGGGAAAGGACATGTCTGACAGTGCAGTCCATAGCATCCTCCTTCAGCCTTTCCACTGGCTAATGAAAGACCATACCCTAGGAGTTATTGGAGCTATGGGTTAGCTTTAGTTATTACCCATTTCTCACTAAACAACAATTTATTGACTGCCTCCTATGTATAGACCTAGTGTGAGCTATCACCGAGATACACCTCCAACCAAAGTGTAAGCAATCTTGAAATTTATTATCTATTGAAAAAGAGCTCATCTTAACCAAGATAGTAGACAAACTGTGGCAATGTTGTAATGGGAAACTCAAGGTACTATAAGAATACAATAATAAAAAATTTAAAAAAAAAAGAATACAGAGAGGCTTGCATTACAATATGTAATATAAGCTGGGCGTGGTAGCACACGCCTTTAATCCCAGTACTCGGGAGGCAGAGGCAGGGGGATCACTGTGAGTTTGAGGCCAGCCTGGTCTACTAAGCGAGTCTAGGACAGCCAAGGATACACAGAGAAATCCTGTCTTGAAAAACAAAACAAAAAAGTAACATATACAGGATGTGGTGGCCCACGCCTTTAATCTCAGCACTCAGGAGGCAGAGGCAAGCGGACCTCTGAGTTCCAGGATAAAGGCTACACAGAAAAGCCCTACCTCCGAAAAACAAAAACCAAGGCAGAAGTATGTAATATGCATTCCTCTCTTGAGGAAAAAACTTTAAACTCAGATCTAAACTAAGGAGTTTGGTATTTCAACACATGCCTGTAATTCCAGCACTCAAGACACGGAGGAGGGAGATGAGGACTTCACGGGCAACTTTGGCTGCCGTGAGTTCCAGAGGACAGCATGGGCCACAAGAGACCCTCAGCCGCAAACAAACCGAAAGGGAATGAAGGAGGAGCCAAGTGAAGACTATTTTTGGGAGGTGACAGTGTGTGCAAAGCTATGAAATTCAGTCAGTAGAGCTGGATGTTGGTAATGTGGAGAAGGATGTTGGTAAAGTCAGCTCCTATCTTACTAAAAAGTGCAAGGCTGAAAAAGTGAGAGCGTGATGGATACGGCAACAGGGTATGAGAGACTCCAATTCACAACCGCGGCGGTATCCCAGCTGGCAGAGCGCTTGCCTAGTGTGCACCAGGTTCCTGGGTTCAGGCTCCAGCATCTCACAAGCCAGGGATGGAGGGGCGTGTCCCTAACCGCGGCACAGTTCAATGGCATGTTGACCTACATATTAGCTCTCTCCGAAGAAACGGGAGCTCTTGTCTGAAAAACACTAGCTGCCAACAAACTGGCAAACTCCAAGCTTAGTGGAGACCCTGCCTCCAAAACTAAGGTGGAGAGCAACTAAGACAGAATATGCCACACTATATCTTCCACAGAAACACACATGCACACAAAAAGCCTTCTGACTTATCTATATTAGGTTTAAGATGGCTATTTGAAACCCCAGCTTCCATCTCCCTTCTAGACAGGGTTTCTCTGTAGACCTGGCTGTCCTGGACTCACTCTGTGGACCAGGCTGGCCTCGAACTCAGAGATCCGCCTGCCTCTGCTTCCCGAATGCTGGGATTGTAGACGGGCGCCACCTCGGCCAGCATGATTATCTACTTTTTTAAAAATGTGGTCTTATTTGGTACATTATTTTGGTAATCTCAGCACTTGTGGGGTCCTAGCAGAAGGACCACTTTGAGGTTATATGGTGAGAAAGCCATCTTGGGTTACAATAGTTCAGTATGTCTCAAAATATAAAACAAAGAGCAAGAGCAAAATTAAAAACTTGTTAGGTAATTTCTTCCTTAGGCTCGACTTGAGAGGTGGAATAGAGCGATTAACGCTTTCCCCTTTTTTTGTAGTGTCAGGAATCAAACCCAGAGTCTTATGCAACTCGAGGCAAGCACAGTGGACATCTTTAAAATTCTGCAAAGGCAACCATTTTTTTCTTCTATGGCCAAATATGCCCTCCCCCCCCTTCCTTAATATATTCACTTTACATGCTGATTGTAGCCCCACCCTACCTCCCTTATTCCTCAGAAAAGGGGCGCCCCTTCCCATGCACCCTCACTCATCAAGGACTGTGCTCCTCAGGCCTGAGCGTGTCCTCTTACTCTGTGACCATTCCCAACATCATGCTAGAACTAAGCAACATGAAACCCTTGGTAGTTTCAGATGAATATGAGAAACATTTTCTAGTTGAATTGGTTTAGATCTTAAAGAACACGTTGTGCAGCAGGGATGAGCAAGTGAGCCAAGCCCGCAGGCAGTTACTGCTTAATTTGTGAAGGGGAAAATCCATGTAATTATATGAACGAAGTCATCTTTTAAAGTCAGAGAAAATCTTGTGCCAGAGAATCAGGTTTACCTTGCGCCCTAAGGCCCTACCTTGGGGGCACTGTGTCCCACAGGGACATGAGGTCCTCTTCTAGATTTCATTGCAAAGCGCATGATTTGTCTCTTCACAAAAATAAACAGCAGTACGAATACCTGCCAAAAAGATCAAAACCATCTATAGAAATAACAAGAATTACGTTAAACAAACAAACAACAAAACCACGTTCCCAATTATTTTCAGGGCTGGGTGCTGTGGGATAAAACTTGGGGCCAAGCCAGGTCGCTAAGGGGTGGGCCTAGGGCTAGCCTCAAGGAGGCGTGATACCTAGGCCCTAGAACCTAGGAGGCGAGGCAGGGTTCTCAGCTGGGGGCGGGGAACTTTGACTTAAAAGTTCTCGGGCAGTCTACGGGTACAATTCGAAAGCCCAGAACAAAGCAAGTTAAGGGGCTGAAGCCTGAAGGCAGGGAACGGCTCAGGTGAAGGGGCTGGGCTGGGACGGCAGGGATGGAGTCGGGGGATCTCCTCACCAGGCTCCCGTATGCCATCACAAGCACGACATTCACTCCGGACAGCCAGTTACTGCTAGACGCCATCGCCTCTCTTTTTCTCTCTCTCTCTCTCTCTCTGCGAAGACCCGCTAGGATATTCCCGCCACGCTTTGCGCGTTAGGCCAGGCTCGGCAGAAGCCAGGGGCACCTAGGTTCCCTGGAGCTCTCTAGCCATTTCTATTTGGATTTGGGGGTGGGGTGTGGTGGGGGTAGGGAAGGAAAAAAAAAAAAAAAAAAAAAACAAACTAGAGTCGGTCAGAAAACATGGTGGATGGGGGCGCTAGTTAAGCACAGAGCCTTCCTGCTCCACCCACCCCGGCCACGTGACTCCCGCCGCAAAGGAACCTGGGAGTGCGGAGACGCGGAAATTCGCCAGTAAGAGGAAGCAAAGGCCGCCCGGGAGTCACGTGATGGAGGCGGAACCGTACGGGCAAGGGCCGGGTGGGCGCGAGGGCCTCGGGAGCTGTGTTTCGTGGCGGGGGAGGCGCGCGCACGCCGACGTGCGCGGTCCTTTCACGTCACGTGCGGAGGGACGCAGGAAGGCAAGTGGGAGGAGGAGGGAGGGAGGGGGGGGGAGGAGGGGGGAGGGGGGGGGGGGGGGGGGGCGGGGAGGAGGGAACCTCACATCACGTGACAGGGGCGGCGCGGCCCGGGGTGTCAGTGTGGAGGAGACTGAGGTAAAGTTGGGAGCGCAGCGGCGTTGGCGGCGGCGGCGGCGGCGGCAGCGGCAACGCGGCGGGGCCGGGTATTGTCCGCGGCCCCTTTAAATCCGAGATTTTTCCCCCCCTCCTTTTTTTTTTTTTTTTTTTTAACCCTCCCTCCTTTTCCCTCTGTCCCGTCTGTGTTCCCCTCCCGCGGTAGGCGCCCCCCCCACGCCGTGTGTGTCCTCACTGTACACCCTCCCTTCTAGCTTGCGAGCCCGGGCGCCCTGCCCTCTCCCCACCCCCACCCCGTAGTTGGCCGCCGCGGGTTTTGTTTATAGTTGGGTTCGCGGCCTAGTGGGCCGCGCCAGAGCCGGGGCCTCGATTTGGGAGCGTGGCCGGGGCGGGGCTTGGGGCAGCCGGAGGTGGTGGTGGTGGTGTGTATGGGGGGTGGAGGGGGGCATGCGGCTAGAGGCTGAAGGGGGAGAACGAGAAAGAGCGCGGGCGAGCGAGGCCTGGGCCCAGCCTGAGGAGGTAGGGTTCTCGGCCGGGGCCAGTGTCTGCGGGGAAGGCCTCCTCCCTTCCCGGCCCTCTGTGGGCCTCTCTGATCCGGATCCGGCCTGGTTTTGGGGGGGGCCGGGCGGGAGGGGTGCGATGGGGGTGTGTGTGTGGAGCTGGCCCCCCAACTCCCCCCCCATGTGGCCCTCAGCTTGGAGTGCGGAGGATTAATTTGTTCCGGGTGGGAGGTAGAGAGGCGAATGGCCCCGTGGGCTCTTGATGTGGCGCGGAGGGGGGTGAGTCTCCTATCCTCCGCGCGTGGGCTTCTGGCCTCTGTTCGTTTCCAGCCTCTTTGTCAGCTCCTCTTATCACCCTGCCTTCTTTCTTACCGACTCTGGTCGTGGAAACAGATTTTCTCCTGCCGTTCCTTGCTTCCTGCTGTCTGTACTGTAGTTTGAGGTACCCAAGCAAATTATAATATTTGGGAAGCTGGGCATGGAGCCTCTCCCCCCCCCCCCAAGGGTTGCGTTACGCCTAAGGGACGTCTCTAGATCACCGGTCATTTGTTCATCTTTCTCATAATGGGAATGGAATTCTAAATTTCTTGAGACCTTTCACCTGGTGGACAGCCCCTAAGTTGCTTTGCAAAGTGATGTCGCGAACAAGAAACTGTTTTCCACTATTATTAAAATTTAGCAACCTCTGGTGTAGGTTGTTGTGGAAAGAAAAACACCACAGTAAAAGGCGATTTTGTTAGTGTTCTTTTGCCTTTGACTCACTGCGATTATTCAATGGAGAAATCCTTTTTTGTCTCCACCTCCCATATTCTGCCTTGGGGGATATCTGATGTGACTTGCTGGGAGGGGATGTGGGTCAGTTTGAGAACCAGCATTACTAGAGATGAAAAAATTTAGATGTTTATCTTCTGATAAAACTGTGTTTTGGGTCCTACACCATTGTCTTTAGTTATCAGCTTATCCCAATGCTTGTTTCTGTTGTGAATGGGAGATAGTGCTAAAATGTACTGACCTCCCAAGCGTTTCTGACTGGGAAGACGACTCTGTTAGACTGAAGGTGCTTGGGGAATGGGACACAGGTCTTTTCAAGGAAGGGTCTAGGGAAGTTAGTTTTTCTGTTACCCATCCCAGTCCAGCTTAAGGATGTCTGACTTGTTTCTCAAATTAGATTGTAAGCTCCCTGAGGGCAGCAACTAAGTTACAATGCTTTTGTATTCCCTGAAGTATTGGACCGGAGTAGATACTCAATAAATACTTATTGTTTATTTTTTTCCAGTAAAATTTCTCTGGCTATTTTTTTAAGTAGCTGGCTTCAAAAATGTAGTCAAGGGCCTTTCTTCGTTGAAGCCTTACTTCTTCTTCCTGTAGTGCTCCTTTCTCATCCTACTTCCCTTAAGTACTTACATCTTCTCAGGGTTAACAAACAAGGTCACTTACGCCCTCTGTACAACTCTGGGTATTTGTCTTTGTTTGCTACTAAAGTGCTACTAAATCTGTGCCCTTGAGTGGTTTGCCCAGATTATTTACTTTTGACCTGTTGCTTATTGTTACTAATTAGGGGTTAAATTTTCCTTACACATTTCAGAGTATATCCAAAGGGAAATGGAAGTTAAAAGCAAAAAAATGATTGGAAGGATTTTTTTTTCTGGTTATGTATCTTTCAATATGACTTGTAATATGCTTACATCTACTTTGGTAAGATGTGCTGTGATCTATACAACTAGTCTTACAACTTACATTTATGGTATAATTCTTAAGCACTGATATACATGGAATAGAAAACCATAAAGCTTTTTTAAGCTACAGGAGTAGGTTGGGATTGATTATCTTATATCTGATTTTAAAGCATAATTTTCCTTTAGTCTTTCCCCCTACTCCCCACTATTGCTGCTTTGGATCCACCAGTACTTAAACAACACTTGTTTTTTGTAAATTAAGTATTATAATAACTATAATGCTAACTTGGGAAAGTGAACTAATACTGTACAATTTATAGGTCTTTGTACATGTTTGTAGCGGGAAGGAGTACTGGTTAAAAATTGTGCTGTGTTTTGTAAAACCCTTTTATTGGTGATAAGGAGTGAAGTAGAAGTCTTTGTTCTTAATAACCACATCAAAAAACAAAGACCTGTGCAACCTGTTGGCACTTGTTGAAGGATTTATCCACAGCAAAGTCTGATCCCCCCCCCCCCATGTTATCCAAGAAACAGATGAAGTTCACATCTCTAGTTAATCCTCGCATATTTCTTTAGAACTCTTCTCATCTTAAAATTCACTGCTGGGCAGTCTAGAATTACCCTGTATGATGGATGTTTTGTAAGTGAAAAAAAAAATGTAGATCAGAAAAGTATAAATTTGTCTTTGGAAAGGAATAAAACAATGAAAAGTAACCTGATTTTGAATACTCTATCATGATGATGAAGAATGTTTTCTTTGTTTATTCAAAGCAGCAGCTGGGATTACATTAAAAAACAATATGAAGAAAGAGAAGTTGAATTTAGTAGAACAGTTATTTGGAAGCAAGGACAGAAACTATAGTCTAGTTTTGGGAAGGCTCTTGTGTTCTCTTTTTAAAGAGTGAAGTCATCCTGCAAACAGTCTCAAATTTAAAGTCATTTCCTAGAAGCCCTTTCAAATAAAACTTGGTGATAGATGCATTTGATTGGGGGCAGATTTGGGATTCGCTTTTTGTATGAAGGTGAGTGGTGGAGAGAAATGGCCTTCTGCTTACTTGAGAATGTGCACGAGACCAAGTGAAGCAGCAGCAAAGGCCTTGCCTTGCCATTAGCTAATTAGGAGATGGATTTTGGGTAGTCACTAGGACTAACACACACCCTAATAGAGTCATGAGAAGCTAAAACTGGAGAGAAAAGGCTAGTTGTGAACTTGTTTTTCCCAGTTAGTAGAAGTCCACATAACGTGTCAGTCTAGGGCAGGTAAGGTCATGACTGCTTCTAATGTATGCTGGGTACATTTGTTTTCTTCTACTCCCCTGTTACGGTTATGAACTTAGGTCCTTAACTGAGCCAAGCCCACCACTCCTACAATATTTTAAATTGTAATCTCTGATTTACAGACTAATCTAGAAGGTTCTCTCCTCTCCCTCCTTCCCCTTTCTCCTTCCCTCCCTCCTCTCCAACTCCTTCCTTTCCTTCTTCTCTTCTCCCTCCTTCCTTTCCTTCCTTCATGTCTGTCTATCTTTTGTGGCAGGATCTTACTGTGTTGCCCAGGCTGGCCTCATATTTACGATCCTCTCTGGTCAGCTTTCCAAGTGCTGGGATTACAGGTATGTGCTGTGCCCAACTCCTGGAAGGCATTTATTTTTTAGGGTTTGTTAATTGTCTTTCTTTTTGTCAAAGACATCAAATGCTTTCACATGTTTAGAAGATTTTTTTAATATTCATGATTTGTTTATTTGCAAGTTAGGAATCAAATTATGTTCCTAACATCCTTAAATAAAAAGTCACATAGGCCAACACTTGAGAGACAGAGGCAGGAGGATTGCCATGAGTTTGAGGCCAGCCAAGGTTACATAGAGAGACTTGTCTTCAAACAAATATCACATATGCTTTTATACATTTTAGGATGTAGGGTTTGATGACCTGGCCTGGGACCTTATGTATGCAAAGCATATATTTTATCACTGAGGAACATGAACAAAAATGGATGAGCAGCCGTATTTATCATCCCTTTGCAACAAAAAAATGTTTCAGTGGCGCATACCTGTAGTCACAGCACCAGGGAAGTAGAGGAGGATGATTAGGTTGTCACGGTCAGCAATGCTACAGTGTGTTTGGGGTCAGCTCACACTAAAACCCAAAATATACCTTAAGAAAAGGTGGATCTTGAGTTGAAAATATAGCTCAGTGGTAGATAGCTTGCCTAGCATATATAAAGGCCAAATAGAAAAGAATGGTTAAAAAAAAAAGTGAATTTCCTTTGTTCCTTTGAGAATAACAAGGAGATTGGTGGTAAAGTACTGGTAAAATAGAATCTGAAACATTTTACCTCCGTTTAACTATCTGTTTTTTCCTCTTCAGTATTCTTCCTTGTAAATACTGTTATTTGTATATACTGTAAATGATGACATCGGTGGGCACTAACCGAGCCCGGGGAAACTGGGAACAACCTCAAAACCAAAACCAGACACAGCACAAGCAGCGACCACAGGTAATAAACCTAAGGATGTAAGTATCAGTGGATAGTGGTTTCCATGCAGTGTAGCAACTTTCTGTGTTTTGGAGTGTTGATTTAGGTTCCTTATTCTTACCTATTCCAGTTGATAACTGTCAGTGACATCCTATGATACAACATGTTTACTGTTTTGCTTGTTTTATTTGGATTGGGTTTCTCTGTGTAGCTCTTGTCCTGGAACTTGATCTGTAGACCAGGCTGGCCTTGAACTCAGAGATCTGCCTGTCTCTACTTCCCAAGTACTGGGATTAAAGGCCTGAACCACTGCTCTCTGGTTTTACTGCTTATTATTGTGAGATTTACGGCTTCATTTGGAATATTGTGCTAGGTATGTTTTTATTTTATTTTTTGTATTTTTGAGACAAGGTTTCTCTGTGTAGCTTTGGTTGTTCTGGACTCTCTTTGTAGACCAGGCTGGCTTCGAGTTTACAGCGATCCGCCTGCCTCTGCCTCCCGAGTGCTGGGCTTAAAGGCGTGCGCCACCGCGCCCAGCTACTGGGTATGCCTGTTTTCCTCCCAGTATCTGAGCTGATGGATTGAACAGTGCATTACTTACTCTCTTAAGCCCATGGTTGTCAGGATACCTTTTCCTGAAAGACTTGACTTAGCTTTTATTTCCCCTAAGGTCTTGAGGCCTTACCTGAATTTTTTTTCTTTCCTGTGAGAAGCTAGGATCTTCTAGTACTATAACCCTTCTAAATTAACGATGAGACACTATAGAGCAGTGGTTCTCAACCTTCCTAATTCTGTCACCCTTTAAAACAATTCATGGTGTGGTGACCCCAACTACAAAATTATGTTTTTGTGCCTCTTCATAACTGTAATTTTAATATTGTTACTATGAATTGTAACTGTCTAATGTGCAGGCTATTTGATCTACGACCCTGTGAAAGGGTTGTTTGACCCTCAAAAGGGTGTTAACCAACGGGTTAAGAACCACTGCTATAGAGCACTGCTAAGTTTACATGAATAAATGAGCTGGGTGTGCAGTTGATTTAGATATGCTGTAAATCACAAAATCACTAATGGTACAGATAGGAGTTAAATATTGAATTGAGCCCAGTGGTCTAATATATTGAATATATAAGACTAGACTAAATGTCCCCATATGTTCTACGATTTTTATTTTTTTAACCCCTTTCCCTTCCCTTTTCTTAGTCATGGTAGGTAGCCCTGGCTGGCCTAGTACTCAGTATGTAGCCCAGGCCAACCTCAAACTTGGAATCTGTGTGTCAGCTTTTGTGTAATGAATTTAGACATATGCTGTGCTCATGGGTGTGGGTTTTTTTTTTTTTTAAGATAAGGTTTCTCTTTTACCCGGGCTGGCCTTGAACTCAGATACCTGTCTGCCTCCATCTTTTTAGTGCTGGGATTAAAGGTGTGCTCCACCTCAGCTCTTTGTTCAGTTTTTTAAATTAAGTTTTTGTGGTACTGAGAACCCCACAGCTTTGAGTTGTTTGGGTAAACATTTGATCATTGGGCTGTCTCTCCAGTCTTGTTTTTACTTCTTTATTTTGAGACAGGGCTTCCTAAAATTGCCTACACTGGCCTTGAACTCACCCTGTAGTCCCGGCCAGCCTTGGGCTTTCCATCTTCTTGCCTTCACCTCGCAAGTAACAGTAACTGGGACTGCAGGCTGGGTCACCAGACCAAGCTGACTCGGGTTTTGTAGGGGAGTTGCATTGCTGAGGATTGAACCTAGAGCCACACACATCCTAGGCAAGGGCCTTACTATTGAGTTTCATCTGCAGCCTACTGCTTTGGTCAGTTTTCTTCCTTTTTTTTTTAATAACAAAAAAGAAACTGGGGTGGTAGTGAGTAAATATCAACTGTTTAGTTCACTCTTAACTCTTGGTTGAGGTTTCTTGATCCTGTCTCAATTTTTAGGCCACTGCAGAGCAAATTCGACTTGCACAGATGATTTCGGACCATAATGATGCTGACTTTGAGGAGAAGGTGAAACAAGTAAGTGTCTGCTAGTTTCCTGTGAAAATAGTAGAATAGCCGGGCAGCGGCACTGCACGCCTGGAATCCAGCACTCGGGAGGCAGAGGCAGGTGGATCGCTGTGAGTTCGAGGCCAGCCTGGTCTACAAAGTGAGTCCAGGACAGCCAAGGCTGCACAGAGAAACCCTGTCTCAAAAAACTCAAAACAAAAAACCAAAAAAAAAAAAAAAAAAAAAAAAAGAAAGAAAGAAAGAAAAAGAAAAACAAGAAAATATCAGAATGAAAAGCAAGATTAAATGCTGGGCAGGGAGAGGACTTAGTGGGGAAAGTGCTTGTAGACCTGATTTTGAGTCCCAAAAGCCTCGCAAACCATGCATGGGAGCAAAGATCTGCACTCCTGGTCCACTTACTGTGAGGTGGGTGGTGGACACAGGAGAATCCTTTTTTCTTTTTTTTTTTTAAAGATTTATTTATTACGTATACAGATCTCATTATAGATGGTTGTGAGCCAACATGTGGTTGCTGGGAATTGAACTCATGACCTTTGGAAGAACAGTCAGTGCGCTTAACCTCCGAGCCATCTCTCCAGCCCGACAGGAGAATCCTTAGCTCTTTTATTCAGTGGTGGACAACGAAAGAGAAACTTGTCTCAAGATGGCAATACAAGACTGATCCCAAAGCTGTCCTGTAACCTTCACATATGGGCTGTGGTACCCACATTCCTGCTGTATACACATCGCACACACCAAGAAAAATAATTATATTCATTGATAGTTTAGCTCATTGAATAATTGTTTTCATTGTGTTATGTACTGCATTCCTGTGGATAGTTACCATGTCCAAAACTTTTTTGGTTTGTGTGTGTTTCTTCTGACACACCCAGAATCTTTTTGTTTTGTTTTTCCCCTCAAGACAGGTTGTCCTGGAACTCATTCTGTGGACCAGGCTGGCCTCAAACTCACAAGAGATCCGCCTGCCTCTGCCTCCCAAGTGCTGGTATTATAGTTGTGTGCCACCACACCTGGCCACACCCAGAATCTTGTGCATACCAAGTACATGCCACAGTCATACCTTACAACCTATGTTCTCAGCCCCTTGGATCTAGGAAGTAAGGTGGAAAATGATAGGTAGAACAGGAGCTTGTGTGTTTCAACCTGTTTCTCCACTTGGTGCTTAATTACTCTGAATATTTTTGACTCCATCTGTAAACCATAGGCGTTAAATTTTGCTTTGTTCAAATATAGTTGGTATCTCATTCCTTTATCAGCTTTCCTCTCAGGAGTATAAAATTACTTAATGGTTACTGATTTTTTTTTCTTCTTCCAGTTGATTGATATCACAGGCAAAAACCAGGATGAGTGTGTGATTGCTTTGCATGACTGCAACGGAGATGTCAACAGAGCCATCAATGTTCTCCTGGAAGGAAGTCCGGACACGGTAGAGTGCTATCAAAGTGTTGCAGAATGTGGGGTCCGGGTCGGGAGACTAGTAAGAATCCTAAAACGGCTTGAGGGCAGATGGTCTTAAACCAACATACCTTTTCTATAGAGATTGTGGCAGGTTAGAAATACCGTACCTTATATACACAGGTATATAAGGATACGGGGGAAAGCAAGTGAAGTCAGTCTCTTCCAAGTGGTCTGGAGTAAGTTGTTCATTCCACATCACTGATTTCAACTTGGAAGCTTGGGTTGCTTTAAACTAGAAGGACTGCTTTGCGGTCTTGATTACTAAACAGGGAAGATTTCTCTTCGTTTTTGTGCTGACAAGAAGTCACAAATTGCTAGATTCTAAATTGACATTCTTACATCGTTATCTTTATATTAACTTACTGTGTCATTGTTTGAACTTAGTTTTGATGTGTTAATTAAAAAAAACACTATATTGATTGATTTCCTAGATCTGATAGAGAATATCTTAGAGGATGACTTGCCTTGGAATTTAGGCAAGCTGCCCTCATTTCTCCTTCCCACTGAATAAGAGTTCTTTTTGTAAAAGCCGGGCGTGGTGGCGCACGCCTTTAATCCCAGCACTCGGGAGGCAGAGGGAGGCGGATCGCTGTGAGTTCGAGGCCAGCCTGGACTACAAAGTGAGTCCAGGACAGTCAAGGCTACACAGAGAAACCCTGTCTCAAAAAACCAAAAAAAAAAAAAAAAAAGTTCTCTTTTTTTTTTTTAAATTTTAAAAAAATTTATTATTTTTTTTTAGTGTTTGTCTTTAACAAGAGAACTTTGCTTTGTATTGTTATAATAGTTATTAGAGAACTTTAATGTGAACAGATCATTTTGAAATATTTTTACTATACTGATCTTAAACTGAGGATTTTGTTGGGATACTGTTCACTCTTTAAACTTTCCTCTGAGTGCTGGGATTATAGGCGATCGCCATTGTGCTCAGCCTAGCTCTTAGATTCTTTTCATCGTCCTGTTCCCTGAGCCTTGGCAAGGGGTGTTGTAGATGCCCTCTTAGGGCTGAGTACTCAAAGTTAGCTATTCTAAGCACTTTGACCAGTTAATGAGTCTCCCTATCAGCTGTTGCCCATTACAAAAAGAAAGAAACAAAGAAGTTACATGTTTAGGGCTTGGTATGATGGATATTTTAATCCCAACACTAGGGAGGCAGAGGCAGACAGTTATCTATAGATTTGTGGCCAGCTTGGTCTACCTAGTGAGTTCTAGGACAGCAAGCGCCATATGAAAAGACCCTGCCCCAGATGGACGTGATAGCACAGACCTTTAATCCCAGGGCTCAGGAGGCAAAGGCAGGTGGATCGCTGTGAGTTTGAGGCCAGCCTGGTCTGCAAAGTGAGTTCAGGACAGCCAAGGCTACTCAGAGAGACCCTGTCTTGAAAAATCCAAAAAAAAAAAAAAAAAAAAAGAGAGAGAGAGAGAGAAAAGATCCTGTCATAAAAAAGGAAAAAAGTAAATATGTAGAAGGCAGTTTTTTTGTTTTGTTTTGGTAGGGGTTTTTGTTTGTTTGTTTTGGTTTTCTGAATCAGGGTTTCTCTGGGTAGCCTCGTCTAGAGTGAGTTCTAGGACACCCAGGACTATTGTCTTGGGAATAACAGAAACTTACTGGTTTATTTTTTATGTTTGTGTGATTTTTAAGGCAAGAGTCTTTATCTGCTGAACTGTCTCACCTGTTGTCCTTATGCTTTTTAAAAAGTTTTCCTGTTTATCTTCATAGAACTTATCTCTCATTTTTCTTAGCTCATGTGGTTTCTGTATAGTGCTACAAATCTGACCACTCACTATATGAAAAAAAAGAAAACAAGGTAGTGAGAATGTAAGCTTAGGCTACATTTAAATCAATTTATTTACTATTGTAAATAAAATCAATGTGAGTCAGTACTAGTGGTATTGAATATTTTTCTAGTGGATGAGATCACTAAAAAAACTAACAGTGGCTAAGGAAGACCATGGTCGTACTTCTTAAAGAACTCACTGGTGTCGGCAGTTAATTTATGTACCGCAGACTTTTCTGTTTCTTCCTCAAGACAGGGTTTCTATGCAGCTCTGGCTGTCCTGGAACTCACTCTGTAGACCAGGTTGGCATCAGATTCAGAGAGCCACCTTCGTTTTCCTCCTGAGTGCTGCGGTTAAAGACTTCTGCATTCATGCCCAGCAGTTACAGTGAGATTCCATAAACTTGTCATAAATTTAGTCAGACTAGCATAAAAATTTAAAACATGGCTGGGCACGATTGTATACACCTTTAATCCAAATACTCAGAGGCAGAGACAGGTGAATCTGAGTTCAAGGCCATCTGTGCTTATGTAGTTTGGTGGGTTCCAAACACACTTGTAGGTGTTCTACTGTTGAGAGCTTTACACCTCCCAGCCCTATATTTAGCTTTTGTTTTAATTTAAAGACGTATTAGAACTTCTTAGTCCAGTTTCCAGTGTTCTGGTGCAGATATAGCTATAGAGTTAGGATTTATAGACTGATGCTTAGCAACCTACTGTGGAATAGTGCATTGGAAGAATGCATAGGAGGAGCTGCTACTTTCTAGGTGAATACTTGTCTTGGTAATATTGCTTTGTTACTTTATTTAAAAAAAAACAAAAAACAGGGGCTGGAGAGATGGCTCAGTGGTTAAGAGCACTGTCTGCTCTTCCAGAGAACTCAGGTTCAATTCCCAGCAACCACATGGCAGCTCTCAGCTGTCTATAATTCCAGCTCCAAGGGATCTAATGGCCTGAACCAATGTACAAAAAGGAAAATTAAATAAATTATAAAAAACAAAAAAACCAAAAAACAAAACAACTTTATGTGTATGGGTATTTTTCCCTGTATGTGTATCTGTGTCATATGAATGCCTGGTGTCCTTGGAGGCTAGTAGAGGACATCAGAGTCCCTGGAAACTGGAATTACAGATGGTTGTGAACTGCCATGTTGGTACTAGAAACTGAACCTGGATCCTTTGAAGGCCAACAAGACCAGAGCCATCCATATCCAGCCCATGCTGGACTACTTTAGTAAAGGGTTGTAGGTGCTTTAGAATGTAATAGTATGCCTTTGTTTTTTCCCCCTTTGAGACAGGGTTTCTCTGTGTAGCCCCAGCTGGCTATCCTAGACTCGCTTTGTAGACCAGTCTGGCCTGACTCTGCCCTCTGGAGTGCTGGGATTAAAGGTGTGTGCCACCACACCCAGCAGTGATATTTTATATTATGCCTTATAAAGTAATTTTTACTTGGCTTTCAGAGCAAAAGTGCTTGGATTGAACCCAGGCCTTCATACATGTATGTGTTCTACTGTTGAGAGCTTTATAGAGAGGTTTGTTTTTTCTCTAGTTCTGGTAAATGTGATTTATAGGGACCTGTCCCTAGATTCTTAGACTAATACACCTGAGCTGCTAACTGCATAGAGCTTTACAAGTGACCCCTCCATCTATTAGCCAGGAACCGTGAGTGGTGAGTACCTGTTATCTCAGCTTCTGGAGCTAAGGCAAGGGAGTTGGAAATTTGAGTGTAGCATGTCCACCATAGTGAGACCACCCCCTCTTCCTCCCCCATAAAACAAGTGTAGCACTAAGTGTAAGAGTTGAAGTTCTATCTGTACTCTGCATTTAAACAGAAGTAAAATAAAAAAATTTTCTTCCTTTGTCTTTTGAGACAGAGTTACTGTGTGTAGCCCTGCTGTTCTAGAATTCACCCTAGACCATACTGACCATGAACTCACAAGATCCTCCTACCTCTGCCTTCCAAGTACTGGGATTTTGGCCATCATTGCCCAGCTCAAAAATTCTTAAACTGTGGATCCTGAAAAGTTAATTGTACTAGTTTTCATTTTAATATACAAATTGTAGTCCATACTGACTAGACATGAGTACTCTTCCTTTCTTTAGCATTCCTGGGAGATGGTTGGGAAGAAGAAAGGAGTCTCAGGACAGAAAGATGGTGGACAAACTGAATCTAATGAAGAAGGAAAAGAAAATCGAGACCGGGACAGAGACTATAGTCGGCGACGTGGTGGGCCACCAAGACGGGGGAGAGGTGCCAGCCGTGGACGAGAGTGTATGCATGGGGCTTTATCAAAATCAGCTGTGGGTCAGTAATGTCTAGACTCCAGGGATGTGTCAGGCCTCTGGTAGGACCCTGGAACTATTATATTAGCTCTTTGCTTTTCTTGCCACCATCTGTTAACATCTTGGCATCTTTTGCATGTAGCCTTTCCTACAACAGTCATTTATATGGCATTGAACAGCCATGTAGTCATTTGTAAAGTTACGTGGCTGAGCTCTCTGCTGTGCCTCATCACTCTTCCCTGAGTGACCTTCATGTTCCATCCTGTCAGGTCATGTTCTCTTAGTTTTGTCTCCTGACACTGTATTCAATATAAGGTATATATTTTTATGTATCTTAACTGACCTTGTTCTGGCTGTGTGTGTTTTATATTTCAGTTCGGGGCCAGGAAAATGGATTGGATGGCACTAAGAGTGGAGGGCCTTCTGGAGGAAGAGGCACAGACAGAGGCAGAAGAGGCCGTGGCCGAGGCAGAGGTGACAGATTTGAGGGGAGGTGATAGAGAAATCGCCATGAAATAGTTACCTTGGTAGAGCAAACAGGCAGACGCCTAACCGTGTATATTTGTGCGGGGTAGAAAGGGAGCGAAGGGAGACGACAGTTGGGGCCGTCTTTGGGGTGGGGTGTTTCAAGGCAGGGTTTTCTTGCGTGGCCTTGGCTGTTCTGGACTTGCTTTTTAAACCAGGCTGGCCTCAAACTCACAGAGATCTGCCTTGCCTGCCTCTGCGTCCTGAGTGCTGGGATTACAAGTGTCTGGCTCAATTCTAGTCTTTACTGCTATGTACTACATTTGCTTGAAGACCTGGCAGTGTGTGTCAACACCTGTGTGTGCACGTGTGCGCATGTGTTCGTATATATGTGGGGGTGGGGAATCAGAGGTGGACCCCAGATGGTATTGTTCCCCAAGCATATAGTTTTTTATTTTTAAAGTTAGATCTTTTTTTATATCTTCTTTAAAACTTTTTTCCCCCTGAGAAAGATTGCATTGGTGATAACAGAGAGCTCTTGAATTCTAAGTTCCTTTTTTCCCCTCCATCTCTTCCTCCTATTCATTTTCCTGACTCTGTTAAAAGTTTATAAGGTGTGTAAAGGGTTTGTTTGTTTGTTTCATGGTTTTTGTTTTTTATTTTACTTGCACATGCTAGGCAAGTAGTCTTCCCCAGAGGCCAGTAGAGGGCATTGGATCTAGACTTAGAAGATCACAGATAGCAGTATATGGTGGCACACACCTTTAAATTAGTCCCAGAATGCTGGAGGTAGAGTCAGGCTGATATCTTGAGTTTAGTCCAGCCTGGTCTACAGATTGAGTTCTAGGAGAGCCAGAGCTACACACAGACACCCTGTCACAAAGTAAAACAAACACAAAAAAATAATCAAGAGATTTAGGAACCACTTTGTAGGTTCTAGGAACCAAACTCAGCTCCTCTACAAGAGCAGGAAGCACTTTAGCCACTGAGCCATCTTTAGCCTCATCATTTATATTTTTTGTTATAACATTGTAATAGACATCTTTATTTATAAGTGACTGCCTTTTTAAAAAGGTGTATGTATACCATGTGCTGCCTGAATGTACACCAGCACTCCAGAAGAGGACACCAGATCTCATTATAGATGGTTGTGAGCCAGCATGTGAGTGCTGGGAATTGAACTCAGGACCTCTGGAAGAGCACATAGTGCTTTTAACCTCTGAGCCATCTCTCCAGCCCCTGTGATTATTTCTTTAGGATAATATTTTTAAAAGTGGCTTACAATGATTTTAATACTTTTTCCCCCTTACGCTGGTAGTGATGCTGGAGAATGCTAGGCAAGTGTTTGTCACTGTATTATTTCCCGGCTCAGAGTCCATCCCCTCCACTTCACCCCCAAGTTAAGAGATATAAAAACTTTTAATTACATTTTTACTTACATCGTGCGCTTATATATGCGACACTTAGGTGGATGCTGGAGGGCCTCTCCACCATGTGGATCCTGAGGATTGCACTTGTCATTAGGTTTGACAGCAAGTATTTTTACCCTATCAAGCCCTCTCACTAGCCTTTTTGTTCTGTTTTGAGACTAAGTCTGATTAAGCAATCCTGGCTCTGTAGACCAGGCTGGTCTGGAACTCACAGAGATCTACTTGCCGCTGCTTCCTGAGTGCTGGGATCAAAGACATGTGCCACCATGCCTGGCTATGTTATGGCTTTTAATGCACTTCACTAAGTCATTCCTAATAGCTTAAGCACAACTACCAGTTATTTTCAATAAAATGGACATTGTCGGTAATGATGGAACAAATTATTATGAACTGTAAATGTTTTGATTCTGAACATGTTTCATAAATATCACACTGAAGAAATAAGGAGACATACTACTGGTAAAGAAAGAAAACATTTAAATCTTTAAAAATAGCCACCTTGGGCAGAGTGTGGTGGCGCATGCTTTTAATCCCAACACACAGAGGCAGAAGCAGGTGGATCACTGTGAGTTCAAGGCCAGCCTGGTCTACAAAGTGAGTTTAGGACAGCTGAGGCTACACAGAGAAACCCTGTCTCAAAAACGCTACACAGAGAAACCCTGTCTCAAAAACAAAACCCAAAAAACGCACCTAGCTTTTTTTTTTTTTTTTTTGGTTTTTCGAGACAGGGTTTCTCTGTGTAGCCTTGGCTGTCCTGGACCCGCTTTGTAGACCAGGCTGGCCTTGAACTCACAGCGATCCACCTGCCTCTGCCTCCAGAGTGCTGGGATTATAGGCGTGCGCCACCACGCCCGGCCCAAACGCACCTAGCTTTTATCATAAGATAACCACTAGACATGCTTCATGTACAAACAAAACAAAAGCAAATGAACAAAAACAAAAAAATCAGAGATTGCAGAAGACCTGGCACATGATGGTTCACTATCATCTCTAGCTCCAATTTCAAGAGATCTCATGCTTGCTTTGACCTCCTTAAGTTACTTGTGCAGGAGTGATGGTGCGCCTTTAATCTTAGCACTGAGGAGGTAGCGGCAAGTGGATCTCTATGAGTTTGAGGCTAGCTTATTCACATAGCAAGTTCCAGTTCAGCCAAGGCTACATAGTGAGACCTGGTTCTCAAGAACAATCAAATAAATAAAATATTTATTTAAGCAGTCAAAACACTCATCAGAATCGTAGTACAGCTTAATGGCAGTACTGGTCTAGCATGAACAAAGCCCTGGGTTTGATACCCTGCATTGAGGGGAAAGTATGCACAGTTTCCACAAAATAAAAAGTTGCAAGATAAGGAATAACAAGTATTCAAACATTTTGTTTAACTAAATTCACATTTAGAGGTAAATATATCTCTTGTTTATCAGATTTTGGCCATTAAAAAAAGTCCAAAATGTTTTGTACAGAGCAGTAAGAATGCTGAGGACAAGAGTAGTCTACAGCTTTGCTAAGAGACCTTCCTCTCTGGCCAGAGCAGGTGGGGTTTCAAATTTGCTTCTCTCAAGATTTCAATCCTGGCATTCACCTTTGGCTGTTTTTCCTGAGTAACATCAATTATGTTATTTCTAAACTTGAGGAGAAATTTTGAGGGGGAAAAAAAACCAAAAATCTTTCAATTTAAGACTAATGTCAAATCCTTTAAGTTTTGTTTTGTTTTGTTGTTTTGTTTTGTTTTTCGAGACAAGGTTTCTCTGTGTAACAGTCCTGGCTGTCCTGGAATCGCTTTGTAGACCAGACTGGCCTTGAACTCGCAGCGATCCACCTGCCTCTGCCTCCCAAGTGCTGGGATTAAAAGCGTGTGCCACCCGGCTCAAATCCTTTAAGATAATATACTTTTGTCACACATTTCTTTGCTCTGGGCGATGTGACTCTCTCAGCCTTTCGTGAGACGGTCTTATTTTTATTGCCTTCTTCCCCTGGTTTTCTTCTCTTTCTGTTCCTTGATATTAGCCAGTTCCACTTCGCTGTTTTTGTTTTTGCTTTGAGACAGGATTTTCTCTGAGTAGCTCTGCCTGTCCTGGACTTGCTTTGTAGCCCAGGCTGGCCTCGAACTCACAGACATCCACCTGCTTCTGCCTTCCAAGTGCTGGGGTTAAAGGTGTGCGCCACCACTGCCAGCCGTGCCATTTCCACTTTGTAGTTTGGATAACTTTTCTATAATGCGTTTGCAAATTTCTTTGGGAAATTGCTCTCTACTTAACACTTAGCAACATCAGGCATAGATGTAGCCGCAGCCCTTTGTTTTGAATGGATAGAATCCACAAGCAAGGACTTAAGCAGTTACCATCCAACGTGGCAATGTTCCTCATCTCTCCTGCACATTTAGCTCCACTCGTTTTAGAATTGTCAGTAGCAATTTCATAAACCTTTTAAGCGAACAGCTCCTACCAGCCAAAGTGACACATGGACTTCTGTCTGGAGCAGTCCAAGAATCCAGCTGGCCTGGAACTCACCCGTGGGTTGTTGAGGCTGACCCAGGGAGCTATAAAGTTGAAGTTTTTACTCTTAGATATGAAGTACATTACCTGAGCTATCTCTCTCCCCTTGGCAGTTTTGGCCAACTAAACAGCTGTTGACAGCAGTGGTTGTCCTGTGTTAGATTAACTGGTATGCTCCATGGCATTGAAAGGGGGGAAGTTTAGTAGTGAACACTTGGCTATTCCGAAGATGTCTTGGCTGGCTTGGTGTTCAATATCAACTTCTAAAATATGTCTCTTTTTCTGCAGGTAGCTCTGGTAGGCGGGGAGGAAGGTTTTCTGCTCAAGGAATGGGGTAAGTTTTACTGGTTTTTAATTTTTCACTCTGAGAAACAAAGAGAACCTTAGTCAAAATGCGATCAGAATGATTTATAGACTTGTTTTTTTTTAAAAAAAGATTTATTTATTGTTATGTATATAGTGTTCTGCCTGCATGTACCACCTGCACTTGAGAAGAGTGTACCAGATCTCATTATAGATGGTTGTGAGCCAGCATGTGGTTGCTGGGAATTGAACTCAGGACCTCTGAAGAACAGTCAGTGCCCTTAACCTCTGCGCCATCTCTCCAGCCCTAGACTTGCTTTTTTGAACTGATTTCTGCGATCTTTATAGCCTAACCCAGCTTTAAGTTTACAGCTCTTTTGCCTCAGCCTCCCAAATGGTCGTATCACAGGTGTGCACTGTGGCACCTGACTGATGTTGTGTAGATTTGTGCTCGTTTTTCAGATATAGACATTTACCATCTGGATCATTTGTATATAGCGCATGCTATGTCATTTTGCATTGGGTGATGAAGAAAAATATGTGAGATTGTATAGAATGGGGAATGACTGATCTCTGTTAGGAAGGAAATAGTCAAGATTGATTGTTTTATTTGCATTAAAGTTTGCTGAATCTGATAATGAAGTTAGGAATTCTAAGACTTTGTCTGATTTACTCAGAACCTTTAACCCAGCTGATTATGCAGAACCAGCCAACACTGATGAGAACTATGGCAGCAGCAGTGGCAATACATGGAACAACACTGGCCACTTTGAACCAGATGATGGGACGAGTAAGTGACTTTTCTAAGGATTTATTTTGTTTTTAGGGGGCAATGAGGTTGTAGATTGGAAATCAGGGTTTGTGTATAAAAAGCAAATGTTCTACCATTGAGACGTACTCATTCTTGGAAATAACTTTGCATGAAGCATTTCTGTCATCTTATTTTAAGGTTATTTTTAGATTTAAGAACAGAGATAGGTTAATATAGGGGTAAAGATTTAAATTAATGTGTATAGTATGGTTTGCCATGGTATGTTTACATATTTTATGTACCAGTTTGTTTGATCACTCTTTCATGAAGTAGCCAAGTAGGTTTCATGTGTCCTAAGCTGGCCTTAAACTCACTATGTAACTGAGGATGACTGTGAATGACTGAACTGTTTCTCCTGCCTCCATCTATCCAGGAGTTATATATAGGTATACACGCACACCAGACACCTGCCTTTAAAATAGGCTGTATCACCACCATCTTAATGATAAAGCTTAAGATTGAAGGAGAGGCCAGGCAGTTGGATCTCTGTGAGTTCAAGGCCAGCCTGGTCTACTAAGTGAGTCCAGTCCAGCTACACAGAGAAACCCATCTCTTGAAAAACGAGAGAGAGAGAGGGAGGGAGGGAGGGAGGGAGGGATTTTATGGATTTACTAGTGTTGGAATTCATTACTACTTGACTCTAAAACTTTATGTTCTTTGCATTATTCCATTTGGCTGCTTCTAGCACTGAGTATATTTCCTAGTGTTCTGTGTTAGGGTAGTTTCATCTTTTGGGTATAATTGAAATGATCAAGGTTCTAGTCAAGATTGACAGGGCCCAGAGTCAGAGTCAACACTTGATTCATTTTTTGGTACCAAAATAGAAAGCCAGGCATGTGTGGGGATACACACCTTTAATCCCAGCACTCGGGAGGCAGAGGCAGATGGATTGCTGTGGGTTCGAGGTCAGCCTGGTCTACAAAGCAAGTCCAAGAGAGCCAAGGCTTCACAGAGAGACCTTGTCTCAAAAACCAAAAAAACATAAAAAAAAAAGGAATGTTGTTCTTTTCAAGATTTTTTTTTCTTTTTTAAAGATTTATTTACCTATTATTATTTATACTGTACTCTGCCAGCATGTACACCGGCAGGCCAGAAGAAGGCACCAGATTTACTATTATTATTATTATAGATGGTTATGAGCCACCATGTGGTTACTGGGAATTGAACTCAGGACCTTTGGAAGAGCAGCTAGTGCTCTTAACCTCCCGGCCATCTCTCCAGCCCCATGAAACCCTGTCTTGAAAAACAAAAACCACTAGGTATAGTGTGAATGTTGTAAGGACATGTTTAGGCTTATGGGGCATAACAAGGTATGTGCAAGACTGAAAGAGAAGGTGCTGTTTTTTGTTGTTGTTTGTTTGTTTTGTTGTTATTGTTTGAGTTTTAGAGACAGGGCTTCTCTGTAGCCTTGGCTGTCCTGGACTCACTCTGTAGACCCAAGGTGTTGTTTTAATGGGAGCAACCCCAGAATCTATAGTGTCTGGGTTTTTGTTTTGTTTGATTTTTCATGGTGCTGGGGATTGGACCAAAGCATTTTGCATGTTAAGCAAGAACTCTACCCCACCCCCACCCCCCCACCCCCCACCCCCCAGGCTAGAGTGCCTTGCTGTCTTGTGACATCATCTAACTTCTCCGGTCTGAGCTGCCTTAGGAGAGCTTGTGGCTTCTCCTTTTGACAAAGAAGTCTGGATTCAAAGGGTCTGAAATTTTAGGTTTGCTGACACATTACCATTCAAATTTACACACACACACACACACACAATTTACTATATATTTATTAAAATAGTGTTGGGTAATTTGGTTGCATGTATGTCTGTATGCAACATTCATGCCTTTTGCCAGAAAAGGGTCTTTGATCCCTTGGTACTGGAGATCGGATGGTTATTGACTGCTGTTGTAGGTGCTGGAAAGTGAACCCTGGTCCTCTGGAAGAGGCCAGTGTTTTTAGGCACTCGCTCTCTCAAGCTCCTTCTTCTTTTTTAAATTTTTAGTATTTCCCATTAGTGATGGCACAGAAGTCGAAGTGTTAAAAAAATAAATAAAGTGGACATCTAAGTTTCCTTAGTGATTTGGCTAGAAATGATGTTTTTTTGTTGTTGTTGTTTTTGTCGTGTTGTTTTTGTAGATAGGGTTTCTCTGTGTAGCCCTGGCTGCCCTCGAACTTAAGCTGTAGACCAGGCTGGCCTTATTAAACTCAGAGCTATGCCACCCTCTGCCTCTTGAGCACTGGAGTTAAAGGTGTATACCACCCCTGCCTGGTTTAAATGATGTTTGAACTTAATGTATTGTATAGGTTTTTAAATTGTTTTCAGTTCATTTTTTGTTAGTTTTTTAGAGGCAATGGTATCATTCTCAATATAAAAAATAATTACTGGGGCCCTGGAGAGATGGTTTAACTGTTCTTCCCGAGGCTCTGAGTTCAATTCTCAAAAACCACATGGTGGCTCACTACAACCTATAATGTGATCTGATGCCTTCTTCTGGATTGTAAGTGTAGCTTTTTAATCCTTGGGAGAAAAAATAGTAGAAATTAAGGTAGTAGCTTTTAGTTTAGAATAAAAACTTTTGGGGTGTGTGTGTAGCAGTTGTGACTCAGTCTTTATCTTTTGCTGTCTTTTGGGGTTTGGTGGAGTTTGAGTTTTTTTGAAACAGGCTTTCTCTGTGTAGCTTTGGCTGTCCTGGAATTTGCTTTGTAGATCAGGCAGTCCTCAGACTCACAGATTTGTCTACATGTGCCTCCCTGATGCTGGGGTTATGTGTGCTACCACCATCCAGCTCCCCCACCCCCGTAGGTGTTGCAGATTTTACAAGTCAGTGCTGTCTGGCTAGAGTGCAGTGATAGGTGATGCCACACAATCCTTCGTGTGAAAGGATGGATGTTAGCTTCCTGTGCTCCTGTTGTCAACTTCATGATGTAGCATATCTTTATGCATGATCTCTTATGTTTTCATAGAGCAAACTTCAAATTCCTTTTTTATTTAAGAAATAATTCAAATCTACCTTTAAAATATCCACAGGTACAGTGGGAATTATGTATTGGGGGCAGATGTTCTTATTCACAAGCAAAATTTCACTGGTTGTTTTTTCTTTTCTTTTCTTTTTGTTTCAGGACTTGATTTCATTGGGGTTGAGGGGTCAAATTATCCCCGAAAATTTGAGACTGCTCCTGGTATGATACATCCAGGCGCCTAATTGCCCCGGATATTTTTAAAGATTTTTATGAATTGAAATATCTGTGGATATGTTATTTTTCTGTCTTTCTGCTTTTTTCCCCCTACCGTTATCTTTCATCTTCTGTGCCCACATTTCCCTCCCCAAAATATATTCATTTAGTAAATATTTGCCGTTTACGTTGACAGCTTTGTGTGGTAGAACATTTCCCCTTTGCTGGTCTGGCCTCCTTAGCCATGCCCGCACTTCTGGTGCAGGAGAGCGGCAAGCATAAGTATCCGTAGCATTCCTATGGATTCAGATCACCAGAGTGCAGGAAGAAAAGTGATGTACAAAGAGCCCAGACTAGTAACTTTTTAGTGAGATCTAACTCCAGAATTACATGAAGTGCTAACTCCTTTGGGGTTTTATTTATGGAGGATGACACAGATGTCAATGAGGAGTAAGAAAAGAACCATAAGAGTGAGAGGATATGACTTGTGACTTGTATTTATATGTAGAAGATAGTTTCTATTATTAAATATTTGAAATTTTTAGGTGGTTTTGTATAGTTGTTAGAAAAATATATTATGTATATTAAATATATTATATATAATATATTGTACGTATAGCCTTTTCCTTAATAAAATAGAGATAGGATCTTACTATTGTAGACCACCCGGTTGGCTTCAATACTCTCGTGTGTGTGTGCATACATGTGTGTACACGTTTATGTCCATCTGCATGTGTATATGCACCTGAAGCTCACAAATTCACAAGCCCCAGTAATCCTGTTTCTACCTTCCTGCTGCTGGCACTGGTCTCATGCCTCTGTGCTAGGTTTTGTTTTTATGCTGCTGGGAATCAAGTCCAGGATGTTGTCCACTCTAAGCAAGCGTGCTTCTAATGAGCCAATGCCCGGCTTGTGCCCAGTTTCTATGTGTTTGTTGGTATTTGGCTCAGGTTCTCATGCTTGTATAGAAAGATTTTACCTATCCTGGACCATCTTTCTTCGCGCTTGATGTCGAAGTGCTGGGAAGAGGCATACTCAGCCATTTGTTAATTTTTTTAAAAGATTTATTTATTTTATTTAGTGCATATGAGTGCTTTATTTGCCGAAGAAGGCATCAGATCACATTATAGATGGCAGTGAGCCACCATGTGGTTGCTGTGAATTAAACTCAGGACCTCTGGAAGAGCAGGTATTGCTCTTAACCAGTGAGCCATCTCTCCAGTCCCTGTTAATTCTTTTTTATTTTTAAATTAAATTTTTCATTTTATTGAGATAGAGGTCTTACTATGCCGCCTTGGCTGGTATGGAATTGCATATAGACCAAGATGCTCTGGATCTTAGAGATTCTCAACTTCCTAAATTCTGGGATTAAACGCGTTTGCCACCATGTCCAGCAACTCCTTGTTGATTCTTGTACGTTAGTGTTTTAGTAGAAGAGAAGAATCCTATTTCTCGAAAAATGTCCTTATGAGAGATACTTTCTTTCCGAGTTTATACTATGTGTGAGACGAATTGTGAGGAAAAGGAGTTTTCCATAGAATCAATAAAGCTCTTGCTGTCCAAGCATGGTGACTGATTTGGATCCACAGCATCTACTTACGAGCCACATAGAGGTAGAGGCCTGCCTATATATATCCCAGAACTTTGGAGGAGGAGACTGGATCCCCAGTGCAAGCTGCTAGCTGAACTACCAGCTTCAGGTTGACCCAGAGACTCCGCCTCAGTAAAACAGAGTGACATAGGAAGATAATCTGAAGGCGATCTCTAGTTTCCACATGCATGTAAACACTTACCAACACAAACATTGTGTCTTGACATGTGAACATACATAAATCTCAGAGAGGGGGGAGAGAAGCAAAGTTGCCCAGGTAAATAATCTGGAAGTGGACTGATTGTGCATAGAACTTTTCTGTGCCAGCTGTTTCAGCTTAGAAGAGGAGAAAACTGATTTCCTACGTGGTCTGCACAATGTCCTTGTGTGGTCAAATGCCATATTCTCTATAAGTAGGATTAGGGTAATAGCTGTTGTACATACTTGATTTTAATTTCATCAGGTATCTCCCAAAAGAGCACGTCTCTGTAGTATTCCCTATAGTTACTGGCTTGGGCCCTTAAGACGGATGAGCGTGGCTTGTCCTGACACTGCTTTTTTACTCATTTCTGATGGCGGATAGGCCCTTTATTCTCTGTCCAGCTTCAAACCTCCTCATTCCTCTTTCACTAAACATGTGCCACCTTTTTATATTCCTCTACTGCTGGCGTCATTTCTCTTCAGATTACCTTGCCTTTTGTTTGCTTGTTTTTATATAAAATTAATAGATGTTGCTTGCATGTTCTGGTTTGAGTTATTTGCTACTATCTTGTTAAGTGATTGCTAAGACAAAGATACTGCATGGCATGTTGAGTCTTGGAGGGGGAGTGTAGGAAGTGGCGTTGGGCGGATGGATGGATGTTTATATGTACCTCCTTTTATCTGTCTTTTCCACTATAGCTTTCTGTGACCCAACAGAAAGTGGCTCTGAAGTCATAATCTTAGTAGCCTTTTTACTTCAGTGTTTGTAATAAATGAGTCCCCATCTCTCAAGTCAACAAATTCTTTCTGATTGCTTGTCAAAAGTTAATGCAGTATTGTCTGAATATGTTTTATAATGACAATCTAATTTATTTTACCTTCTTTTCCCCCAATTCCTAGGTGCATGGAGGACTGCAACAGAAGAATGGGGGACAGAAGATTGGAATGAAGATGTAGGTATTCCTGGGCTATTCCTGACCTAATATGTTCTATCCCCGCGTTGTGTTTATGGATAGAAAATGGATGTATTTCTACCTTTCAAAATGCACTGCTAAGATTCTGACCTAAAACTTTTACATCCAAAATAGTGTTCTGAACCAGAACATTTCACATATGTTATATGAAGGAGACTGGGCATGGACAGGACTCTGTGGAACCACACTATGGAAAGGGCAAGTGCAGGTGTGTAAGTCCAATACCTGATTGTCAGATTAACCCAGGAAGATAGAGTGGTTGGGTAGGGAACCAACAATGCCATTAGGACTGGGAACAAGTAAATGGTAGAATGCTTGCCTAGTGTGTATGAGATCTTGCATCCAAATCCTATCACTGCACAGAAATTGTTGTTAGTTAAGCAGATCGTAGGGAGTGCATTGAGTACCTGTTGCTGATGGCATGCAGCTCTAATTGGAGCCTTTGCATTATTTGGTATTAAGTTGTACAGTGAATTGGCAGTGGGTAGTTACAGTATCTAAGCTTTAAGCTTGCAATTCAGTTGGCTGTGAAACTTCCATTTACTCTGTGCCCAACTCTGCAATTGGAGTGACTGTCCAGTCAAGTTCAGTATCTGCCAGCTTGACATGACTTGGAAAACTTATAACTGGGTGGTTTGCAAAGAATTGTTTTTTGCATATTACCTAAGTAAAAAGAATTTTACCTGTTCAGAGTCAACTTTTGCCATGAACTGTGGTTTTCAGTGATTATGGGTAAACTTCTTTTAATATTTTATGTCTGTGTTCTTTTATATAGGTAAATAAGAAGGTAGCTTTGTCAAATTGTTTTGGATGTCGGTCTTAGGTTTCTAAAATTCCAGTGCACCAACATCATAGGGTTATGATTTTCTTTATAGCTGAGCTAAATTGCATTGTTAATATGAACAAGTTCTACTTAGGGAAATTTGATTCATATTCATAAGGACTATATATGGGAAACAATGTGTTTTTTGTTTATTAAAGATATTTTAATCAAGTAAAAGAAACAAACCTAATTCAATTCTTATTTAGGAAGAAAAGTTATTCCCTTTAATTGGTTACCTATTTAGATGCCTTACAATTATAGTCAGTATAATGCAAAACTTTCATATAGTTAAAATTCCCGAAAAGATATTACTTGACCAGCACTTGGACCTGAACTGCTCAATAGTCAGGAATTAATGTTATTTATTTCTTCATCTTGGCCATGCTTTTCCTTTCAGTGAAGGAGAGAAAATGGTGAAACATAAACAAACGCCTTTTGGGTAGAGGTAGGAGTTGGGAGGTGTAGTGAGAAAATAAGAAATTTCCTCAATAAATGTGACTAGCACAGAGTTCTTCCTGTGAGTTCAGTCTCTAGTATGACTGTTATGTTTTTTTATTGTGTTCTTGGTTCTAGTCTTTGCTTGGATAAAATCAGTAAGCAGGCTTGAGATCAACTCATTCAGGAACCTCAGGGTAGATAGTTATTTCATTGAGTTTTCCTTTTTTCTTGGTATTCATTTTACCTTACATAAGGCAGATTTCTCTCTTTAACCTTTGTGACACTGAAAGTAACTGATTCCTCTCTTTCCAGCTTTCTGAGACCAAGATCTTTACTGCCTCTAATGTGTCTTCAGTGCCTCTGCCTGCGGAGAATGTGACAATCACTGCTGGTCAGAGGCAAGTGTGTAATAAAATTGAGAATCTTTTTAACACATAGGTTCCTTTTGATTAAGGGATTTAAAAGGTTTTTTTTTGTTGTTGTTGTTGTTTTGTTTTTCCCCTTCGCGTCAGGGTTTCTCCATGTAGCTGTGGCCATCCTGGAACTCACTCTGTAGACCAGTATGGCATCAAACCTCTTCCTCCTGAATGCTGGGATTAAAGGCGTGTGCCACCACTAGCTGGCTAAAACAGTTTTTAGTATACTAAGTAGTTCATATGCTGTAGTATTAAATTTGAGTCGTCCCTAAAAATATGTATATGTTTTGTTTGTTTGCTTGCTTTTGTTGTAGTTGTTGTTGTTGGTGGTGGTTTTTTGTTTTTATTTTTGTTTTGGCTTTTGAGACCAGGTTTCTTTGTGCAGTAGAGCCCTGACTGTCCTGAACTCACTTTGTAGACCAGGCTGGCCTTGTACTCACTGAGATCCGCCCACCTCTGCCTCCCAAGTGCTGGCGTTAAAGGCATGCGCCACCACTACCCATCTCCCTAAAATAATTTTTATTTATCTTAATGTGTGTTATCTTCATGTGTGTATGCCACATGTGTCTGAGTGCTTAGGAAGGCCAGGAGAGGGTGTCAGATCACCTGTAACTGTAAGTGGTTTTGAGCTGTAAGCCATGGATGTGGAGAACTGAACTTGAGTACTGTGGAAGAGCAGCAGCCGTTCTTACTTAGCCACTGAGTCATCTCTCTAGCCCCCAACCTAAAATAGTTTCTTAGTTATATAGAGCAGTTAGTCTTAACCAGCACTGAATATGTAGCTTGTTTTGAAGTAAGCCAGAGAAACAAGAGTTAAGGAAATTATTTTTAATATACTTCTGAATTTTGCAAGTTTCAGTCTAACTTTCATATTCATGGGTTCTTCGTTCATGAAGTTGGCCAACCATAGTTTGAAAATAGTGAAAGGCCAGGCGTGGTGGTGCACGCCTTTAATCCCAGCACTCAGGAGGCAGAGGCAGGTGGATTGCAGCAAGTTGGAGGCCAGCCTGGTCTACAAAGGAAGTCTAGGACAGCCAGGGCTACACAGAGAAACCCTGTCTCGAAAAACCAAAAAAAAAAAAGAAAAGATTGAAGTAGCTGGTCATACTGGTGCACTCCTTTATTCCCAGCACGAGGGGGGAGAAGCAGGAGGATCTCCGAGTTTAAGGGTCAGCCTCATCTACAGAGTGAGCTCTAGGACAGCCAGGACTTAGAGACTCTCATCTCAAAGGGGCGAGGGTGGTAAGCTCCCGAGCCTACTTACTGAGCCAAAGTTGTCTGATATGGCCATGAGGAATTAAATCTGACTGATTGAAGGGACCACAGTGACAGTTTTATTGAGAGCAGTCAGGCTTCATAACTTTATTAGATTATAATGACAGTTGCCAGGATCAAAACAAGTAGTTGCCAGGACACAATGTTTGCACGATATACAGGGTACATAAGATTAATGTCTTAAGTCCTCTCAGGCTTCCATGCTTCCTTGACTACTAACAGAACATACAGAGAAACACAAAGCGTTCTGAACGTTTCACTGCCTGAGGTACTTTATTGGTCTCTTAAGAAATGGAAGGCACATAGTGCCCCAGGAGTCATGGACTCTTACCTGAAAACCTACGATCCATGCCTCTTAAGGCAGCTAGGCCAGTCCAGTTCCATGGTTCCCAGTAAAGATGGAAAAGAGCCATATCTGTACTGAACATACAAATAAAGTGAAGATGACTTAGACTGTTGCAGAGAGCCCTGTGTGGTGTCAACAGACCTTTTATCCTAGCACTTGGGAGGCAGAGGCAGGCAGAGCTCTTGAGTTCAAGGCCAGCGTGGCCTACAAAGTGAGTCCAGGACAGCCAAGACTACACAGAGAGAGACCTCTACAAACGTAGAGGTTCCCATCATCTTCCTGAGGGTGCTAGTAATCTAATGTGGTCTTTTGTTCTGAGACAGGATTTTGCTATTTAGGCCAGGGTATCCTTGAATTTGAAGCTGTCCTCTTTCATTAGCCTTTTGAGTGCTGGAAATTCCAAGTTTGCACCACCATTCCCAGCTAAGCATTTGGTCTTATATAGTAGAAATTAGTAAAAGAGCACTGACTGCTCTTCCAGACCAGCCATGTCTACAGAGTGAGTTCCAGGACAGCCAAGGCTCCACATAGAAACCTTGTCTCAGACAAACAAAAAATAGGCCTGGTGTGGTGGCACATATCCTTTGATTCCAGGGGTCCTTGTGAGTTCAATTCCCATGTATATGATCTCATGCCCTCTTCTGGCCTGCAGGTGTTCATGCAGGCAGAGCACTGTATACATAATAATATAATAAATCTTTAAAAAAAAATAAAGAAAAGAAAAAAAGAAATTAATATTATATATCTAAATCATAGCTAAATACTTTTAAACTTCTACCCAGTTATTGAGCTGCTAATTAAAACTTAATATTTAAAGTGGAGTGTGAGGTGTGGTGGTACACTTCAATCCTAGTACTTAGGAGGCAATTGCAGGTGGATCTCTATGAGTTCAAGGCTAGTCAGAGCTACATAGTAAAACCTTACCTCAAAAAAAAAAAATTTTTTTTTTAGCTGTTACACAGAGAAATCCTGTCTTGAAAAACAAAAAACCAAAACAAAAAAATATTGTTGAATATGTTATGGCTTATAATTGCAGCACTGGGCACACTGAGGCCGGAGAATCATAAATATAAGGCAAATCTTGACTGCATAGTAAAGCCTTGTTTGAAAGAGACCAAAAAACCTTTGAAGATTTGCTATTTTATTAAATTAGTGCTATCATTAAATTAAATGTTTAACTATTATTATTGACAGTATCAGGATTTCTCTGAATATTGTGTGGCTCTTAGACCTTGGTTATTTTGGTTATTATAACATATTAGGACTTGACAAGAGTACAGCATCAGAAAATAACCTTCATGTTAATCTAACCATGATCTAAGTTAGATGCAGCTAATGCTAGAATGTTCAATCATAAAGATCCCTTTCGGTCCCAATCTAGAATTGACCTTGCTGTTCTGTTGGGGAAGACACCATCTTCCATGGAGAATGATTCGTCCAATCTGGATCCATCTCAGGCTCCTTCGCTGGCCCAGCCTCTGGTGTTCAGTAACTCGAAGCAGAATGCCATAGCACAGCCTGCTTCCGGGAACGCGTTTTCTCATCATAGTATGGTGAGTAGGCAACAACCCGTACGCTGACCCGGCAAACACACAGATGAGCATTTCCCTGTCAAGGACTGTTAGCATAGAGGCCTTCGTCGAACAGGGAGAGAGCTTTCTGCCTCTGGCATTACAAACATGAGCACCATGCACTGCTGCTTGCCTTGTTTCCAGTTCTCAGATCAAAGAGGACCTCATTCCCTAAAATCAAATAAACCCTCCGATAGTACAAGCAGAAGTTTATGGGTTTGGCTTTTTTTGTTTGTTTGTTTTCTTTTTGTTTTTTCTTTTGGTGTTTTGAGACAGGGTTTCTCTGTATAGCCTTGGTTGTTGTGGACTCTCTTTGTAGACCAGGCCGGCCTTGAACTCACAGAGATGCCTGCCTCTGCCTCTGAGTGCTAGATTTAAAGGCATGGGCCACCATACCCAGCTGGATTTGGATTTTTGAGAAAGTCTTTCTGAGTAGGCAGGCTGCCCGTGTAATGTTTAGAATTCAGTCATGCTTCTAGGTTATGGTGATCTTCCTTTCTGTTGAGTGCTGGGACCATGGGTGCATCATGATGCCTTGAAAACAGGTGGTTGTAGAGACCAAAGGGGGCTGATAAAAATAAAAATAGATTTAAAAAAATGCATTTGTAGCTGGGCGTGGTGGTACATTCCTTTAATCCCAGCACTCGGGAGACAGAGGCAGGTGGATCGATGTGAGTTCGAGGCCAGCCTGGTCTACAAGGTGTGTCCAGGACAGCCAAGGCTACACAAAAAAAACCCTGTCTCGAAAAACAAACAAAAAGGAAATTGTTTGTTAACATACTCTTTTTCTGCAAGGCTAAGGAATTTGATTATTGTACTAGTCGAAATCAGCCTGTTGAGGAAACTTGATTCTTCTGATTTTTCAGAAGGTTAAAGGATAGTGTAGTTTCAGTTTGGAAACTTGAAATTTAGAATAAATTATGAATTTTGTTGTGATCTATTTGGGTGTACTTTGGAATTGTACCAAAACAGTGAGAGCTTCCATAAAATCTTCAAAGATAGTCAAAGGCAGGGGAAAGGTGCTTTGTCACCTATAAAAAAGCCTCATGGCTAGAGATGAGGTTGGGGAGTAGCATCCAGCTCTAGGAGAAGTTGGCTGAGTTGTCTCATGGAATGAGATAATACCATTTATTGAATATTTAGAGTGTTGCACACTTTTCCTCCTATTACTCTCTCAACAGAAAACCAGTGGTGTTAAACCTCATATATAATGTATATACTTACATTATACATTTGTAGACTAGGTTTTCAAATCCTAAGGTCTTTGCAGGTCTGCCCTTTGGTATATGTGTTGTCTCCACTTGGTCTTTAAATGGGAATGAGAGTGTTTACTTGTCCTGTCTTGTTTGACCTTACGGAAATGAGTACGGTAGCAGCACTAGTAGTTGTTTATTGTTGGGTTCATGTTGTTGTGTTGTTTTGGGTGTTTTTTGTTTTTATTTTTCATACAGCTCCTCTTTATGTATCTCTGGCTGGCCTGAAACTCGCTGCCTAGCCCAGGTGGTTTTGAATTTGAAACAACTTTGCCTCCTGAATGCTGAAATTAGAGGCATATGCTCCTTACCCCGCCCAGTTTCTTTTCTTTCACCGTTGCTTTTACGTTTTTACTTACTTATTTGTGGCATGGTCTTAAGTGTCTCAGTCTGGCTCAGATGCTTTTTACAGTAGAGGATTGCCTCCTGGGCATTGGGATCTTAGGCATGTGCCAACACAGCCTGTTTGTACTGTTCTGTGGACAAAATACAGTGTTTGTGCATGCTTGACAAGTGTGCATTTGAGCTAGCCTCTTCATTCATTTTCTGAATGTATATTAAAGGTTCAGTTTTCCTTAAGATTCAGCAGTGCTTGTGTCATAGGCATGTGTTTATGTTACTGTTGATGTTTTACTGCTATCCAGGGAAGCTAGAATCTAGAGTGTGAGGTCCCTTGGGACTGGAGTCTTTGCTTCTGTGGGGCTTTTTGTTTTAACGTTAGGTCTACATACATACACATACTTCTTTTTATTCCTTTTTTCCTGGATAGTGTACACACACGTGCGCACACACACGTATGCACAAACTCACATGTACCATGTACACACACACACACACACCCCAGCCTGGTCTTAAACTTCATTTTAAATCCAGCTGTATTTACTGGTATGGTACATACTGGTATGGTGACATTTTTCTGTGTCTTTAGTGCTTTGTACTTGAAGAATGTTTGATTGAGGGCTGGAAGGATAGCTTAGCAATTGGATGCTTGCTGCTTTTTCACAGGAACCAGAATTCACTTCCCAGCACCAACAATAGGTAATTCACAACTGCCTGTAACTCCAGCTCCAAAGGTTCATATGCTCTCTCTTAGCTTCTTTGGTCACTCACACAGATGGCATTTACTTAACATAGAAACTGATACACATAAATAAAAATAATTATTTTTTAGAATAACTGGATAATAATTGTGTGAGGCTATCTCTTTGTCACAGTTCCTTACTTTCTAATAGACTTGAGGTTTTCTAAATTAAACATTTATTTATTGCTTGGGAGATTGTATGTGCACACGTACGGCTGCCTCTATGCAAGCACATATGGGACTTAAAGGACAATTTGTAGCATCATTAAGAGTCCTGAGACTGGGGCTGGAGAGATGGCTCTGTGGTTAAGAGCACTGCCTGCTCTTCCAAGGGACCCGGGTTCAATTCTCAGCACCCACATGGCAGCTCACAACTGTCTGTAACTCCCAAGATCTGACACCTCCACACCAACGTACACAAATTAAAATTAACTAACTAAATAAAAAAAAGAGTCCTGGGAGTCAAACCCAGATCATCAGGCTCGTCATGGTAAGCACTGTACCAGGGGAGCCATATTAGCCCATCTTCTGAGATTTTTATTTGCACTATCTTGAGAACAGAATGAAGTGGAGAAGAAAAAGTCTTTCCTTGTCTATTAGTCACTTGATTTTGCTTTTAGAAAATACCTGGAAAACCTAACAGGAGGCGAGTTTTATTTTGGCTTGTCATCTTAGAGGGTTCTCTCAACGGTTCATTTGCTTTGCCATGGGGATTGGAGAGAATTATTAAGAATAAAGTATTATGTTAGCATGCATGCATTATACCCAAAATAGTCCAAGTCATGTGGACTTATTGTCTAGCGTAAACTTTGGGATTGCCCTTTAACTCCTTTGTTTCTGCTGGTTATTCACATTCAAACGAATTTTCAGTTGGTTAGTTTTGTTTTGTTTGAATTGTTTAATGTAAACTGATTTTTGGCTTGTTTTGTTTTGTTTTCTTTAAGACAAGGTTTCTCTGTGTAGCCTTGGCTGTCCTGGGACTTACTATTTAGATCAGGCTGGTCTTGAACTCACAGAGATTTGCCTGCCTTTGCCTCTCAAGTGCTGAGATTAAAAGCATGTGCCACCACTGCCCATGTTTTGTTTTGTGATATGTTAACGTATATCAGTTTACATAGTAGACTTCAATGACATTTCCATATATATATACAACTCATTTGATCATATTTGTTCCTCTCCTCACCCTCTTTTGACGCCCCCTCGTGCTAATCCTCTTTTCAGACATGATCTATGTGATTCTGGCTCTAGTGGAACGTACTATGTAGACCAGGCTGGCTTCAAACTTACTGCCATTCTCCAGCCTCTAATCCCTGCCTCCTGCTCAGTTAAAGGTGTGTCCACCATGCTTTGTGTCTTGTTTGTTTTGAGAGAGGATCACTCTTTTTAGCACTGGTTGTTTTGGAACTCACTATATAGACCATGCTGGCCCTTGGTGTCTCTGGGTGCTGAGACCAAAGATGTGTGGGGAGAGGTCATCCTCACCCCTCTTCTGGCTCTTTCCCTTTTTTAACTGGTCCCTCTTTTACTAACATGTCTTTTTTTACCACTCCACAGTGCAAGAAACTTCTTTGACTAAAATGACAGCATATGTACAGTGTTTGTTTTATTTTTGGTTTTTGTTTGTTTGTTTTCATTTTTTGAGACAGGGTCTCTCTGTATAGCCTTGGCTGGCGTGGATTCTCTTTGTAGACCAGGCTGGCCTCGAACTCACATTGCCTCTGCCTCCAGGGATTAAAGGCTTACACCATCGCACCCGGCCATACATAACAGTATTCATCTAATGATTCAAGTACTGATTGCTTTGAAAATATTCTCCAATTTGGAACATTATCCCTTTGGAAAGAATTGTGATAGTTTGGTTTTGTTGTTGTTTTTTAAGATTTATTTTATATAGAAGAGTACATTCTCTTCATGCACATCAGAAGAGAACATTGGATCCTATTACTGATGGTTGTGAGCCACCATGTGGTTGCTGGGAATTCAACTCAGGACCTCCGGAAGAGCAGCCAGTGCTCTTAACCACTGAGCCATCTCTCCAGCACCGTGATGATAGTTTTTAATGGCTCTTATTCATTGTTTATGTAATCTCACATTGGCTACAAGCTTATTATCCTCTTGCCTCCTAAGTGCTTAAATTTGTTGTTTTGTTTATTCTTAGAGATGGGGTCTCTCCATGTAGACCGTGCTAGCCTTGAATTGTGATCTTTCTGCGTCAAGTTTCTGAGTACTGTGATTTCAGACATACCAGCATACTTGTCCTTAAATTTATTTCATAATTGACACATGAAATATTAAAATTTTACATATTAGGAATATCATGCTTTTTAAAAAGTGCTTAATGTGTACCATGTATACTATATTCAGTAAAAATAAATTTCCTGCAACTTTATGGTATGTGCTGTATTTATTCCTATTTCAGATAGGAATTTTTCCAAAAAGACACTCAGATTTTGAATATTAGTTTGTGACTAAAATGTATGCTCATAATACTGCAGTGTATACTTGGTCTGGTACAAGGCTAATCTTAAACTTCCCTTTACTACCTGGGACTATAGGCATCTTCTGTCTTTCTTTGCTTGATAACATTCTTTATTTGAGTAGCATTATTTATTATGTGGGCTTTTGGTATATCTTTGTGAGTAAACTAAGCAAGGTTAGTAGCTATAAACTTTTCTACTCTGTTGATCTGCAGGTGAGCATGTTGGGGAAAGGATTTGGTGATGTTGGGGAGGCTAAAGGTGGCAGTACAACAGGCTCTCAGTTCTTGGAGCAGTTCAAGACTGCACAGGCTCTTGCTCAGCTGGCAGCTCAACACTCTCAATCTGGAAGCACCACCACCTCCTCTTGGGATATGGGCTCAACAACACAATCGCCATCACTGGTGCAGTATGGTAAGAGGATGAGTGACTTAAATGTTTTTACACATAAGAAATTTATTGTCTAGAACGTAGCAGAGGACTGCATAATATAGTCTGGATTCAGAAAATCACATCATAATAAAAATTTGACGCTATATATCATTGAGCTTTAGTTCTGTTTCTTTATTGACCTGGATTTTTGGGAGAATTCTCTTGAGATTTTGTGTTTTTTGTTACGTGGTGCTCTGGCTGATCTAGAACTTCCTGTGTAGACCAGGCTGGCCTCCAGTTCACAGAAGTCAACTGTCTCTGCCTTCTCAGTGCTGCTGGCATTAAAGGCAGGCACCATCAAGACCCTTTTCCTCGTTCAGATGGTCTCTTGAATCTTACTTCAGCTGAACAGCCAGCAATCCTCAGGACCCTCTTGGACTGCTTCCCCAGCATTAGGTTTATAGGCACGACACTGTATACTGGGAATCAAACTCAGGTCCATATACTTGCATAGCACTTTACTGACTTCCCTAGCCCTAAATTCTTATATTTAACTTCAGTTTTAAAAGTAATAATTTCTTTTGGACTCATGGCCTAGGCCATCTTAGAATTTTATACTTTAAACTTGGATGGTTTGTAAATGTCTGCCTTATGTAAATACACAGGCAGGCCAATGAAACTGATTTTTCTTTTTTCCATTTTTTGGGGATGTTTGGTTTTTGTTGTTGGTTTCTGGTTTTTTTTTTTTTTTTTTTTTTTTTTTTTTTTTTTTTTTTTTTTTTTTGAGACAGTTGTGTCTTAGTGAGTTCCTGTTTCTATAAGTTGGGGCAGAAACAGTTTTCTTCTTGGCTTCCATGTCCTGATTATAGTCTCGTTACTGAGAGAAACCAAGGTAGAAACTTGGAAGCTGAAACTAAAACAGAGATCATGGGGGAATGCTGCTTTCTGGTTTGCTCTCTTTAGTTTAGTCTATTTTCTTATACAGCCCTCTCATATCAATTATTAATCAAGAAAATGGTGGGCAGGTGTGATGTATACCTTTAATGCCAGCGTTCTGACACAGAAGCAGTGTGTCTCTGTAAGTTCAGGAGTAGGACAGCATGGTCTACACTGGGGATTTTATTTGGGACAGCCACTGAGACTGTCTCCAAAATAAAGGAAAGAGAGATTGAGGGGGGCGGGTAGATTCAAGATAGGATTCTCTGTAGCTCTGACTGCCCTGGACTTGCTTTGTAGACCAGACCTGCCTCTGCCTCCTGAGTGCTGAAATTAAAGCTGTGTGCCTGGCTGTAGCTGTTCTTTCAAACTCTGGGTTCAATATGATCACCCACACGGTGGCTCACAATAATAGATAATTGCAGCCCCATGGTCTCAGAAGGTATATACTGCATACATCCATTCAGACCAAACATCTGCACATAAAATACATTTTTGTGTGTTTTTATCAAAATGCTCTGAAGATTTGCCAACAGTAAGTTTAGTGGAGACATTTTTTCAACTTATGCTCTTCCCAGATACTCTAGCTTATGTTAAGTGAATAAATAATTCAAGTGGCAAGAATCTTTATCCACAGAATCTTATTTTGGCTTTTTGAGACAGGGTTTCTCTGTGTAGCCTTGGCTGTCCTGGACTCGCTTTGTGGACCAGGCTGGCCTCGAACTCACAGGGATCCACCTGCCTCTGCCTCCCGAGTGCTGGGATTAAAGGCGTGCGCCACCTCTCTAGGCTACCCACAGAATCTTATGTCTTATCCCTAGTATTAGTATAGGACAATAATATTTCCTTGGAACTAAATATAACTGCTCATACATACTGTGTTTCTTCTTGTAGATTTGAAGAATACAAATGATTCCACAGTGCACAGTCCTTTTACAAAGCGCCAGGCATTCACCCCATCTTCAACCATGATGGAGGTGTTCCTTCAGGAGAAGCCACCTGCAGTGGCTACCTCAACAGCTGCACCTCCCCCCCCCTCTTCTCCTCTGCCAAGCAAATCCACCTCGGCTCCACAGATGTCTCCGGGGTCATCAGACAACCAATCCTCCAGCCCTCAGCCGGCTCAGCAGAAACTGAAACAACAAAGGAAGAAAACCTCCTTAACGTCTAAGGTACTTAGCTTTTCATGAAGTTATCATTTTAAGGCAGGGAAGTTATAAGGCTTAAGGATAGATATTCTAAGGGTATAATTAAAGTTGAAAGGAATAATTTTTTATTCTACAAAAAGATTGTATTAAACAATTACCTTTTTTTTTTTAACCACCTTTCTTCATAGATTCCTGCTCTGGCTGTGGAGATGCCTGGCTCAGCAGATATCTCAGGGCTAAATCTGCAGTTTGGGGCATTGCAGTTTGGGTCAGAGCCTGTCCTTTCTGATTATGAGTCCACGCCCGCCACGAGCGCCTCTTCAAGCCAGGCTCCTAGTAGCCTGTATACCAGCACGGCCAGGTAGAGGAATCATCACCCAGAAGACCTTTTGGTAGCTTAGTTTTGTGCTTATTTCTTCATCTCTGGAGAGGTCATATCTTTTTGACTGGATAAAAGTCAATCATAGCATTTTGTTGTGTGCTTTTAAAGAAATACATTGTCACTAGGATTATCTACGACATTAAACATTTAGATAAATATCACTTAGGTAGTAATAGAATATTCAAGCTTAGGTGTTTTCTTTTTTGTTGTTGTTTTGAGTTTTTGTTTGGTTTTCGAGACAGGGCTTCTCTGTGTAGCCTTTGTTATTGTAGACCAGGCAGGCCTCAAACTCACAGGGATCCACCTGCCTCAGCCTCCCCAAGTGCTGGGATTACAGGCACGTGCCACTGTGCCCAGCTAAGCTTAGTTATTTTATGGATGCATGTATGCATGTGTAGACACGTGTGCATGTGGGAGCCAGTAGTCAGTATGAGTTGTCTTTCTCAGTCACTCTCCACTTTATTTTCTGAATTAGAATCTTTCACTGAAACTAGGGCTCACTAGAACAGTTTGGCTGCTGCACTCTCCTCAGTGTAGTGAGCTGATACATGTCTTCCTCCCAGCTGCTATGTAGGTGCTCAGTATCAAGCTTTCATTGTTGCACATCTAACTCAGCCATCTTTCTAGCTCCCCAACCTTTGTTTCTGAATGATACGATACAGCATCTCTAACAGTGCTGCAGTGAAAGAGCTTTATTTCAGGACTTTGGTATGGAACTATATCTCTGAAAAGTAAAAATGTGAACTCAAAAAGCAGTAATTTTAAAAAATGATAAATAACCATAAGAGGAAGCAGAAAGAGCCTTTTCTGTCTTCTGATAGTAATCAAGGAAAGCCATGTTACACAAAGAAAGTCTTTGAGGAATTTGAGAGGAACAAACAATTTCTCCTTAATTTAAAAACACAAATATCTGGTGTTAATCTAGATTGAGTCATAAATTTTATTTTATTTCAAAAAAAATTCTAGGGGACAGTAGTGGTTCATAAAGAGAGTGTAGGGGAAATCTGTGAGATGAGCGCGATGCTGTTACAAGAACTAGGGATGATCTGCTATTGGAATAAAAACATTTCAATTAAACTTTTTCTCTTTTTGTTTGTATTTGTTTTTAAGAAGAAACTTTGAAAAAAGACAAGTTGGTCATGGTGGTTCACTCATTTAGTTTCAGCAATCAGGAGGCATCTGTAAGTTCAAAGCCAGCCAGGGTAACCTAGTGACAATCTGCCCTGGGGGAAAAAAGGGTGGGTGGGGGGGCTCGAGACTTACTGAGTGATTAAGTTCACCTAATCATGTAGAGGACCTGACTTTCAGCACCTACATGTTGGTTGACAACCACCTACAACCCTAGTTTCAGGATGCACAGGACACAGAGGCATGCACGAGAACAAAACAAATAAACATGGTACACATAAAACTAAGAAATTTTTTTTCTCCAAGCCAGGATTTCACTATGTAACTCAGGCTGTCCTAAACCTCACTCTGTAGATCAGGCTAGCCTCAAATTCAGAGATCTGCCTATCTCTGCCTCCCGATTGCTGGGATTAAACATGTGTGCCACCATTACCCAACTAAGAATCATTTTTAACTATAATAAAAAAGTTTTTCCCCTATTGAAAATTCTACCAGTAATCTTTGATGAGTCACGAGGTCTTAGAACTTAAAATTTCCTAAAATGAGATTGATCCAAAGATGGCTGATGATAGGGCAAATGAGTGAGGGCTTCCGCCTCCCAAGTCCCTTATTTTGCACATTTTGTCCTCTTGCCTGTCTTAAGATTCTTCTTAATTGAAATTTTTTTTCCAATAGATCTCTGCTATTTCCTAAGATTTTTCTTTTCATTTTCCGCAGTGAGTCTTCATCTACAGTTTCATCTAACCAGAGTCAAGAATCTGGTTATCAGAGTGGCCCGATTCAGTCAACAACTTATACCTCCCAAAATAATGCTCAGGGCCCTCTATATGAACAGAGATCCACACAGACACGGCGGTATCCCAGTTCCATCTCTTCATCACCCCAAAAGGACCTGACTCAGGCTAAGGTAGTAGCTTCATAATTCCCTGGGTCTTGGTTATCAGAGTAGTAGGTAAAATTCCCTTGAATATTATTGGAATATTATTCCAGTTTTCTGGAAATTGTGCTACAGTCTTGGAATTACTGGCTGAGATGCTGACAGAGCACATTTTTATGATTGGTAAACTAAGTTTTTTTCAGCAAATGTGAAGGAGACTCAAGAGCTGGAACACTTTTCTTTGCAATAAAAATTTGTTGGTTATAGCAAAAACTGTCTCAAATACCTGTCCTTTTCTAAGGGAAGATCTGATTGCTAGACTTCAGGGTACATCTATATTAGGAAATCTACCTTACTCTGGTAAAAAAGGATAACATGTATCAAAGGCGGTGCGGAGTTATAGGTCTTAAGAGTTGTTTTATGTCAGATTATTAGACGGGGACAGTGTCCATGAGGCATTAGAATCCCTGGAGCTGGAGTTACAGGTGGTTGTGAGTTGTCCAGTTATGTATGCTGGGGACTGAACTCAGGTCCTATTCAAGGGCAATGCATATAGCCATCTTTCCAGTTCCCCTAAAATATATTTTACCAACATTAAATTAAGTGACTTATAACATCTGTCTTACAAATTTATCTGTTCTCCCTCATTTTTTTGCTCCAGAATGGTTTCAGTTCTGTGCAGGCCACGCAGCTACAGACCACGCAATCTGCTGAAGGTAAATGTTTTCCGGGCCTTTTCTTATTGTTAGTGGGTTTCCTCTAAGTAGGGTTGCTACGTAAACCAAGTTGGCCTAAAATTCACAAGAGATAGCTATTACTTTTGCTTCCCAAGTGTGGGATTAAAGATGTGCCATTACACTAAGCTTGTATTTGTATGTGTTTTTGTGTTGATACGTGTACCAATCTGTCCCACCTGTGTACCTCGTATTGGAAGGTGCCGGAAGAGAATATTGGATGCCCTGGAACTGCTGTTGCAGACAGCTATAACCTGCCAAATGGGTACTAGTAATTCAACCTGGGTCATTAGGAAGAGCAGCCTTGTTAACTTAGGGCCATTAATTTATAAAGAGTCTTGTTGTGACACAGACTGGCCTTGACTACTTTTAATTCAGCAGTACAAGTACTGGAATCATAGTCAATGAATGTGCCACCATAGTCAGCTTTCAATTTCTCTGTCTTTTTAGGTGTTTTGTTTTACATGTGTGTTAGTGTCCGTGCACCAAGTACACGCCTGGTGCCTGTGAAGGTCAAAAGAGGGTGTTAGATGGCCTGGAAATGGTTGCAGATGCCATATGAGTTATTGGAAATAGAACTTGGGTCCTCTGTAAGAATTGAGTGTTCTTAATTGCTGAGCTATCTCTCTAGCCCCGTATCTTTTTTTTTTTTTTTAATATTAATTTACATTGATGTTTTGCCTACATTTATGTCTGTGTGACGGTGCCAGATTCTCTGAAATTGAAACACACATACCATGTGTGTGCTGGGAATCAAACCCACATCCTCTGGAAGAACAGCTTTTGCTCTGAACACACTTTCACTCTGTAGCCACAGCTTATGTTAAAATCATTTTGGTTATTTTGTATTAGCCTCCCATGGGCTAGAGTATAGGCATGAGTTCTCTGTTTTAGAGTGTTTAAAAATCTAGATTTAATTTCATTATTTTTTGAGTGTGTTATGAGTACACGTGTGTGCATGCCACAGCATTCATGGATGTCAGAGAACAACTTTAAGGAGTCTTTTTTCTTATATCTCTACTGGGATATTGGAATCAGGTGGTTTATGTGGTGCTAGGAATGGAACCCAAGGCCTGATTTATGATAACCAAGCACTCCAACACTGAGTTGTCTCCACAATCCAGAGTTTTTGCTTAGATTTTTGGGTTTTTAATTTTTGTTTTTCCTCTCTTGGTTTTTCGAAACAGGGGTCTCTCTTTGTATCCTTGACTGTCCTGGACTTGCTTTGTAGACCAGCCTGCCCTCGAACTCACAGCGACCCACCTGCCTCTGCCTCTGCCTCCCAAGTGCTGGGAATAAAGGTGGGCGCCACCTGGCTTGTTTTTCTCTCTTAAAAACGGTAATTCCATTTATTTCCTTCATTGGCCAAATAAAGTGTGTGTTGTCAACTTGCCTAAAATTTACAAAAAGAGTTGAACTCATCATTTTGACTCTGTCTGTCTCTTTTTCCCCCCTTTGTTTGTTTGTTTGTTTTTTGAGTAGTTGAGGACTGTTGTTTTTCTTTACTCATAGACACCCCCTGTTTTCTGACGAAGGGAAATCCTTTTCTGTTTACAGGTGCTACAGGCTCTGCAGTGACATCCGACTCGCCTTCCACATCTAGTATGCCCTCTCTCAGTGAAACAGTACCCGCGGCTTCCTTACTGACAGCAGCCAGTCAGCATTCATCCTCCTTAAGTGGCTTGAGCCACAATGAGGAGATTCCAAATGCCACCACCACACCACACAGCAGGTGATTTGGGATGAGAATTTAGGTTGGGATTGTGAGTTTCAGTAACAGCTATCTGGTCTTGTCTTAATCACTGTACCTGTCAGAGACCACGCTACCTTTTGTGGGACGTGAAGACAAAGGAGCCTTAGTTTCTGCTTTTAGCATCTGCTCTTGCTATGATTGTTCACAACCCTGAAAACTAGCCATTGACCATGTTTCAGACATCTTGGATTTTTTTTGTTGTTTTGTTTTTTCGAGACAGCGCTACTCTGTAGCCTTGTCTGTCCTGGAACTTACTCTGTAAACTAGGTTGGCCTTGATGAACTCATAGAGGCCCACCTGCCTCTGTCTCCCAAGTGCTGTAATTAAAGGGGTGCACCACCACTGCCTGGCCTTTCTGTGATTCTTAATTGGATTTCCAGGTCAGGTAGTCATATGTTAATGGCAACTTTTTCTTCTTCCAGTACGCTATCTACACAGCAGAATACCCTTTCTTCATCAGCATCTTCCGGGCGTACTTCAACATCCACTCTTTTGGTAAGTGTAATGCTTGAGAGGGAGTGTAGTTCTTGGTCTTAATTTTTTTTTTTTTTTTTTTTTTTTTAATTTATGTGCTTTGGTGTGACGGTGTCAGATCTTGGAGTTACAGACAGTTGTGAGCTGCCATGTGGGTGCTGGGAATTGAACCTGGGTCCTTTTGAAGAGCAGACAGTGCTCTTACCCACTGAGCCATCTCTCCAGCCCTGGTCTTAATGTTTTAACCTTAAGATTGTCCCAAGTTCTGTAGTTCTTTTGTTTCATTGATTGATTCCCCCCCCACCCCACCCTTGAGTCAGGGTCTTGCTATGTAGCCCTGTATGGCCTCATACTCTATGTAAACCGGGCTAACCTTGAATTCATGCCTTGCCTCTGCCTCTCTAGGGATGACATTACAGGCATGGATTATTAAAACACCTGGCACACCCAGTAGGGAGTTCTTGAAATTTTCTTCATGACTTAGCTGAGGTTGTAGGAAAAAGGAGTAAAAGGATATTGAGAAGCCAAAAGAATCCACAAGTTTTGCACTTGTGGAACATAACTAAAAGTCTCAGCAGTCTTTTCACAGAACATAGGTAGGGACTTGATGTTCTCACTAAATGCACAACAACACACACTTTTCTTTTTAATGGAGGTATACTCACCAGGTGGTAGTGGTGCACACCTTTAATCCCAGCACTCTGGAGGCAGAGGTAGGCAGATCTCTGAGTTCAAGGCCAGCCTGATTTACAGAGTGAGTTCTAGGACAGCCAGGGCTACACAGTGAAGCTGTGTCTCCAAATACATGGAGGTATAGCTCAGTAATTACATCATTAACATCCATTAGGTCCCGGGATTAAATTCCTAGAACTATAAAAGGAAAAAAGAAAAAGCTAGCAACAAAACAACTGGTAGAACTATTCTGTAGTTAGCCTGGGAAATACTGTCTTTAAGATAGTTTGAAGCAGGGCATGTTTATCAAAGTGGTGCTCAGATGAGAGCTCCTGGTCAAGGAATCATTTTATAGTTTGTAACTCCATTTGTGAAGAACTAAGCTGAGGTGTTAAGTTGCCGGAGCCTAGGAAGTGCTAGGAGCGCTGAAAGTTTCTTAAGAGCCTCTTGCCAAAACTTTTTTTTTTTTTTTTTTTTGAAACAGGGTCTCTCTGTGTAGCCCTGGCTGTCCTAGACTCACTTCGTAGACCAGGCTGGCCTTGAACTCACAGCGATCCAACTGCCTCTGCCTCCGGAGTGCTGGGATTCAAGGCATGCACCACCACCGCCTGGCTTAAATTCAGTTTTAAAGTCAAATCTTTTACTTTATTCCAGCTCATGAACTATTCTTAGAAGCTGAGCTACTGAAGCAGAGGGCAGAAGAGAGGGTGTGGTGCACTCTTTAGTTCTGAGCTTACTAACCAGTTTTGTTAGTCCTTGTGGAATTTGTCCCCACCTACTTTGCTTTTTTTCTGAACAGGGTTATGATGATGGTCAATGAGCAATTGTAAGATACATGGAGCTAGAGATTTCTTTTTATTTTGGCAGAGGGAATCCTGGTTGGCTTTATGAATTCCAGATTTCATGAGATCATAAATTGCTTCTCTTTCCTGACCTGTTGCTAATTATTGTTTCTGTCTTCCTCTGCTCCCCTTTGAAGCACACAAGTGTGGAGAGTGAGGCGAATCTCCATTCTTCCTCCAGCACCTTCTCTACCACGGCCAGCACTGTCTCCGCACCTCCCCCAGTGGTCAGCGTCTCCTCCAGTCTGAATAGTGGCAGTAGTCTGGGCCTTAGCCTGGGCAGCAATTCTACTGTCACTGCCTCAACTCGAAGCTCAGTTGCTACGACTTCAGGTAGCTTTGCCTACGTGGGTGGTATTCCTCTGGGATGAAGGCAATAATAAATTGTATAACAGCATAAAAATGTTCTCTTTTAGGAAAAGCTCCTCCCAACCTTCCTCCTGGAGTCCCGCCATTGTTGCCTAATCCATATATTATGGCTCCAGGGCTGTTACATGCCTACCCGGTAAGTGGAACTGAAGGCTCTTCTCTACAGAGCGAGATGGTGTCACTCTCCTCTGTAGCTCTGGCTTCAGATTGAAGACAGTAATTAAAGCAGAATAAATGAATTATATCCACATTTGTGTGTGTGTAAGATCAGAGAGAACTGGAGTCTTTCTCTCCTTTTCACCTTTATTTATGTTCGAATTAGGCTTGCATTGTTGGTTGGCAAACACCTTATCTGCTAAGCTGTATCACTAGTCAAAAATAGTTACAGGGTTTATGTGTGTATTTGTTTTTTATTTATCTGGTGATTTTGTTTATATACATGTCATATACACCATAGTGTGCCCTATTGCCTTTGCAGGCCAGCATTGGATCCCCTGGAACTCAGGTTACACACAATTGCAGGCATCCCCATGTGGGTGCTGGGAATCAAGCCTGGGACTTCTGCAAGAGCAGCCAGTACTCTTAAATTCTGAGATACCTCTCTAGGCCCCACCCTTGAAAATGCAGTTGTGTTTGTAGAGGAAGGACACAACTTAGACAAGGTCCTTTGCTGAGTATTTGTTCTGTGTAATACATGATCTGGATCTTGAACATCAATGGCCAGCCTATGTAGTTTCTTGGTCATTTTCTATAGTGCTATTGCTTCTCTACACTGTGAATCTTTGCTTTCGTTGACCTATTTAGAACTACCTGAAAATAAATGGCCTACAGTAGCAGTATTTTACCTGCCATGTCTTCTGTCACCTTCAATTATTCAACATCTACTAAAATGTAAAATATTTATAAAAATTGAGTTTGAAAACAGCTATTTTTGCTGGGTGTGTTGTCAAATGCCCTTAATCCTGGCACTTGTGAGGCAGAGGCAGGCACAGGTGTGTCTCAATGAGCTTGAGCCCAGATTGGTCTACATAGAAAATTCCAGGACACCCAGAGCTACAAAGTGAGACCCTGTTTCAAAACAAACAAATTTTAAGAAGCTCCACTGGGCTGGGTTGGTGGTGCCTGCCTTTAATTCCAATATTATGGAGGTAGAGGCAGGCAGATCTTGAGTTCAAGGATAGCCTGGTCTACAGAGTGAGTTCCAGGGCAGCCAAGGCTACACAGAGAAATCTAAGCTGGAAAAATCAAAGGGGGAAAAAAAACCAAAAAACACTTATTCTTGGACCAGGTATGGTAACATGTGCATTTAATCCAGACACTGTGGAGGCAGAGACAAGTGGATCTCCGAGTTCAAGGCCAGCCTGGTCACCCAAGGTACTTATATAGGCCAGTTAGCACCACACAGTAAGAACCTTAGAACAACAAAAAACAAAAACCCATCTACCTAGTCTTTACCTATATTTCAGGAAAGAAGTTTAGATAATAGACAGATGAAATATCCTAACAGCACTCTTAAACATTTTTGTCTTTTGAGTTAGGGTCTCACTATGTAGCTGGTCTGGAACCCTCAAAGATCTGTCTCTGTCTCCTGAGAGTTAGGTTTAATGGCAAAGGGCCTGGCTTCTTTGTTTTTGTTTTAATAACTTTTATTAATTGGCAATTTCATTCATGTGTATAATACATTATCATACCACCCTTCCATTCCCCCTCTCCCTTTACAAAAAGATTTATGTATTGTATATGAGTGCTTTATCTGCAGAAGGGAGCATCAGATCACATTATAGATAGTTGTGAGCCACCATGTGGTTGTTGAAAATTGAACTCGGGACCCCTAGAAGAGCAGGCGGCACTCTTAACCACTGAGCCATCTCTCCAACCTCCTCCATTACCTTTTTTCACTCTCATTATTTCTTGAACTTCTTTCTTCTCAATATTTCCCCCTTCCTACTTAATTTTTTTATTTTTTTACATTGTCTACTTGTTTTTCTCTGAGGATGTCCCTTTTGCTATGTTTATGTATGTGCGCCATGTGGAGGTAGATAGCCATGGTGGTGAGAAGGACAGCATCACATCCCTTGGCACTGGAGTTACTTAATGGTATTAAGTTGTTATGTGGACACTGGGAACTGAACTCAGATCCTTTGCAAGTGCAACAAGTGCTCTTAATCACTGAGGTCTCTCTCCAGCCCTGTATTTTGTACTTTAAAAAAAAAAAAAAAGTTAAGACAGGCATGTTGGCACATGCCTTTAATCCCAGCACTCTGGAGGCAGAGGCAGGAGGATTGCTGTGAGTTCAAGGCCAGCCTGGTCTACAAAGCGAGTCCAGGACAGCCAAGACTACACAGAGAAACCCTGTCTCGAAAAACCGGGAGGGTGGGGGTGCAGGGGGGATTATTTCATGTGTATGAGTGTCTTCTTTGTGTACTATATTATATTTGGTTCCCCTGAAGGCCAGGAAGGGGGCCTTGGATTCCCTGGAACTAGAGTTATAGATGGGTGTATATCCACCTTGTGGATGCTGGGAATCAAATCTAGGTCTCTGGAAGAGCAACCAGTGCTCTAGCTACCACATTGAATACTTTTTAACTTCAACACTTTATACCTAGAAATATGTGGAAATTAGAATAAAATGTGAGTCCTCCAGGAAAGATAAACTTCAACCCAGGTTTTAAAGTCTGCAAGAGACAGTGACTATTCAGTACATTGAAGCCTCCTGTACATGTACTTGAATCTACCCACTCTCCTCTTCTGGTGCCCTGATGTCAGTCTGGTCTTTATAGATAGTATGGAGCTGAAGGAATGCTTTAAGACCTCTCATGAATCATTTAATCCCTTTGTACTTTATTACTTTCCATTTTAAGAAAATGGAAGGAAATAATCTGCCTTGTTCAAACAATGAAGGTTAATGTTCTTTTGAATTACTTTGCCTTTTCGTACCATCATGACTAGTTCCCATTAATGTTGTTAAATGTCTGTCTTGCAGCCACAAGTATATGGTTATGATGATTTACAGATGCTCCAGACAAGATTTCCATTGGTGAGTTATGTGGCATAGAAATTAGGAAAAAAGAACATTAAACTTGAAGGTGGGGTGGATGTGGACATTGAGATAGGTTTTCTCTGTGTAGCCCTGGCTGTCCTAGAACTCACTCTGTAGACCAGGCTGGCCCCAAACTCATAAAAATCCACCTGCTTCTGCATCCTCAGTGCTGGGAAAGATGTGTATTAATGTTAAAATCTGTTGTGGCTGATGCCTATAATCCCAGCATGTGAGAAGTGGAGGCAGGAAGACCAAGAGTTCAAAACACGCTCAGCTATATAGTGAATTCAAGACCAGCTTGGGCTACATTAACTCCTCTTTTTTTTTTTTTTAAAGGTTGGTGGAAAGATTATTAAATGTTCATTCAGTGTCATCTAGCTATTTCTGTCTGTCCTCTTTTCTCATATACTTTATATATGTGTATATATATTAGGAATTGAATTGGGGTGGCAAAATATATTTGTATACATAGGTGCAGCTCAAATGGACTAACAAAACTATTAACATGCTTTCTGTCAACATCAATTTCCTGTTCTATTTTATTATTATTATTGTTTTAGACCCTAATGATTGTACTTAGGGCTTTATGAATGCTAGGTAGGTACTATACTGCTATATGGTATACCTACCCTTTTTAATAATGGGGGAGGAGATATCTTACCATGTGTATTTGTTTGAGTTGGGGGGTCTCGCTGTTGTAGTCCAAGCTATATATACTGAGTTCTGGCATCAAAGGCACAAACCACCACATCCAGCCTCTATGGCTTTTCTTAATTTTTGTTTGTTTGTTTGTTTGGTTGGTTTTTTCGTTTGGTTTTGGTTTTTTGTTTCTCTGTCTCTCCTCTTTTTATCTTGTTTACTACTAAGTTTCCCCAAATCTCCAGGCTGATGCACTTTAAGCCTTTACTCTCAGCTCATGGCCAGGTGATTTTGACAGTGTTATAGGAGTAACTGGAATTAATGGGCGCTTATTCAGATGGGCAGGATATTTTTTAATTTTTTAAAAATTTTTTTTGGTGGTGGTGGTTGTGGTGGTTTTTGTTTGTTTTTGCTTTTGGAGACAGGGTTTCTCTCTTTCTCCCTAGCTTTCTTGAAACTCCATTTTGAGACCAGGCTGGACTTAAACTCAGAGATCCGCCTGTCTCAGCTCCTAAGTGCTTCGATTAAAGCCTGGCCACTCTTAAACTTTTCTAGTGCCAGGGCTCAAACCTAGTGCCTCTTGCATTTTAGGCAAATACATTGCTTAGGCTAGTGTAGAACTCCCTTTGTATCTTAGGAAGGCCTGAGACTTGAGTTGTGCCTCCAAGTAGGTAGATGCAAGCCCAGCTTTGTTGTTTAGAGACAGAGTCTCACTGTGTAGGCTAGGCTGGCCTTGGTGGTTGTCCCGCTTCAGCCTTCCAAGTCTTAAAATGCTGGGGTTGTGGGGAGCACCATGACACACACAGCTTCCGTTCTGAGACAGGAGGCTGGATGTGGTGGCACATGCCTTTAATCCCAGAACCCAATCTACATAGCTAGGAATATGCAGCCTTGGCTGGCCTAGAATTTGCTTTGTAGACTAGGTTCATCTTAAACTCTCACGATCCACCTGCCTCTGCCTCCCATGCAGGTGCCAGAGGAGGGTATTGAATGTATCCTGCTACCCACTCTGCCCACCCACCTACATGCCACCCTTGCTACTGTTACAGTAGCATGCCCATGATCATACCCACCTTTTTACATGGATACTGGAGATCAAAGTAGCAAGCATTCTTACCTATTGAGTCAATCTCTTCAGCCCCACACTCAGCTTCTTAAACACTTTGGCAGAAAGAACCTGCTTTCTCAAAATTAGCTGGGAGGATCTGTATAAGATTAAACTTGTTGGTTTAGATAGACCTTAATGTGTACTTCAGTGAGCATATGCATAGACCTTGTCTGACTCTGCTCATAGCCAGGCCAGTGTTCATGTGAGCTCTAACCTGTTTGATCAGTAACGGGGTAAACTGCAATGCTCAAACATTCCCCTGCTTCCTCTCGCCTTGTGGTTTCCATGCTGGAGAATGAGTGGAATTTAATCTCTGCTTTTTTTTATTTTGGTTCTAGGATTACTACAGTATCCCGTTTCCCACACCCACCACTCCACTTACTGGGAGGGATGGTAGCCTGGCCAGCAACCCTTATTCTGGTAGGACTGGGATAGAGCTGACTATAGGGAAATGTATTGGGGTTGTAGGTAGACATGTGGTAAATAGCAAGGGTTAAGATTTCTGTCAGAATTGTGATTCCCCCACCCTCACCCCAAGTACGCTGTTGGCATGGATGTAATGATTCAAGGCTGGGAGATTCATAATCCTGTTACGTATGTGCCTGTGACATCTTTTTCTTTTATATATCACTTTCTGTTGTCTTGTTTCCAGGCATTACTGTTCTGAGTTTCACCGTGTTAAACGCAAGCTCAGTACTGAGCTAGACTTGGTGGGGTTGTGTGTGTGTGGTTTTGGATAGTCTACCTTTTCCCAGGCAGTGCGCCTGAGTCGCCCTTCTGTGTGCCCTGTGCCACTTGATCCTGTTACAGTAACATCTCATGCCTTGCTAGTCCTTGGATTTTTGTGTGGGGGGTTGTTTTTGTTTTTGTTTTCATGACTGATCAGTGTCTTCTCATCTTCCCTCAACTGTTGTTGTCCTTCAAGCTTTGGAGAAACAGTGGGTAGGAAAAGAGGGTGGGATGGAGATGAAAGAAAACAAGTTGGCAGAGGAACATGGGGAGGTTTCATTCTGGGAGCTTCTTTGCACATCACAGGATACAGCTGGCCCTTCTTGTCATAGGTGACCTCACCAAGTTTGGCCGTGGGGACGCCTCCTCCCCAGCCCCAGCCACCACCTTGGCCCAACCCCAACAGAACCAGACGCAGACTCACCACACCACGCAGCAGACATTCCTGAACCCGGCGCTGCCTCCTGGCTACAGTTACACCAGCCTGCCATACTACACAGGGGTCCCGGGCCTCCCCAGCACCTTCCAGTATGGGCCTGCTGTGTTCCCTGTGAGTAGCTGACTGGCTGTGCTCTTGTTGTAATGGATCCCAGATCTGGACACCATCCTAGCTGCTTTCACGGATACATAACTCCTTAATAATAAAAGAGGATGACTTGTATACAACTTGTACCTGTGGCCTACTTGTGGCCTGGGAAGAAGGGGTATGGGGTTTTAATTAGAATAAGGATTGTCTGATCTTAGAATTGGCCAACAGAGGACTATGATACGTATATCTTTGCTGCCTCCTCCTTCCCTGCAACCTTTGTCTCCTTTTATTTCCAAACCACTCTACCTCTTGTCTTCCGGGGTCAATTCTGAAAACGTTAGTGTATAAGTTACTTTTCCGTTGTTACTTTAAAATACCATGAGTAAAAGCAAGCACAAGAGAAAAAGTTGAACTTTGGCTTACAGTTTGAAGGGAAAGCCCATAATGGTGAGATGCCAGGCGCAGGAGGTAGATCAGGAAGTGCTACAAACTCTCAAATCCTGACCCACTGACATGCTTCTTCCAGCAAGGTGCCACCTCCTGAAGGTCCCTTGAGCAACAGTGGACCAGATACTCAAATACATGAGCATATGGGGAGACATTTCTCTTTCAACCATAATCAGTAAGGCTTACATTTCACTATTGAATCTGTGGCCAGCCTACCTTAGGAGAGGTATCTACCTAGATGTCCAGCCTTTGGATTAAGAAAAATGACACAGATGCTATCTGTTCCTGTTTCATTGCATTTCTGTCCTTTTTGTTCTTCAGGTGGCTCCTACCTCTTCCAAGCAGCATGGTGTGAATGTCAGTGTGAATGCCTCGGCCACTCCTTTCCAACAGCCAAGTGGATATGGGTCTCATGGATACAACACTGGTAAGTTCCCTTTGGCCCTTGCTCAGTGGTCTGTGTGGGGTATTACTAGATGGGAAAAAGACCTGGTACTTGAAAGTGGGTCAGTAAGGATATGCAACCTCTCCGCACATGACTGTCATTGTTTGCCTGGCGTAGGTGTCTAAGAATAGTGCCAGTGAAGAGCTTTTGCTAGGACTTGTTTGCTCTATTCACAGTGGGAATGCTCAAAGGGTATGTATTGGCTGATCTGAGTTAGAGTGAGAAGTAAGGCAGGGGCCCTAAGATGTCATTGAAATATCAGTGAGGGAAAATGGTAGTATGCATGGCACTGAGAGTGAAAGAGTACTGAAGAGAGGAGTTAGATACCTTCCTAGCTAACAGACTGTGTACAATAGGTTTGGCATAAGTGTGTTTGTAGCATTAATTTTGTGGCATTGACTCCTCTTTTTAAATTCTATTCCGATGAGACCTACAGTGTAGAGAAAAATGAGTAGACATGATTGGCTGCTCATTACAGTGAGACTTTGATCTAGGTTCCTTCCTATGTGTAGCTAGTCTTCTTGCAACGTCTCATTGCACATCTGCTGGCAGGGAAGGAAGTGTAGGGTGTTATGGACACATGTAGCCTAGTCCTGGCTTCTGTACCTGGTATCTGTGCTTTGCTTTTGGAGGATGGAGATAAAGACAAAATTTTGTTTTTATAGGATTTTTTTGTTGTTTTAATTTATGGGGTTTTTTGTTTGTTTGTTTTGCTTTTGTTTTTTTGAAACAGGGTCTCTCCATATAGCCCTGTCTGTCCTGGAACTCAGTGTGTAGACCAGGGGTGATCTGGAATCCACAGAGGTTTGTCTGCCTCTGCCTCCAGAGTTCTAGGACTAAAGGTGTGCACCTCCACAGCTGGCTTGTTTGGGTTTTTTGTTTGTTTGGTATCGTTTTTGAGACAAGTTCTCTATGAAGCCCAGGCCTGCCTCAGATTTGTAGCAATCCTTTGGCCACCGTCTCTTGAGTACTGGGTACTAGATATATACCGTTCCTGATTCCAGGAGAGACTACAAACAATCCCATGTACTTTTTAATGACTTCAGGTGAATCTGGGGAAGTGGTTACTCCAGTTGCTGGGTGTTAAGAGTTGAGGGTTATCTTTAAAATCTTGCAGCCTGGTTACAGTTTTATGGGACTTAGAGGGATCAACCAGTGTTGTTTACTCTTCTATGGCTCTGGGTGGGTAAATAAGCACAGAAGACAACAAATAGGTTTAGGTATTAATAGACAGCTGGAGATTTAATTGTGACCTTTAAGAATGGGTCATGAAGCCGGGCGGTGGTGGCGCACGCCTTTCATCCCAGAACTCAGGAGGCAGAGGCAGGTGGATCACTGTGAGCTCAAGACCAGCCTGGTCTACAAAGCGAGTTCAGGACAGCTAAGGCTACACAGAGAAACCCTGTCTTGGAAAAACCAAAATAAATAAATAAAATAATATAATCTTGAAGAACTGAGCCAGATGTGGTGCCCCCGCCTTTATCCCAGCACTCGTGGAAGGTAGAGGCAGATAGATCTCTGGCAGCCTGATCTAGAAAGAGACCACCAGGACTATTGCACAAAGAAACCCTGTCTCGAGGGGGCAAAACTCTTGAAGAACCTCTGACATTTAATATCCATACTAGTTACGGCGCTGCTCTAATTGAGCAAGTCCTAGCCTAATCTTTGATGAGTAGAGAAAAAAGTATAAGCTTTTTTTACTTTTAGTGGCTTCATCCCAGAATTTAGCATTAGGTTTAAGTTTAAGTACTCTGTGGTCCTATTACGAATATTTTAAAAGGTATATGATTGATGAGGGTTGGAATCTGATTCTGAAACTCCTAGCATCTTACCTAACTTACAATTTTAGAAATCTGCTAATGGAGCTTTTTGAGAACCCCCAACCCAACCCCCCAACAGAGGGCTCTTATCATTCTGTTCCTCATCAACGTCTAAATTCATTTATCTTTATGTATTTGATTCCTTTTAGGAAGAAAATATCCACCCCCTTACAAGCATTTCTGGACGGCTGAGAGCTAATTTGGCCCAAGCCTGGGGGCTGTGTTTTGTGTGTGTGTATAAATTTGCACTGAAGTCTTGTTTCAGAAACCAGACCACTGAGGAGAGCCTGCTGAGCTGAGGCCATGGCCTGCGTGGCTTGGGGAAATGAGTTGGTGGATACCTTCTGGGCTTTTGAACTTGCCCCTCCCCATTTCCTCTCCCCCATGTGTCTGACCCTGTCTTACCCATTTCAAGTTCGAGCGGTGCAGCACCTCCGAAGCATCAATGCACACACCTGCTGTTGCTTTTGATTTCTGGAAGGCATGTAGTTCCAACTTGTAACAAAATATTTGTAGTCTTCAATAAACTGTGGTATTTCTTTAGCTAACTCTGCGTTCTTTCCGTGCATGTCTTTCTGGACACTAGGAGCCAATGCTGTATTGTGGATAAAGGGTGGAGGGTGGCCTTGTCAATCAGTCTCCAGTATAGCCAAAGAGCTGTTAGTGTGTCAGTGTAGTGGTTTTTAATTTGGGTGGAGGGAAAACAGCCTGTTTCCAGCCTATTGATTGGTTGGTAAAGCTATTTATAAATAAACAAAACAAAAATGATTTCCCACGCTTTTATGTCTTTACTTTTTCATGTAGATCATCCCCTTGCCTCTGAGGGGAAGGACAAGAAGTTAAGAGTGTCACGTCAGGTGAAAAGCAAAGGAGATTGTGTTCAAAGCTGTTGTTAGGAAGTATCATTCAAGGCATAACTTCTACATCTGGTTCTCAAAGGCTGACTAGCTGATTGATAGCTGATCAGGTCATTAGTGATCACTTAGTTGATGACTCGGGCTTTGTGGAAATGGTGCTCGCCTGTAATATTGTTCATGTTCCTTTGATGGCTTTTCAGAGATGGTGAATTATTAGTCATTTTTACTCGTGAATGTACCCAAAGATGTGTGGGAGATGTTTGGTCAGACATTCTGCTGGAAATTTTGATCTCCATGCACTCACTGACCAGTACACTATCACCCTTTGGTTTATAGCATAAATTTGAACAATTAGACCACTACCCTTGGTTAATGGAAAACCAGATAATTCAACTTTCGTTTTGTAGGTCCTACCCTTCTGGTCCTAAGGAGTGTAACCAATTTTCCAAGTTGCTGTCATGTTAAGAGAAATGTATTCTTATTTCTTCTACCTACCACCTACACTGTTCTGTAATGGCTTTATATAACTTGAGTTTGGGTAGGCAGGCCATGTGGGACAGGGAAAAGAACAGAACTCTATTCTGAGGATCTCTGCAATAATTAGTGAAAACAGGGAAACCGATGCCTGCTATTTTTTAGGTTTTCTGTTACATAGAGGCTATCTCAGCTACTCTACAGGATCTCCCCAACCCCTGCCCCTGCCTTTCTAGTTCCTTTTATCTTCCATACAATCTAAAATCCCTGATCCTAAACTTTTTAGGTAAAAAGTAAAACAAGGTAGGCGGTCTGTTAGATCTAAGTTAGTCCTTACTACCCAGGCTGGGGATGCAGTTAATTGTAAGCACCTGGCGTGTAAGCGCCCTCGTGTCTCTGTAGCGGGACTCAAACCAGCTGTGTGCACTTACCTAGTAAAGACAAGTCGGCTCTTTGGTTCTGTTTTAAAAATTATCTATCTGTATCCTGCCTCATCTCCTTCCACATCAGACCTCACACTTTCATAACTGAACTTCAAGTTAGGCCTTCCACCCATGTTCTGTCAGATAGTCATCTGGGGTTTGAAAAGAGAAAGAAGAAAAGTCTCTGCTACCCACAAGAGAGTGATGTATTATTCCCTTTGTTTACTCTGTGCCTTCCAAGTATACAGTTAAGGCTTTGGAGATGGGGAAGTATTTTTTTTTTCCTTGCTTTATTTCTGTGCTTCTGCTTTTTGCCCTTAAGATTGTGTTTGTTCCTTTTGAAGGCCACTGTCTTGACTTAGGATGTGGTAGGGTTTAACAGTTAAATTTTTTTCCCTTGGTGCCAGAGGTCAAACCTTGGTCCTTATGCTAGCTAGAAAAGCACTTAATCACTGACCAAATTTTTAAACCCGTAAAGAAAACCACTCCTATGGAAGGATTCTAAAGCTATTGTGAACTTAACTCCTGAAGGCTGCCTTTGTTCTAAGATTGGGTAGAATTTGAGTTCTGGAATTTGTATGGAGACTGTTGAATGTGAGTGAATGGAGAAGTCCTTGAAATTTTATCATTAAATATGTTGCTTCTCAGAAAACGGCAAAACAAAACTCCATCAGAGTGCTCCCTATATAAAAGAATAGTGTTAAAAAAAAAAAAATAGTGTGCCTCTGGAAGCCAGAATCTAAGAGTTTTGTTTTTATCTTTACATTAATAAAGTCTTTTTTCAATTGGGAATTCCTAGTTAAAATAACTTACTTTTAACATTTTTGTTTAAAATGTCTCTAGTGAGATGCTAGGTTATCTGATGGCTCTTCCTGTCTTTTTGATTCATTGACCTATATCATCAGGAAAGAAGAGTATAATAGTTCATTTCAGCTTGAAAACAAATTAAAATGGATTATACTACTACAGACTCCTTTAAACTGTGGTGGTAGGGAATTTCTCTACAGAAACCATGAGTTAGGTATGGATTAAAGCTGTTATTTCATGAAATAATGAAAATGACATTAACTGTATGTTCCGTATAGACTGAGACTACCCCTTACGATGTCCTCCTCATGCCTCGTCACTTAAAAATACAGAATTAGAAATTCATCTTCTGTCAGCCCCTTAAGTCACAAGGACATAGCCCTAGAATCCCTAGAGCCATGAAACGCAAGACTGGAATGAAGTGAGGCTAAGAAGGAGTGCTCTGGGGACCACATGGGGCTGTCCTGCTTTAACATGTGGTGCTGAGGGTTTGAACCACAAGAGTGTCTATAGAACAGAAAGAGCCAAATGACCCAAGTCTTAAAGGGCAGAACCAAGTGGAGTTGAGAGTGATTCACAGTGAACACTAAGTTTATTGTATCCTTGCTCTCCTCAGAGCAGGTCACACATAGTATCTGTAATGGGTAAAGAACTCTAAGGCAGCATTTGTCATGAATTCTGACATCTCAGAACTAATGCAAACATGGAAATATATACTAAAATTCCTTTGCAGTGCTATAGCTAGGAAGGTTGCAGACATCACTTGTCCTAGGAACAGAGTCTAGGCTGACAACAGACAGAGCTAATCCTCTCTGTTTCCTCCTCCCGTAGGTGTATCAGTCACATCCAGTAATACGGGCGTGCCAGATATCTCGGGTTCTGTGTACTCCAAAACCCAGGTAGGTTCCTGGTCTGCGTGAAAGAGAGAGATTGATGGGCATAGAAGAGGTGGAGTCAAGCAGGGGGTGGTGGCACGCATGCCATCAGTCCCAGCACTCAGAGGCAGCGGCAGGCAGGTCGCTGTGAGTTAAGGGCCAGCCTGGTCCTCAGAAGAGAGTCCAGGACAGCCAGTGCTACACAGAGAAACCCTGTCTCGAAAAAGCGGTGGGATTGAGGTTAGGAGAGCTGTCAGGGACCTAGTCCGTGTTCCCTAAATGAACTCTCTCTAGGTTTCAGTTCTCTAAGACTTTAGAGTCAGCGCTCTGAGGGGAAAGTGAGAAGTGTCAGGGACAGCTGTGGTAGTGTTGTCCTGCCCTCTTGACCAATCTACTTATATGCCATCTTCGTAACTTTGCAAAAGAATAAACATAGGAACAAAGGGAAACTAGTTAGTTTCATTCTTTGAAAGTCCATAACAGTGGGGATATAATGAGGGATTTGTTAAAGGCATATGATACATTTACAGGAATGTCTTTTGTCATTTTTATATCTTAACACCTTGCATACTCAAGGTACCTGTTTGGAATGATATATATATATATAATATATATATATATTATATATATAATATAATATATATATATTATATATATAATAAATAATATAATATTTATATATATATATAATATTATATATATATATATAGAGAGAGAGAGAGAGAGAGTGTTTTAATTTATACTAAACTACAGAGGCAGGAATGCCCAGACTAGTCAGGGAATGTCCCTATATTCACATGAATTATCTTTATTTATTTATTTTGAGAAAGGGTTTCATTTTGTAGTCCTGGTTGACCTAGAATTCACTGTGTAGACCAGGTTAGTCTCAAACTCCAGAGATCTACCTGAGACTAAGTAGTTAATTTGCCCAGGATCACAGCGCATTGAAAACGCAGAGCTAGGACTAAGATCTTTGAATATTTGACTTGAGGTATGCTACATGCTACTTTGTGAGGATAAGGGTGTTTGGGTCAGAAAGTCCTAGGATTCTTTTGATGATCCCTTTTTACTGTTTCTCCTCCTGTTCTCCTGGGATAGCAGTCGTTTGAGAAACAAGGTTTTCATTCCGGTACTCCTGCTGCCTCCTTCAACTTGCCTTCAGCCCTAGGAAGTGGAGGACCCATGAATCCAGCCACAGCTGCTGCCTACCCACCTGCCCCCTTTATGCATATTCTGACCCCCCATCAGCAGCCACACTCTCAGATCCTTCACCATCACCTGCAGCAGGACGGCCAGGTAATAGCCCTTCCCCCGTCTCTCCTTTCCCTTCCTCTTCCTTCCTATCCCTTAAACTACCTCCCTTTTCCTTTTCTTAACCTTCCTGACCACCACCTTCACCCAGCCCTCACCAGTGCCAGCCAGGGGCACGCAGCACATACAGACACAAGCGTACATAACACGAGCAGTTAGCAAAGGAAACATGAAAGAATGGGCCAGATGTCAACCTTTGTCCAGTTCCTTTGTACCTTTCTCCTCCTCCTCCCGTGGCACAGTTGTCCTCAACCTGTCAGACCTGGGTCACACCTTCCCGTTTAACCTCTCCCAGCCTTCTCCCTTCCCTGACATTATAGCTTTCCCTTTCTAACGGTGGAGTTCTATTGTCAAAAGTTTGTCCCTTTATTTTCCATATATCCTGGTTCTGCCTCAGCTACCATATTTGCAGATGATTCTCTGTTGCCAGCGCCAGCAGGAGGAGCAGGTAATGAAACTGAATGATAATATGCTTGAACCAACTCTTTTAGTCCCCATTTCACCTCCACAGCTTCACATATTGAAAGGCCTACCCAATCACAAATCGGGATACACAGACAGAAACACTATGCTAAGCTCTCTGGCCTCCCCGTCCCCTCTCTTCCTTCCCCTCTCAACACCCTCTTTATCCTTTTCCCTTCCCCGACTCTGGAAAACACTTGGTTACCAGAATGGAAAAGATACTTGGGGCAGCATCTGGTGCCTGATGCCTCAGGTCTTTCCTACTTTGTCTGAATTGGTTTTACATTAACTAATGTGTGGTGGTGGGTGGTTCTGAAGGGTGCTAAAAGAGACCTCTTAAGAGCTCCAAGTAGGTGGTTGGGCAACTAGAATAGGGCTTTTTTGCTCCCAAAGACAACTGTTTGTATTGGGGCATTTGTGGATGTGAGAATGTCATCACTCACTTTGAAAAGGCCAGAATTCTCACAGTTGACCTTTCAGACCAGGACAGTGGAAGTGGGAGACAGCTGAACAGGAATAGAACCAACTCACCATCTTCTCTCCAAAGTGTTCTTGTCCACTTTTCATTTTGCCTCTACTTTAAGGTTTAAAAAAAAAAAAAAAGTCACCTTTGAAAGGAGGCTATGTAGACCAAATTTTCTGTGCTTGAAAAGTAAACTTCATAGTAGGTTCTAAGTAAAGGAAATGAGAGAGCATGACTATTTGCACATTTCCACTTGAAGACGTTACAGATTGATCCCACTAACTAGACACCTTTTTCCTCCCCCATAACCCTCGCATCCCCCTGCAGACGGGCAGCGGGCAACGTAGCCAGACCAGCTCCATCCCGCAGAAGCCCCAGACCAACAAGTCTGCCTACAACAGCTACAGCTGGGGGGCCAACTGAGGCCCTGACCCTCTTCTCCCGGTCCCATCTTCTGAGAGGGCTTCTCAGCCTGGAAACTATGGAAACAACATCAAAGAGAGAAAAGAATGTGGGGCGATTCCGCTGCTCCACACCCCCGCGGCCCGTCCCACACCTCAGCTTCATGTCTGCCCCATCCCTATGCCATCCCACCCTGTTGTATGTATTATAGGATTTGTATTTTCTCCTCCCGCCCCTTTCCTCTTCCTCCTTCCTCTTTGCATTCAAGATTATGAAACTTTGCTGTGGGCCTGCCTTTCCTTCACTTCTTCCTGTTCACCCTGGTGGTGTATGGGTGAGGTGGGAGGGTGAAACCCCCCAAATATATATCAGCCCAACAGCCCTAAGTCTCCTCCTTTATTATTAGGAAACCAAAACACACACATACACACACACACACACACACACACACACACAAATGGTGTCATAAATATGAACAGCCTTGTCAGATGAATTAGTTGAAGTGGTTTTTTTTGTACTGTGTCCTCAAATTTAATGGATTAACGTGTCTTGTATATATATATACATATATATATAAAAACGGAGAAAAAAAACCAAACTCTACCTTCAGCCTCTGCCCATTCTTGCTCCGTCTAGGATATCCTCACTCTCGTCGATGACCAGCTTGGTGACTAAGTGCCCCGTACCCACGGGGCCTCTTGTAGCAGGCTCGAAGGCTGTGGAATAAAGTGAAGTCTTTGCCCTTTATGAACTCTCACCTTAATGTGCTAATATATGCCCTTAAGGAAATTCCCTTTCACATTCTGTGACAGGAAAGAACCACCACAAATCTTCATTTCTTCTAGAAACTTCGCCATCTGCAGGAAGTGAAGGGGGAAGGAGCTAAGGACATTTAAAAGGAAAGGGGAAGAAAAAAAAGACTGGGATTCTTTCAATTTAAAGGATTCTGAAGCCCAAAGCCAATTATTAGCTGTTGGCTGGCAAAATAAAGGTTGGGGCCCTTTTCCCTTCAGAAGTAGACTATAGTACTTACTGCCTAAGCTTTGTTTTTGAGACAGTCTCACTGTGTAACTCCGACAGCCTGGGAACTTGGTATGGAGACCAAGCTGCTCTCAAATTCACAGGCCTGCCTGCCTCCGTCTCTTGAGGGCTGAGGTAAAAGGTTCTTAGCACCACACCTTGCCCTGCCTGTTTTATATGGCTCAGAAATGCCCAACTTTGGCCAGGTTGGTGGCGCACCCCTTTAATCCCAGCACTCTGCAAGCAGAGGCAGGTGGGTCTCTGAGTTCGAGGCCAGCTTGGTCTACAAAGTGAGCTCCAGTACAGCCAAGGCTACACAGAGAGAGAAACCCTGTCTCAAAAAACAACAAAAGAAATGCCCAATGTTGGGCAGGTAATGGTAGAACAAGATCTGGGGTGAAGTCTTTGTTCTTTTTAAGAGCCTGAGACTCAACCAAGGATTCAGGAGACTTTGTTTCAGCCTTCCAAAACTGCAAGTGTCCTGGCTGGGGAGGGGAGGTGCTGTGTTTACTTTGAGTCAGGGTTTCACTGTGTAGCTCAGTGGCTGGCCTGAAACTTACTGTGTGGACCAGGCTGGCCTCAGATCCGCCTGCCTGTGCCTCTCGAGTGCTGGGATTAAAACGTGCACCATCTAATGTTATAACCACACATTCTTTGTTCTTTCCTAGACACTTGAGTAGCTTCCCTTCGTACTCTACAAACCTTACCTTGGTTGCCATCTGTTTTAAAGGTTTAAAAAAGGAGCTGGTAGCCGGGTGTGGTGGCGCACCCCTTTAATCCCAGCACTCGGGAGGCAGAGACAGGCGGATCTCTTATGAGTTCGAGGCCAGCCTGGTCTACAAAGCAAGTCCAGGACAGCCAAGGTTACGTAGAGAAACCCTGTCTCGAAAAAGCAGAAAGCCAAAAAACTTGTGGTGGTAACTGCCTTTAATTCCAGCATTTGTGAGACAGAGGCAAGTGGATCTATTTGTGACCACCCAGGCCTATAAATTGAGTTCCTGAATAGCCAGGGCTACACGAAGAAATACTGTGTCGAAAAACAAAAGTTTAAAAATTCTTTATGGCCATGACTAACTCCCTACTAGCTGAAAAGATTCCTAGTATCTCCGTGTCTTTTCAGCAGTAGGGAGATCGCGCTGATAGGAGCTTGGTAGAACATTTTGCCTAACCTACAGTGTGGGACGACACCTACATCAGTCTAGAAAGAAACACAAAGTGGGTGTCTTCTGAGCCTGGGGTGAAATGGGCCTACGGACAGGCCGCTCCCTCTGGCGGCTACCTGGGACCATCCAGAGAGAAACGGAAACATCCTTTGGGGCCTGTCAGATGCGCAGGAAGGAGAATCACCTAGAAGAGATGTGATCCCTGGACTGTGGGGGTTCTGCAGGCCAATCCTCTTTCAAAACCGAAAGGTAGTGTATAATGCTTCGTGTCTGAGGAGCGCCGTCAACCCCGCCTCTTCCTCCTCCGGGTTAGAGCCCTTTTACGACAATGCCGCGTCGTATGCTTGCTTTCCGGCAGCGAATGCTGAACCCTGGCTGTGTCCGATAGGGTACGCAAGTTGGCGGTCTTGTGTCCATGGGCTGCAGGAGTTCACAGTTTCTAGTGCTGGTCGGGAATGAGCTTCTTTGATCTTTTCCGAGGCTTTTTCGGCTTTCCTAGACCTCGGAGGTGAGAGTAGTTCTGGGCTGGCCAGAAGGGAGGGGCATTTGGGGGGACGCTCGACTCCTTCCTTTCCAGCCCCCTTCAACTCGTACAGAGAAAACAAACCTCAACCTTGAAAACACCCCCCGCCCCAGTAACCAAAACGGTGGTTAAGAGGACAGAAACGGTGCTTTTCTCTAGGCCGAGGTGATGCAACAGGGACCTGAGCAGGGAGGACAATGGGCGGCTGGGGAGGAGGACCTGAGCAAGCCCTTGGGTGACTAGTAGTGTGCAGGGGGACCCTGAGGAAACACCGTGCGGGGAAGGTCTCTTGAGAGGTGTTGGGAGGTGCGGAGAGGGTTGGTTTAGAAACAGTACAAAACCTTGATAGACCTATCAGTGTTGTTTTGAAGCCGGCTCTCCAGTATCGTCTTCAGCTGCCGAGACCCCTGCACTTATCCCGTTTTGCTGCCCTTTGGGTTGATTTTATGGTTTAGACAGTGTTCAAATCTTGTGGCTTATCTGCCTCCACTCTCAGCCACAGAGATCCTTTTTTTGGAGGGATGACTCGAGATGATGACGATGATGATGACGAAGAGGAGGAAGACAGAGGCACGTGGGGTCGTGAGAACCATAGGTTTGATAGTTTTCATCCTCCGGAGGAATTCGGTTTCAGCTTCAGTCCCGGAGGAGGGATGCGATTCCACGGCAACTTTGGCTTTGATGATCTAATACGAGATTTCAATAGCATCTTCAGCGGTATGGGGGCCTGGACCTTGCCTTCTCACTCTCCTGGTGTGTGGATTTCGCTGAGGGACAACCAATGGGTTTCTAGTGGGTTCGTGGGTGAAATAACAGACCTTGCAACGTAGTTGGGGATGGATAGTATGCAAAATTTAATTTTAAAAAGATTTAGAGTTTTAAGTTCTTTCCTACTTCAGCATCATTTACCAACTTTCTACAGAACTTCCAGGTCCCGAGTCAGAAACACCTGGTGAGAGACTGCGGGAGGGGCGGACACTACGGGACTCAATGCTTAAGTACCCAGATAGTCACCAACCTAGGCTCTTTGACGGAGTCTTGGAGAGTCATGCAAGACCTGAATCCCCCAAACCAGCTCCAGATTGGGGGTCCCAGGGACCTTTTCATAGGGTAAGTACTGTGCTGCACCTGAACTGCAGTGACTTAGAACCCTTATTGGAGTCTCTTAAGAGTTGAGCCCCTCTAATTAGTGCATTTATCTCGGTTTTCTTCTTTGTTAGGCTTTTCCTTTTGAAACTTGGAGCTCACTATGTAAATTTAGAGATCTGCCTGCCTCTGCCTCTGGATTAAAATGTGTGCCACCACACCTAGCCTAAGATTTATTTTATTTTATATCTATGAGTGTTTTGCCTGCTTGTATGTCTCTGCACCACATGTACCTGGTGCCCACAGAGGTCAAAAGGGCTTTGAATCCCATGGAACTCAAGTTACTCTGCTTGTAAGGCACCATGCTGTTGCTGGGACCTATAAACTACAGGCTCCTACAGGAGCAACCCCTGCCCTCTCTTCCTGTTTGTTTGTTTATATATGTATTTTGAGGCAGGGTCTTTTTGGAGCATCAGCTGACCTGGAATTTGCTTTGTAGACCATGCTGGCCTCAAACTCAGGGATCTGCCTGACTGTGTGTGTACATTTGTTGGGTTTTTTTGTTTGTTTGGTTTGGCTTTGATTTTTCGAGACAGGGTCTCTCTGTGTAGCCTTGGCTGTCCTGGACTCACTTTGTAGACCAGGCTGGCCTTCGAACTCACAGCGATCCACCTGCCTCTGCCTCCTGAGTGCTGGGATTACAGGTGTGAGCCACCATGCCCAGCACATTTGTTGGATTTTTGGTTTTGTTTTGTTTTGTTTTCCTGTTGTTTTTAAGATTTATTTTGTGTATGTGCGCCTGTGTGAGTTTGTATGTACCATGTGAGCGCAGGTGATGAGGCGTTGGGTCTCTTGGACCTCTCAGCTGCTGGGGTTCTCCTGGAGAGCGGCACGTGTTCTTCATTCTTCACCTCTGAGCCGTCTCTCCAGCCCTGTGGCTGGGCTAGAATAGACTACAAAAGGAAAGTGGAAACATTCTGCTTTGCTGTTGTTGTTGTTGGGTTTTGTTTTGTTTTTTGTTTCGAGACAGGGTTTCTCTGTGTAGCCCTGGCTGTCCTGGACTCACTTTGTAGACCAGGCTGGCATCAAACTCAAAGCAATCCTCCTGCCTCTGTCTCCCAAGTGCTGGGCTTAAAGGCGTGCGCCACCATGCCTGGCCTTGCTTTTTTTTTTTTTTTTTTTAAGATTTATTTATTTGTTATGTATACAGTTCTGCTTGCACGTAGGCCTGTACACCAGAAGAGGAAACCAGACCTCATTATATTTTGTCTTCCCCTTCCCCTTCCCCCCCACACACACACCCCCACCCCCAGAGTTGAGGACCGAACCCAGGGCCTTGTGCTTGCTAGGCAAGCACTCTACCACTGAGCTTAATCCCCAACCTCTAGACCTCATTATAGATGGTTGTGAGCCACCGTGTGGTTACTGGGAATTGAACTCAGGACCCCTGGAAGAACAGATAGTGCTCTTAACCTCTGAGCCATCTCTTCAACCCTAAGCTTCTTTTTTTAAATAACTAGTTTCAATTCTTGGCTAGGATACTGAAAGTGTAGGAAAGAATTTCAGGAATTCTGCAGGGCGTGGTGGCCTTTAATTCCCGCTCTCAGGAGGCAGAGGCAGGCCGGATTGCAGGGGATTTCAGGAATTCTTTTTTGGTAAAGTCCATAAAACTAAGGAGGAAGGTGTGTGAACCCAGGCTGCCCAAATGGAAGTGTTTCTGGGGTTTTGGAACTTAGGAGGAATCTGGGGTCGGTTCGTCAACTGTGTGTGGCTTCTTCTACAGTTGGATGATCCATGGCCTGTGACTCCCCATTCCAGAGCCAGAGAGGACAATGGTGAGTCTAGAGGGACGGCACACTTACCATATTTTGCTGAAGTTCTCACAGAAGTTTCTTCTGACACACTTGTCCTATTTTTTTTCCTTCCACTCTCCTGGCTTTTCATCTCTCTGCCTTTCCAGATCTTGACTCCCAGGTTTCCCAGGAAGGTCTTGGTCCACTTCTTCAACCCCAGCCCAAATCATATTTCAAGAGCATCTCTGTGACCAAGATCACTAAGCCAGATGGGGTGAGTTGAGAGAGAGGAGTTTAAAAACTGGCCAGAGAGGCAGGCAGATCGATGTGAGTTTGAGGCCAGCCTGGTCTACAAAGCGAGTCTAAGCCAAGAAAACTGGCCAAAGAAGCTGGGCAGTAGTAGTGCATGCCAGTAATCTCAGGGCACTCAGGAGGCAAAGGCAGGTGGATCTCTGTTATTTTGAGGCCAGCCTAGACTACAGAATGAGTTCCAGGGGAGCCAAGGATATACAGAGAAACACTATCTTGAAAAACCAAAAAAAGAAAAAAGAAAAAAAAAATGGCCAAAGAATGCTCTGGAAAAATGGGCCTGTATAAGAAACTGCTCAGGTCAGCGTAGTGGTATTAGGCGTGAGCTGGGACTTCTCCTTCCAGACAGTAGAGGAGCACCGCACTGTGGTGGACAGTGAGGGCCGCAGGGAGACCACAGTGGCCCATCAGGAAGAACCTGGCAGCTCCAGACGTGGTAAGAGTATGACTTAACTGCCGGATATGGTGGCGCACGCCTGTAATCCCAGCACTCGGGAGGCAGAGGCAGGCGGATCGCTGTGAGGTCAAGGCCAGCCTGGTCTACAAAGTGAGTCCAGGACAGCCAAGGCTACACAGAGAGACCCTGTCGGGGTGGGGTGGGGCTATGACTCAAAGGGCCCATCTATTAACTCCCTGGAGAAAAGATATGCCTGCCTTTGGACGTTTGATACTTCTCTGTGGTGTCTAGTGGCACGATACGTGTGGCTTTCTTCCCTAGATCCAGACTCTCAAAGATCTTCAGCTTTGGACGATCCCTTTTCCATCCTGGATCTGCTCCTAGGACGTTGGTTTCGGTCCCGGTAGCTTAGCCTTGTTAACCCTCAGAAGCCTTTGTACTCCCTTCCCTTGCCCATTGCCAATAAGCTTAGCTTTTCCTGTCATCCTAGGGTCTTGAGTGTTTGAAACAATTAATTAAGCATTTGCCAGTCTGTCATCTATCCAAATTGACCAATAAAGCCTTTATTTATGCTAAAGGTCTTGGTTTTGTCAAGGTTTTTTTTATTCCAGACCCATCCAGAACTTACAAAATTATCTTAGCTTGGGATTTTATTTTGTGTATGTACACCAGGGGTTGTATGCACAGGTGGGAGTCAGAACAGCACGTGGGAATCAGTTTTCTCCATAGGGTAAGTTTAGGCTTGGCAGCATGTGTTTTTGTACATTGAGGCATCTCACCAGCCCTTCACTTTTTTTTTTTAATATTTATTTATTTATTATTATGTATACAGTACTCTGCCTGCGTGTACACCTCCAGGCCAGAAGAGGGCACCAAGTCACATTATAGATGGTTGTGAGCCACCATGTGGTTGCTGGGAATTAAACTCAGGACCTCGGGAAGAGCAGTCAGTGCTCTTAACCTCTGAGCCACCTCTCCAGCCCCATCATTATTATTTTTTAAAATACTTTTTCCATTTCCAAAATAGACTTAATAAATGAGAGTTAGACACAAAAAGAGAAGGATTTCGTTACTGAGGAAATAGATAATTTCAGTAACATTTCTAGAAAAGGATATTTCAGATTACAAAAAAAGGTATTTCTATAAAAGTACAATAACTGCTTCCCTAAGTACAAGGCCACTAAGTGAATAATTCATGAGATAATTTGCAATCTTCAGGCAAGTAAGGTTTTTTGTTTGTTTGTTTGTTTGTGTTTTGGTTTTGAGACAAGGTTTCTCTGTGTGGACTCTTCTCAGTAGAACAGGCTGGCCTGGAACTCACAAGGATCCACCTGCCTCTGCCTCCTGAGTGGTGGAATTAAAGGCATGCGCCACCACTGACTGGCTAACTGTGCTCTTTTTTTAGGTTTTTAAATTCTGTACTTGATTTTTTTATTTAATAATTTAATTAATTTATTCAGATTACAACTTAAATGTTATCCCATCACTTATATCTTCCCATTCCTCCCTCCCTCCCGCTTTCACCCTAGGTCTTCCCTTCCCTTCCCTTCCCTTAGGTCTATGACCAAGGGGGACCTCCTCCCCCATGATATGGTCATAGGCTATCAAGTCTCATCTTGGTAGCCTGCGTATTCTTTCTCTGAGTGCCACCCAGCCTCCCCATCAAGGGGAAGTGGTCAAATATGGGCACCAGTGTTTATGTCCGAGTCAGTCCCCGCTCTCCACACAACTGTGGTGAATGTCCTGTCCATTGGCTAGATCTGAGTAGAGTTTGTTGTTGTTGTTGTTGTTTTAAGATTTATTTATTTACTAAGTATACAGTGTTCTGCCTGCACGTACAACTGCATGTCAGAAGAGGGCACCATTTCACATTACAGATGGTTGTGAGCCACCATGTGGTTGCTGGGAATTGAACTCAGGACCTCTGGAAGAACAGGCAGTGCTCTTAACCTCTGAGCTATCTCTTTAGCCCTGGACTTGATCGTTACATATGGAATAAATCAGAAAACCAAGTTTATTTTTCCCTATTTGGAAAAAAGTATATTAATTATATAAGTATTTATAAATATCTTACCTGGAAGCAGTGTGGTGGTCCATGCCTTTAATCTCAGCTTTTGGGAGGCAGAGAGGCACACATATCTCTGAGTTCGAGATTAACCTGATCTATATAGCTAGTCCTGGGACAGCCTTGCGTTACAGAGAGAGACTGTCTCAAAAAACAAAAATGCCTGCAAACATACAAACAACACCTGGGGTCTTTTGCTTCAACAGTTAACCCACTTGTCTACTTTATACCTGTTTCACAACTTTTTAAAAAAAGATTGTTTTTATTTTATGCATATAAGAATTTTGCCTACATGAATGCATGTGTACCCTGTGTGTGCCTTGTGCACTGCGAAGGTCAGAGTGGGCATGGGATCCCATGGCACTGGAGTTATAGGCAGTTGTGAGCCAACCATATGGGTGGTAGGAAATGACCCCAGGCCCTTGAAAGAGGCATCAGTCAATGCTCCAAACTGCTGAGCCATCTCTCCAACCCTCTTGTATCACTTTTAAATATGATAGGGCCAGGTGTGGTGGTGCCACCTTTAATCCCAGGCAGGAAGAAGAGTACAAGTTTGAGACCATCCTGGCCTACTTAGTGAGACCCTATCAAAAACATAAATGTCATGCTTGCCTTTAGTAGATGATATCTTCCCATTTTCTTATTCTGCTCCTATAAATTTATATAAGAATACAATTAATTTTTCCAATGAGCTTTTCAGTCATAAATATAAATTAAGCCAAAGATCATCAGATATATAAGAAAAAGTTTTTTTTTCTCGCTCTCCAGCCATCTTGGCTGCTGATCTTGGTTGGAGATTGTCCTGCACCTAAGGCAGGAAGATGGTGGCCACAAAGAAGACAAAAAAGTCTCTGGAGTCTATCAACTCTGGGCTCCAGCTGGTTATGAAAAGTGGGAAGTATGCCCTGGGATACAAACAGACTCTGAAGATGATCAGACAAGGCAAAGTGAAATTGGTTATCCTCGCCAACAACTGCCCAGCTTTGAGGAAATCTGAAATAGAATACTATGCCATGATGTTTCCTGACTTTTCACTATGACATATATGTGCCCATGACACACTCAATGTCATGTTATAAACTAATATAATGATCCAATGAGAGTTAAGCAAAAAGAGCACTCAGCCAGGGAGGGGGCGGGTAGCGCACACCTTTAATCCCAGCATTTGGGAGTCAAAGGCAGGCAGATCTCTGAGTTCAAGGCCAGTCTGGTCTACAAAGAGTTCCAGGACAGCCAGGGTGGCACACAGAAACCCTGTCTCAGAAACATTGAGCCTGAGTTCAGTCCCCAGGGCCCACACTGTAGGAGGAGAAACAGCTGCTTCCCTGAGTTGTCCTCTGACCTGCACACAGGCACTGTGGCATGTTCTGACCCCGTGTATATACACTATATACAAAATAACTGAAGCTAGTTGTTCATGGGGAAAAGTTAACAAGAAAATATAATAAACTGCGCCCAAATGCTTTGTAGGTGACATGAAGCCTGAGTTGGAGTTTTGTTTTTTGAGGTTACTGGGGTTCGCCTTGACCTCACAGAGATCCACTTGCCTCTGCCTTCTGAGTGCTGGGATTAAAGGTGTATCACCCCCAATGGAAACATTTTCATTATTTAAATTTTATATTTATAGATGTTTGGGTTATATGGGAAGACTGAAGAAAAAAGAGATACTAAAAGATGAATTTAGGGGGCTGGAAAGATGGCTTAGAGATTAAGAACACATACTGAGCCGGATGGTGGCGCACACCTCTAATCCCAGCACTCAGGAGGCAGAGGCAGGTGGATCTCTGTGAGTTCAAGGCCAGCCTGGTCTACAAAGTGCGTCCAGGACAGCCAGGACTGTTACACAGAGAAACCCTGTCTCGAAAAAACAAACAAACAAACAAAAGGATGAATTTAGGCCTCTCAAGCAGCAGGAAGACCAGTCTTTCAAGGACTGAATGTTTACAGCTTCTAGAAGCACTTCTTTTTGAAACAGGATTTTTTGTGTAGCCTTGGCTGTCCTGGACTAGATTTGTAGACTTAGGCTGGCCTCGAACTCTGCCAGTCTCAGGAGGCAGAGGCAGGCAGATCTCTGTGAGTTTGAGGCCAGCAAGTTCCAGGACAGCCAGGGATACACAAAGGAACCCTGTCTTAAAAAACAAAAACAAAAACAAAAACAAAAGAAGCATGCTTTCTCTCGTGCATGCGAGCGCGCATACAAACACACACACACACACACACACCACTGGGTCCAGGAGCCTCAGTCACCTAGGTAGGGGAGTCCCCACTACCTGTGAGTTCTCCACTCTAAACTCAAGAGCGATGGCAACAGGGCCTCACCAACAAAAAGATTCTGCAACCTAAAGAGAAGGCAGTAATTTTATATTTCTTTTTTAATTTTATATTTCTTATGTGTAAAAAAAACCACTGCAGCCAGGCATTGGTGGCACACGCCTTTAATCCCAACACTTGGGAGGCAGAGGCAGGTGGATTGCTAAGAGTTCGAGGCCAGCCTGGTCTACAAAGCGAGGCAAACACAACCAAGGCTACACAGAGAAACCCTGTCTCGAAAACCCAAAATAAATAAATAAAAACACCACTGCACATAAAATAAAAATAAATTATAAAAAAAAGATTAGAGGTAAAGATGATACTATTTCCTCACTTTTACCATGTTTTTTTGTTGTTGTTATTTTTTGTTTTTTGAGAGAGGGTTTCTCTGTGTAGACCAGGCTATCCTGGAACTCTGTCTGCAGACCAGGTTGGCCTCGAACTCAGAGACCCACCTACTACTTCCTCCAAGTCCTGGGATTAAAGGTATGCATCACCGTGCCCAGGATCTTGGTTTTTTATGTAATCGTTTATTTACCTACACCCGCCACTTCACTTGAGCCATGTTTTCATATTGTAAAAGGTTGAAATGCTTTCATTGTCTTTGTAAAATAATTTTCTCTTGCAGTATAATTTCGATAAATTTCTGCCTGTTTTTGGCTGTCCAAAGGGGATCAGTCAAGCTGGGCTCAGGGCAGATACGAAGGCTGATGTAAGGCGGATGCTGAACAAGGTTATGCCCGAACTTAAACAGCAGGAAGGTGTGGGAGTTGAAAGTTGACTCTTTTTTAAATCTTTTAAAGTACTTTATTTTTATTTATTTATTTTAAGCATTGGTGTTTTGCCCACATGTATGTTTGTGGGTGCTGGGAATTGAGCCTGGGTTGTCTGAAGAGCAGATAGTGCTCTTAACCAAAGAGCCTGAAAGTTGATTCCCGGCAACCATATGGTGGCTCACAACCATCAATGATGTGATCTGATGCCCGCTTCTGCCATGCAGGTGTACATGCAGGCAGAGCATTCATACATAAAAAGGTAATTAATAATAAAAAGATTGTTGGGCTGGAGAGATGGCTCAGAGGCTAAGAACACTAGCTATTCTTCCAAAGGTCCGGAGTTCAATTCCCAGCACAACCACATGGTGGCTCATAGCCATCTATAATGAGATCTGGTGCCCTCTTGTTGCCTGCTGACACACATGCAGGCAGAATAGTGTATAAATAATAAATAAATCGGGCTGGAGAGATAGCTCAGAGGTTAAGAGTACTGACTGCTCTTCCAGAGGTCCTGAGTTCAATTCCCAGCAACCACATGGTGGCTCACAACCATCTACAATCCAGTCTGATGCCCTCTTCTGTCCTGCAGGTATACATGCAGGCAGAGCACTGTATACACAATAAATAAATATATCTTTTTAAAAAAGATTCTTTAGCTGGGCATGGTGGTGCAGTCCTTTAGTCCCAGCATTTGAGAGGTGGAGACAGGTGGATTGCTGTGAGTTTGAGGCTAGCCTGGTCTACAAAGTGAGTCCAGGAGGTCAAATTCAAAAGGGCTAGCCCAAGTGATTCGTCCCAGAGACTAAACAGAAAACTTAAGAGACTAGACAGAAAACAGAGACTGGGCCGGGCGTGGTGGCGCACGCCTTTAATCCCAGCACTTGGGAGGCAGAGGCAGGCGGATCGCTGTGTGTTCGAGGCCAGCCTGGTCTACAAAGCGAGTCCAGGACAGCCAAGGCTACATAGGGAGACCCTGTCTCAAAAAAACAAAAAACAAAAAAAAAAAAAAGAAAAAAAGAAAACAGAGACTGGACAGGAAAACATACAGCTAGCTTTTCCAGCACTTGGCCATTATCCTAGTTTTTTTGTTTGTTTTGAGACAGTGTTTCACTGTGTAGCCTTGACTGCCCTGGACTCACTTTGTAGACCAGACTGGCCTCGAACTCACAGTGATCCACCTGCCTCTGCCTTCCCAGTGCTGGGATTAAAGGTGTGCACCACCAAGCCCAGATATCCTAGTTTTTAAAGGCTACCCAAAGATGTTTTTACCCCCAGACAGCAAGAAGAAGTAATTTTAAGAACACAAGGCCCCTATTCCCAAAAGGTGGGATGGGCATTTTTGATCATTTGGTGGGTTATGAATTGTCATGGTAAGGGAAGAAACAAAGTAAAGGTTAAAATCAGGGATCTTTTTCTTTCTTCTCTCTTCTTTCTTTTTCTCTTATCTTTCTCCTATCTGGTGTTAGGGGAAAAGGAATGATGAGAGAAAAGGGCGGGGACATAGGATTATAGGATAAAAGGTAGATTATTGAATCTACTAGTCTTAACTATTATGTATTGGTAGGGATTGTTGTATATTGGTAGAAATTTAAGATTATTTTGTTCAACTCTTGCCTAATGTATCGTACATATGCAACTCATTTGAAAATGTGATGTAGAGTTCTAGTCTTATGAGAGTTAACCATTGCAAACTCTTCAGGATGATTGGAGACACAAATTAGTAGTCTCTTGTGTATGTTTTCAAGGCTAAACAGTTAGTACATAGCTACAAACAAGTGATGTTGCTCTAATATACTATAATTGATAAGTAGATAGAAATGATGATGCAGTATATAACAGAAGGTAAGTAGGTGGTCTTCAGACACTTCAGAGACCTGCAGAACATGGCATTTAAAATATTGTAATAATAAAAGGCTTTCTGACAGAGACACATCTGCTCCTGGCACCACCTCTAATCTACTTCAAATAAGATGATGGGCATCAAAGAAACAAATGTGGTAAGATAGGCACTGGAGGGGGGAAAACAACGCAAAAACTGTCGACTGCTGGTAGCAGGCTGTCTGAGCAAACTCTGAACAAGCAGGAAAACTGAGTGTCCAACTTTGCAGGGACTAAGTGGTCAGTCCTTCAGAATTCCTGCTTCACAGAAAAAGCCTGCCAGACACTCTGGGCCAGTAGGCTGAAGACTGGATGCCCCAATGACCCAGAGAAACCTCTGGTGACTGTCCAGGCAGTCAGCTGTCTCTCATTTCTGTAGTTCTGGAAGCTGCTCTCTCGATGCTTCCTATATACTCAGGTAATATTATTTCCTTCCAAAGTCTCTGATGGGGTTGAAGACTAGATAGTCACAGTCTTACTACAACTAGGTTTAGTTGTTTAGGAACTAAGACAGTGTTTTAGGTCTAAAAAGATGTTTTCAGGTCTAGATAGGTGCTTTTAGGTTGATAGATTAAGAAAGCGATCTAGGTATAGAGCTGAGGACTCTCCAGGGTAGGACAGATAGTGGAATACTTTTTCCAAGGATGCCAAATATGAATAGGCTGGACACTGTAAATGTGTAAATGTAATTCTTACCTCATAATCCTAGTAGTTGATCTTATTGTGTTTAACAAAATTGTATTTAAACAAAAAAGGGGCTATGTAACGGAAGTTTTGGTTTCTTTGTCATCTCAGTTGTGTTATGTGAATATGTTTTTGTTCTGATCCCAAGTGTGGCAGTTTAGTTTGAGCTTTAGCTGGTCCACACCTGTTGCCTCCTGAGGGGTGTGGCTTTTGCCAGCTGGTAACAGCCTTCCTCCGGCAGCACAGAGAGGGGTGTGGCCAAAGCTCTGATGTATAAATGAAAGACAAAGGGCCCTTGGTGGCCTGCAGTGTTGGTGTGTGGCATGTAGCAGTTTGGAGCAGACAGCTGGAGAGAAACACTTCCGGGTGCAGCGGCTGGAGGAGACTGCTGGCTGTGTCTGCTGTTGACAGAGAGGAGGACAGGCAGAAAGAGCCCAACTGCGGTCTGGAGAGATGGCTCAGCGGTTAAGAGCACTGACTGCTCTTCCAGAGGCCCTGAGTTCAATTCCCAGCAACCACATGGTGGCTCACAACCATCTATAGTGAGATCTGGTGCCCTCTTCTGGTGGTCCGCACACATGCGGACAGAACATTGTATACATAATAAATAAATCTTGAAAAAAAAAAAAAAAAAAAAAAAGAAAAGAAAGAGCCCAACTGACCCTAAAGAGCTGGGAGAAGTAAAGGGGCCCCTTCTGCCCACTAGCCTTCTCCCCTGTGTTGGGTTGGGAGGGAGGTTAAGGCTTAAACACCCCAAATAAAATAAGAGTTTAAAAGAAAGAGCAAGGCTGGAGAGATGGCCCAGAGGTTAAGGGCACTGGCTGCTCCTCCAAAGGTACTGAGTTCAATTCCCAGCAACCACCTGGTGGCTCACAGTCATCTATAATGAGATCTGGTGCCCTCTACCGGCCTAAGGTGTACATGCAGGCAGAGCACTGTATGCATGATGATAAAGAAATAATAAATCTTAAAAAAACCAAATTAATAAAAGAAAGAAAGAGCTACTCACATGTGCTGAAGCTTAGTGCCTGCAGCAGGTATTCCTGACTTAGAGGAGGGTAGCGAAACAGTCCAGAAGGAAGGGTTAGTGGTCTCACAAGTCCCATCAGGCTCTCATTAGCTTCTGTGCACCCCAACCTAGAGGACTATGGTATCCAGGTTATTGTTGTTGTTTGCTTTTGTTTATTTTTATTTTGTTGTTGTTGTTTTTTCGAGACAGGGTTTCTCTGTGTATCGTTAGCTGTCCTGGACTCACTTTGCAGACAATGCTGGCCTCACACTCACAGAGATCCACCTGCCTCTGCCTCCCCCAGTGCTGGGATTACAGGTATGTGCCACTGCACCCGGCTTCTGGCAACTGTTTAATGATCTTTTTTTATTGTTTTGTTTTTCGAGACAGGGTTTCTCTTATCATCCTGGCTGTCTTGGACTCGCTTTATAGACCAGGCTGGTCTCCAACTCACAGAGATCCACCTGCCTCTGCCTCCCGAGTGCTGGGATTAAAGGCGTGCTCTACCATTATTAGCATTCCACTTCCTTCTGCCTACCTGTGATGTCATGGTTTACCTGCCACGGGGTGGTGGCCCTACCCAGGGTTATATAAAAGGGCAGACCTACCTCGCCCCCCTTCCTCTTCCTCCCCTCTCTCCTCCCTCTCTCCCCTTTCTCTGTCTCTCTGGGGTACCCCTCCCCCCTTTCCTTCTCCCCCCATACTCATTTAATAAACTCCTCTACAACATAATATCTGTTGCCTGGCATCTTACTATCTTATCATCTTATTTTCTTATTTTTAAAATCATAACCACCATGCCCAGATGTTTAATGATCTTTAAAAAAAATTTTTTTCCCAGGGCTGGAGAAATAGCTCAGCGGTTAAGAGCACTGACTGCTCTTCTAGAGGTCTTTAGTTCAATTCCCAGCAACCACATGGTGGTGGCTCACAACCATCTATAATGTAATCTAATGCCCTCTTCTGGCCTGCAGGCCTACATGCAGGCAGAGCACTGTATAAGTAATAAGTAAATAAATAATTTTTTAAAAAAGAAAAAAAATTCTGTTTCCTTATAAAGAGTGTTGTGCCATCTGGTGGGCCTAATTTGACCTAGATAGAAAGGTTGGTGAAGACTTTTAGGAATTTTCCATTGATTAGCTTCAGGGAAGAGCAATTTTCTTTTCTCTCTCTGAAGCCACTCTGTGTGTTGCAAGGCATATCCCCAGGAATGGTCCGTCTGGAGCATGTCCCCAACTTAGGCAGGCCTCTGTGCGTGTGGTGGAGACAGTGCTCCTAGCAGCGGGCTCGGCTGCCTGATCGTCCAGTCTGTGC
>OU015751.1:121363720-121398383 GCA_907169655.1 Acomys percivali | reverse complement strand
ACAGGCCTCTGTGCGTGTGGTGGGGACAGTGCTCCTAGCAGCGGGCTTGGCTGTCTGGTCGTCCAGTCTGTGCCTTTTCACATTCTCCTCCACCCTCTGTCCATGCCCTTTGCAGAGGGTTGCTGCAACCTGGGAAGGAAGGAGAACACTGACCGAGAGTTGATGGTCTCTTGGTGAAGTACACTGCTGCACGCTATCCCTGTGTCCACAGAGCGGTGGCACAGGCACAGCCCACCGGAAAGGCACACTCTGGATCTGCATAGACACCACTGCTCTGATCTTTGCTGAGCCTGGATGTGGGGGAAAGGTGCCCACTGAATGCTGTCATTGAGGATGATGCCCGTGTAACCAACCCTGTGGCTCCCTATGCTGCAAAAGGTTCCAATATGGACTCTCTACATGTGTCTCTTTAATATTTTCTCATACCACATACTCAGAGATTATTTTCTTACAGCTATAGTTTGGATCTGTAGCTTCTTCTAGGAGGAACAATTTTTTTCTTTCTTTTTCCTTCCTTCCTTTCTTTCTTTTTCTATTCTGAGAACATATATTTTCCCCCCACCCAGGGGAGCTCTTTTTTTTTTTTTTTTTTTTTTGGTTTTTCGAGACAGGGTTTCTCTATGTATCCTTGGCTGTCCTGGACTCGCTTTGTAGACCAGGCTGGCCTCGAACTCACAGCTATTCACCTGCCTCTGCCTCCCGAGTGCTGGGATTGGGGAGCTCTTTTTTAATTAACAAATTTTTTTTGTGGGCTGGAGAGATGGCAGCTCAGAGGTTAAGAGCACTGTCTGCTCTTCCAGCGGTCCTGAGTTCAATTCCCAGCAACCACATGGTGACTCACCACCATTTATAATGTGATCTGGTGCCCTCTTCTGATATGCATGCAGGCAAAACACTGTATACTTAATAAATAAATGAGTCTTTAAAAAAAATTTTTTTTGTGGGGCTGGAGAGATGGCTCAGTAGTTAAGAGAGCACCACCTGTTCTTCCAGAGGTCCTGAGTTCAATTCTCAGCAACCACATGATAGCTCACAAACATCTATAATGTGATCTGATGCCCTCTTCTGCAGATAAAGCACTCATATACAATAAATATTTTTTAAAAAATTTTTTGGTGTGTAGCTGAGTGGTGTGGCCCATGTCTTTCTTTACTCCCAGCACTCAGGAGGCAGAGGCAGGAGAATCCCTGAGTTCAAGGCCAGCCTGGTCTACAGAGTAAGTTCTAGACAGAGAAACTGTGTCTTAAAAAACAAAGATAGCAGCTGGGCGGTGGTGGCGCACGTCTTTAATCCCAGCACTCGGGAGGCAGAGGCAGGCGGATCTCTATGAGTTCGAGGACAGCCTGGTCTACAAATCGAGTTCCAGAAGAGCGAGGGCTGTTAACACAGAAGCCCTGTCTCGAACCCCTCCCCCCAAAAAACACCCTATGTCTAGATGTTTTCCTTCACATATGTATGTCCACCGCTTGTCTGCCTGAAGGTCACAGAGATCAGGAAAAGGCCCTGAGTTCTCTGGAACTAGATTTACAGATGGCTGTGAGCCATTATGTGGGTGCTGGTAACTGAAACCAGGTCCTCTGCAAGAGCATCCAGTGCTTTTAACTGCTGAGCCATCTCTCCAGCCCTAAGAAAAAGGATCTTAACTGAATGGCAGGCCCCTCCAGGGCCTTTGGAGGGATTTATTTATTTTTTTTAAAAGAAGGGTTCTTTTTTATTTTTATTTTTTTAAAGATTTATTTATGTATATGAGTGCTCTTCTCTGCATGTACACCTGCAGGCCAGAATAAGGCATCAGATCACATTATGGATGGCTGTGAGCCACCATGTGGGTGCTGGGAATTGAGCTTAGGACCCCTGGAAGAGCAGAGCACACAGTGCTTTTCATTACTGAGCCACCTTTCTAGCCCCCACCTGAAGGGTTCTTACACTTGAGATCTGTGATACTGACTCTACCAACAGCTATCATAGTGCATAGCCCCTGGAATAGAATCCTGGCCCATTTTTTTTTTAATTTTGTGGGAAAAAAAATTTTTTTTGAGACAGGGTTTCTCTATGTAGCCTTGGCTGTCCTGGACTCACTTTGTAGACCAGGCTGGCCTTGAACTCTGAGGCCTGCCTGTCTCTGCCTGCCCAAGTGCTGGGATTACCAACATGTGTCACCACGTCTGGTTTAGCTTCAACACTCATGAGTTGTCAAGCTTTGGAAGGCAGAAGAGGAAAGATTCCAGGAAGAGCCCAGTAAGCCAGATGGGACAGGTACTATTGTGGCCTAGTCAGGAGTAGGAACCCCCTTAAGGGCTGGAGATGTGAACCAGTGCTTAAGAGGACATACCATTCTCGGAAAGGACTGGAATTGGTTCTCAGAACCCGTGTAGCTTCAGCTCAAGGGGCTCTGAAGCCTCCACCCTCCACAGGCACCTGCACTCTTCCTGAATGCAGACTTCTCCACAGACCCACAATAAGACAGGGTGTCACTATGTAGCCCTGGCTGGCCTAGATATTTAGACCAGGATGGCCTCAAATTCAGAGGTCTATCTGTCCCTGCTGGGATAAAAGGAATGCAACACTATACATGGCGTGTTGAAGATTTTTAAATTAAATTTTTTGTTTGTTTGTTTGTTTTTTTGGAGACAGGGTTTCTCTGAGCCATCTCTCCAGCCCAAATTAAATTTTTTAAAAAATATTTTTTATTTAATTTTAACTTATGTACATTGGTGTGAGGGTGTCAGATCTTGGAGTTACAGACAGTTGTGAGCTGCCATGTGGGTGCTGGGAATTGAACCCAGGTCCTTTGGAAGAGCAGGCAGTGCTCTTAACCACTGAGTCATCTCTCCAGCCCCAAGATTTTTAAATTAATTCATGTTTTTAAATATTTATTTATTTATTTATTTATTTATTTATTTTGAGACAAGGTTTCTCTGCGTAGCCCTGGCTGTCCTGGACTACCTTTGTAGACCAAGCTGGCCTCAAATTCATGAAGTTCTGCCTGCCTCCCGAGTGCTGGGATTACAGGCATGCGCACTGCCCGGCTCCCATCAGCTTTCCCAACCTCATCTGTTAACGCCTAAACAATGGCTCCTTGCATCAGGTGAGTGTGTGAGGAAGACATAGTTAATCCCAACCCTTGCCTTGTTTGTTGGGGTCCCAACCCATTGTTCAGATTGTAGGTGGAACAGAGGGCTAGTTCTACCTTGGCATGGCCAGCGTGTGCTGGACAGTGGGCACTGAGGTGGTGGCATGGAGCCTGGAGCCTCTGAGTGAGGGTGGGCCGATGAAGCACCCAAGGTTCTGGGCACCTGAGTGCTGATTGTGGGGCTGCTAGCTATCCCAGACAAACACAATAAAGGGGTGGCTGCAGGCTGGGGGCCCATGGCTGTGGACCACTGATCCTCACCATCAGATTTTCCGTGGGTGTTAATTGTGGCCTTCCACTCAACCCTGCCCGGGACCTGGGCCCACGGCGCCTCACTCACTTTGCTGGCTGGGCCCTGAAATGTTCAAGTAGGAGACAGCTTCTCTTGGTACAGTCTGCGACTCACTTCTTGTCAATCGCTTTGTCCCTATGTAGCAGGCTAGCCTCCTCCACAGAGACCCTCCTGCCTTCCACGTGCTGTGATTGCACGGGCAACCATGCTCAGAACAAGTTCTTTCCACTTACACGGTTCTCTTGCCCTTTTTTTTTTTCAAAACAGGGTCTCTGTGTAGCCTTGGCTGTCCTGGACTTGCTTTGTAGACCAGGCTGGCCTTGAACTCACAGAGATCAGCCTGCCTCTGCCTCCCAAGTGCTGGGATTAAGGCGTGCGCCACCACGCCCAGCCTCTCTTGCCCTTTTTTTTTTTTTTTTTTTTTTTTTTGGTTTTTTGAGACAGGGTTTCTTTGTGTAGCCTTGACTGTCCTGGACTCCCTTTGTAGACCAGGCTGGCTTTGAACTCACAGCGATCCGCCTGCCTCTGCTTCCCGAGTGCTGGGATTAAAGGCGTGCGCCACTACTGCCCGGCCTCTTGCCCTCTTAAACTAGTGCTCCTTCTTCACCTGGCAACCTCTCCCTGCCCATCCCCTACAGCTCTCCTGCTCCCCATCCCTTCTCAAGGACATAGAGGTGTCCCTGGGCATGCTGCTTCCTGGGCTGTATCCATCCACCCATACAAGGAGCCCTACTCAGCTAACTCCCCAAGACTACAGGCTGGACTAAGCTCTGCTTTGGGTCTCTTCCTAAGTGCTTCCCATTCACGAAATGTGACCCCCAAGCTACTGTGGGATCTGTCACGGCAGGAAGTAGTGTGGGACCCACCTTACCATTCCCAGCTCACAGGGAGAGGCGCAACAAAGAGCCACCGTTGGCATCTCCTTTTTCTCCTCCCACCCCCGTGCTGGTGATGGCTGGTGGTTGGGTGCCTGTGGTGGCCCTTACGGTGGGGGCCATTTCTAAAGGTGAAAGCAGCTCCTCGGTTCAAGGCTTCAGGCTCGGGAACTCTAGCTCAGCCGGAGGGTGAGCTGTGACCAGTCTCATCTCACTCTTCAAGAGCACCATAAGCTGGCCAGCTTGCAGGACAGATATTCTCTGTACTAATATGCCTGACCCAGGGACTCTTCTGTTTACCCACTCCCGCTAAGCCTCCGGAGGACAAGAACAGGCAGCTTGGGCTGGAGAGGTGGCTCAGAGGTTAAGAGCACTGGCTGCTCTTACAGAGGTCCTGAGTTCAATTCCCAGCAACCACATGGTGGCTCACAACCATCTCTAACGAGATCTGGTGCTCTCTTCTGGCGTGCAGGCAGAATGCTGTATACATAATAAATCAATAAGTATCTTTTAAATTTTTTATTAATTTATTCATATTACATCTCAATTGTTAGCCCTTCCCTTGTATCCTCCTAAATCAATAAGTCTTAAAGAACAGAAGGCTCTTCCTCCTCCAAACTGGTCTCACCCTAGGGCCTCTAGCTACGCAGTTCCTTAAAGCAGCCGCCAGAGGGCGTGCACACTGGCCGCTGGAAGGATTCTGGAGTCGGCGGGGTGGGGGGCTCCCACCATCCAGAGGGGAAGGGCCCGGGAGCTTGGTTTCCACTGCTCTGACTCCTTTCTCCTCCCTCCCTCTCTCCCTCCCTCCCTTTTAACCCCTTAAGACAAGGTCCCTCCATGTAGCCCTGTAGCTTTCTAGGTAGACCAGAGTGGCCTTGACTTCAGCCAACGGAGTACAGCCAGTGACCCAACACGCTCAACAAGGATGATTCTTTTAAACAAACAAGCACAACAAACCCAACAAAACCCAATTTCAGTTTTGAGTCGGGAGTGGAGGAGCACGCCTTTAATCCTAGCACTAGGCTCTCTGAGAGCTCCAGGCTCGTCAGAGCTACATAGTGAGACCCTGTCTCAAAACAACAATAACACAAAACACATCCAAACCACTTAAATTTGGCGGTGCTAGGGATTGAATTCAGGGCCTAGGGGAGTGCTCTGCCTCGGAGCTATCTCCCATCTGCTGGCTGCCAGCTCGCGCAATCTCAGGGCTTCCTACCTTTGGCCTGACAGGGGCGCCTCCCTTATACTCCAACGACCCCAGCTGGTTCTTCGAGGTGTGTGTGTGTGTGTGTGTGTGTGTGTGTGTGTGCGCGCGCGCGCTTGTGTGCGTATTTGTATGTGTGTTTGTGCGCGCGCGCGGGTGTACCATCCAGGAGGCGTGGTAAGGGGGCAGAGCCATCTTCTCAGCGTCAGGAGAACGAAGCAGAGAAACTGAGGCACAAGCCAAATTCCACTCAATGCATAGCTGTGCCTTTTCAGGAGGGTGAAAAGCCATGAGATGAGCCAGAGCGAGGAGGGAAGGCAGAGCCGAGACTCGGGCTAGAGAGAGAAGCGAGGTATGGGGCTTCATCGCTTCTCCCGCATCAGGCTCCTCCCGCCAGATGTTCCCTCGGTTGCTGGCTTCCGAAATAAAGAAACAGCACCCCGGTGTTCTCCAGCCTCGCCGAACGCCTGCGTGCCCAGGGCTGGAGCGTGGGACCCTCCCCTCCGCACCAAGATGGCGCACGCCGCGCCCCTCACATCCCCAAAACCCCTCCCGCCCCCCGCCCGCGGCCGCCGCCGTCACTTCCGCCCCGCAGCCGAAACTGACACAAAGTAGCGGGCCGGGGCCCCGAGGGGGAGAACCCGGGTGCTGCTGGGGGGCGGGAGCCTGCGGGCAGCGGAGCCGAGCGCCCCCGCCCCAGCCCCCGGCATGGACCGGACGGGGCGGCCGGGCGGAGCGCCGAGCGCCGCGCGCTAAGGTGAGGCGCCGTCGCGGGGCCGGGGGTGTGGACCGGGAGGGCCGGCTGTGGGAGGCTGGAGAGAAGGGTTCCCCGGGTTGGAGAGAGCGGGTCGCTGTGCGCAGGCCGGGAGGATGGGGTGCTGAAGAGGCGTGCGGAGAGTTGGGGTGCGAGGAGTAACCCCGGTTCCCAGCCTTCTTTGGGTGCCGGGAGAGGCAGTTTGGGGCAGATAGGATTTGTCCCGCGAAGGTGGAGGTCTCTGTGTCCCAGGATAAGCAAGAATGCCAGGGCTGTGAGCTTTGGGAGCTCAGAGCTGTGCAGGGGATACTGTCCTTGGCGAGGGAAGGAAGGTGGCCCCGGTGTTATTGTTTTCTCGTGTCTCGCCGACCTGCTAGCTTCCTATGTAAAGACTTTTGGTTGGAAAGGAGCGGAGGCCAGACTCAGAGGAGGAGCTCTTTTCCTTCGTGGAGCGTTGCCTCCTTCCCAGGGCTGGCTATTTTTATCCCAGATGTGGCTGCAGAGGGGGCTGGGGTAGGGTGACGGGGCAAGGCGACGTGGCTGATGGGCCTAACCGGTTTAGAAAACCCAGGATATCCTGAGAGGGGCACCGTGTCGCCAGTGATTTCTATTACTGCGCCCCCACCCCCACCCCCTCCTCCTCGAGGATTGGGGCCAAACTTGTTTTCAGACTCCTCGGGGGTCTTAGAGGTAAACGAACTTTCCTGATCCGTGTCCAGACTTGACTCTTGATGGTCAGCTAGCTTCACTGCCAACTCTTTCAAAGGAGGAAGACCCAGATCTTAGGGCTCCCGCTGGGGTGGGGCTGGGTAGGAGCCAGCAGTGCCCACCCTGCATCCTCTCCTTTAACCTCTGGCTCCACACCCCACCCTCCCATGACTCACACTCTCTAGATTGGGTGGAGACCCTGGCTGGGGCCCTGGAAGAGGGTTTGGCATCGCCAAAATGTGCATGAGGTTTTCTTCCTGAGCCGCGGCAGCGCTGTTGCTTGCCACACTTGTGAAGAGCCAGGCGCGAAAATGACTTGTTCCCCTCAGGACTGTCTGCTCTGAGGTCAAGGAGGGAGTGTGTGTTGTTGAAGGGAGAATTGTGTGGATGACTGGGCCTGGACCAGAGTCAGTAATTATAGAGATTGAGCAGACAGGCAATTAGTATCTCTTGGGTTGACAGGCTGGAGGCAGGGGAACTCAGAGGGGGAAAGGCTTTCCAGCTAAAGGAAGAGGAGTTTCCTGTGGCCTGGACTTACACCTTTTTAGGAGAAAGTACGTTCTCTGAGCCCGCACCTACTGTCTTTTTTGTTTGTTTTCTGTTTTTGTTTTTCGAGACAGGGTTTCTCTGTGTAGCTTTGGCTGTCCTGGACTCACTTTGTAGACCAGGCTGGCCTTGAACTCACAGCGATCTGCCTGCCTCTGCCTCCCGAGTGCTAGGATTAAAGGCATGAGCCACCTAGTGTCTTACTGACTGGACTAGATTTAGGTGACAAAGCCAGGTGACTCCACAGCAGGTTTGGGAAGACCTCTCTGATGGCCCCAGGGAGGTAGCTGGACAAGATTGGGAGGAAGTGGTTTGGGGACTGTCTGCAGGAAGTGGTGGCCTCCTTTCTGATGAGTGGCCCCCCACCTCCCTGCAGGGAGTGGGGTGGAGGTGGTAATGGACGGCCCAGTAATGAAAGTGGGGGTGGGGGAATTATGGGCTTTTTAGAAGGGTGGAACATACCCCCACCCTCTTTCCTGATGCCCTGCCAGGTGTTTCCTGGCCCATGATATCTCCACCCAACCCTACTAGGGGAAATGCTGCTTTCTAGTACAGGCAGGCTCCATCGTGACCAGGAGGACATGCAGACGTCCATAGTTTCTCAGGTGGATGCCTTATCTGGTCTCTCCTAGGCCCTTCCCTGTAGGCTTTTGTCTTTTGTAAATTCTCAGTCCCCTCATGTTTCCCAGCCAGAGGGAAGGCCCCACTTTTCTCTCAGGTATCCATGTCAGGGCAGGAAGATGAGTGTTCGTGGAGTTGGAGGTGGTGGGGAGGGCAGGGGGCGGAGCTGGGATAATCTTCAGCAGGGGTCTGGTGTGGGGAAGGAGGAATTCTCAGTGGCGCGCGTCTGTCTCTCGCTTTCTTGCAGGGTCTCCCATGGGATTGCTGGAACCTTGCTGGGTGAGATGGCACTGTGTGCAAAAAAGCGCCCCCCAGGTAAGAGAGGCAAGAAGGGGTTTTCTGGGGCCATGATGAATGTGGCTTTTGTTACGATTTAGGGAGCCAAGGGAAGAGGACCGACTAGTATGGGTCTGAGAAAAAGGGGATTAAGGCTCCATGGCATCCTGAGCAGGTAGCCTAAGAAACCAAATTCTTCCTTTCATCCTTGGGCTAGTTCCCAGCCCTGACTGTTAATCACCAGCCCCTTACTCAGAAGCACCTGCAGGTCCTACTCTTTGCCCTGGGCTCTTGGGCTCTTGGGCTCTTGGGCTCTGGCCTCCTTTGCCTTCCCACCCAAGTCCTCCTCAGTTTCCCGCGGAAGGAGGGGGGCGTGTGGGATGAAAGCCGTTGCCCTGGACAACGCGGGCGGTCCGCTCTCCCGCATTGGCTGGGGGAGGGGGCGGAGCCGTGCGCTGGCTTTCGCCTACGCGGCGCTGGCAGGCTTCGGCTCTGCAGTGGGAGCTGGTGGGGCGGAGCCTGGGGCGTGGGCACCGAGTCCCCCGCCACTCGGAGCTCGACTGCCCGCCTCTGTCCTGAGGTTCGAGAGTGGAGCTCCTGCAGAGCTGGTGGTCCCAGGCGCAGGTGGCCGTGAGGATGGCTTGGGCTGCGGGTGGCGCGCACGCCCAGCGGCCGGGGCTCCCCTCTGCATGGCCGCAGCTCTTGCGCCTCTCCGGGGGGCCGCCCCGTAGGCGCCGCTGAGGCCAAGGACAGACAGTGCGCCTTCTTAAAACGGGATCATGACGGTCCCCAAGGAGATGCCCGAAAAGTGGGCCCGGGCCGGGGCGCCTCCGTCTTGGAGCCAGAAGAAGCCCTCTTGGGGGACAGGTAACGAACGGGAGGCAGAGTCTAGCAGCTCTCAATCATCCGTGATTTGCCCTCTCTGACCTCCGAGTTCCCTTGTCCTCAGCATCCCGCCCTCTCCAGGCTCTTGGGGGTGCGGTATGGGGTTTGGGACCCTTCTTCCTTTGCATGGTCCTTGGAGATTAGGGTCTCAGTAGGAAAGGGGGGACCCTCTGAGGGAAATTTATGGGTGCCAAATGGGCTCATTTGTCTGGGGACTCTGTGGCTTGGGGGTTTGTTAGTGCTCTGTGCTTGTTGGGGGAGGAGGTCTGGGATTCTGTCAGATGTAAGGTGGCAAGCTTACTGTGGAAACAGTTACTACTCCCTTTTTAAGTCTGAAGAGGGAAGCTTTCGTAGCATGCCTCATACCCTTGGCCCTGGAATTGGCACCTGCAGCTTGTTGGAGTCTGCAGGGTTTAGGTTAAGTGCAGCCAGGTGAGAGTCATTAACCATGACATTTCTTTTAAGGGAAATGTCTCAAACTGGTAGATATTGCAGTCTCGCCTCACTCACCCTCTCTTCATTTCTGCTCAGTCTGCATGACCCACATCTCTGACACACACACCCACACTTGAGGATGAGCTTTGCAATAGGATGATGTCATTGTCCACCAGTCAGAAGCTGCTCTCGGTGACATGTGACAAGAGGCTCCTTTAGAGACACTGCACGTGGGCCCGGGATGCTGCCGCAGGGCGCTTCCAGGGCACTGTGACCCTCTGTCTTGGCACCGCCCACCATGCTCCTCCGTGAGATGAGGGTGAGAGCAGCGGTGCCATGTGTAGGTTTGCAGTGGTCTCCACAAGCAAGGGAGCTTTGTGCCTTCAGCCACTACCTCTCTATTATGGTGATGGATGTGTTACTAACAACAGTAAAGGGACCTGGGGATGCAGGTGCTAGGGGAGGACCTGACCTTGACTGTTGATAGCTAGAAACAGAGGACGCGTCCCGTGCGCAGAGTGTCACCTCCAAAAGTGGTAGCACAGCCCTTGGAAAGCTGAGGAGGACGGAGGCCCAGCCTGCACCACACACTGAGACTTTGTCTCAAAAAGGGAAGTGGGGGAGTAGCGTGCAGGGCCATGTGGCCTAAGCGGTCAGCAACTGTGGGCAACTGTGGGCTAGAGCGAAGAGTCTAATGACACCAGAGCTGTGATCTGTGGAGAGAAGCAGTTGCTGGCCGGGACCCTCACGCACAGAGGCTGAGCGGACCTGGCTTAGCTCGCTCCTCCCGACCGGCCGTGCCTTACCTTGTTCTATTGCAGAAGAAGAGCGGAGGGCACGGGCTAACGACCGTGAATACAACGAGAAATTCCAGTATGCTGTAAGTGTCCCCTCTTCCAGAGCCGGAAGGGAAGAGCATTGGAGGATGCGGGGCTGAGGCTGGGGTGGCTGACTGGGAAGGGTGCCTGCGGGAGGCAGAAAGATGTCTTTGGTCAGTTTCCAGCTGCCGCCGGCCTGAACTTTTCAGACTTTCTGTCACCGAAGCAAAAGGAATAGAGGACAAATGCATTGTCCTGGGAACACTTTCCCCCCCCCCCCGCCCCCCCCCGTGTCCTCCTCCCGTCCCACACCTCCGCTTGCTGGCAGGGTTGGGGTGTATGTGAGAAGAAGGTTTGGGAAGGTACAAAGATGGAAGAGAGCGCCCCACCCCGCCTGCAGGTTGGGGTGAGGGGTGCCTCGTTTACCCCCCCCTTCTGTTTCCGTAGAGTAACTGCATCAAGACCTCCAAGTACAATATTCTCACCTTCCTGCCTGTCAACCTCTTTGAGCAGTTCCAGGAAGTTGCCAACACCTACTTCCTGTTCCTTCTCATTCTGCAGGTAAGTGACCTCTCTCTTCTGCCTTCCGTAACTCACAAAGCTGAATAAAGCCAGAGAAGAGGAAGGGTTGGGGCGCCTCTGGCCTGGTGCCTCAGGAGCACGCGTCTCTGCTCTTTTCAGTTGATCCCCCAGATCTCGTCCCTGTCTTGGTTCACCACCATCGTGCCTTTGGCCCTCGTCCTCACCATCACAGCTGTTAAGGATGCCACAGATGACTATGTGAGTTGTTTACCTTCTGCTTTCCCTGCCCGCTGCGGCCCCTCCCGGGCCGTTTCATTCAGCACACGTCCTTGGTAACTTTGATTTTTGTTGTTGTTTGGTTGTTTGGTTGGTTTTTCGAGACAGGGTCTCTCTGTGTAGCCTTGGCTGTCCTGGACTCGCTTTGTAGACCAGGCTGGCCACAAACTCACAGCGATCTGCCTGCCTCTGCCTCCCGAGCGCTGGGATTAAAGGCGTGCGCCACCAGTGCCCGGCACTTTGACGTTCTTTATGGTCCAGCTAGATCTGTGTAGTCCCTAGGGTGAGGGCTAGGCAGGGCTGCCGGTAGAGTTGGTCTGTGGATGCTCTGAGGTCCACCGGTGTGTGTGGAGAGGTATCTTACTTTTCTTAGTTCTCTTTCAGTTCCGCCACAAGAGTGATAACCAGGTGAATAACCGCCATTCTCAGGTGCTGATCAACGGAGTGTGAGTGACTGTTGGAGACCAGGGCTCTGGGGAGGAAGGAGGTTCCCATGGGAACGCCTGTAGTTACTGACGGCCCCCACTGTCTTCTCTTTGTCACAGCCTCCAGCAAGAGCAGTGGATGAATGTCTGCGTTGGTGATATTATCAAGCTAGAAAATAACCAGTTTGTGGCGGTAAGAGACGAGGTTCCTTCTCTGTCTGCAGTGTTCCTCTTTCGTAGAAAGGGCCAATTCCTCCTTGGCTTTCTGTTGGCTCTTAGCAATCATGAAAGAGACTCTCCCAGCCAGTGGGCTTCTGTGTCACGCTGACTTGGCCAGGACTGGTTTTTCATGCTTTTCAAATTCAAAATAAAAAGAGTACGCCTCTGTGCCAACCATAGTGGCCTGAGACTTCAATCCCAGAACAGAGCGGAGGCCGAGGCAGGTAGACGTCTGAATTCAAGGCCAGCCTGGCCTCCGTAATGAATTTCAGACCAAACAGGACTTTACAGTGGAGACCATCTCAGAACAGCCCCCAAACAAAAGAAAACCTTGTCTGCTTTGCTGGAGGGTTGACCCCACTAAGAGCCCACCGAGGCCAGGGTCTGGATGCGACTCCTTATCGGGCTTTCTGTGTAGGCGGACCTCCTCCTCCTTTCCAGCAGCGAGCCCCATGGGCTGTGTTACATAGAGACCGCGGAACTGGATGGGTGAGTGGCATGTTGTCAGCTTTCTCCATGTATCTTTAGTGGAGAAGGTTTTTTTTTTTTTTTGAAGGAGGTTCCCAGGACTGGGGTCTGCACCTTTTAGAAAATTGTGGAGTAAGAAAGATATGTTGGGGGCTCAGAGGTTTTCCAAAGGTCTTGAGTTTAATTCCCAGCAACCACATGGTGGCTCACAACCATCTATGAGATCTGGTGCCCTCTTCTGGCCTGAAGGCACACATGCCGGCAGAATACTGTATAAATAATTAATAAGTCTTCAAAGAAAAAGAAGGAAAAAAAAAAAAAAGGAAGAAAGACATGTCAAACTTTTGCTAGGCCAAGCTGTTGGGGGTCAGGTGCCCGAGGATTGATCCCAGCTGCCGGGGGAGATGCCAGGACTCAAGGGTATTGGCTTGTTCTTCCAGAGAGACCAACATGAAAGTGCGCCAGGCGATTCCAGTCACTTCCGAGCTGGGGGACATCAGCAAGCTGGCCAAGTTCGATGGTGAGTTGTCCTGGCGCAGCTTGGGTGGAGATGGCGCCCGGGCTTCGGGTCCAGACTGCGTCTTTTCTTTTGGCTTCTGGTTGTGATTATGCAGTTGGAAGGACAGGTCTGGAGTGCCCGGGGTACCATTGGCTTTTGAACCGATGGTCATTTCAAGGGCGCCTGTGGCTTATCCACTCAGAACATTGGCTTTGTTCCTCATGACAAACCAGCCTATGTAGCTGTGTGTGTGAGAAGCCAGGGCTCTCTCTCTCTCCCTCTCCAGTTCCGCCCTCTTCCTGTAGCCATGTTAGCTGACAGTTCCCACACGGATGCATAAGCCTACGTGAGTGCTATCTTAGCAAAGTCTCCGCCACTCACCCTTTTGGCCTGTTAAATACATCCTAAGCTTTTTGTCTATGTATTTGTTTTGTGATAGTCTCGCTGTGTAGTCCTGGTTGGCCTGGAACCCACAGAGATCTGCCGGCCTCTGCCCTGGGACTGCTGGGACTGTGGGTGTTACGCTGGCACGCCCACTCATGAGGAGCAGCTTATCGGCATGCAAGGGTTTCGCCTTGTCCTCTTTACTGAGTGTGCCATAGGCTGGCGCTATTCAGCCACCCCGAGGCCATTTGCCCTTTTGTTTCAGCGATGCTTATCGTAAAAGGGTTGCGACCTGTTCTGTGTGTGTGGCCTCAAGGTTGTGAGTTTTCGGAGCAGAGGAGATGGATCAGTTGTCCTTACAGGACAAGCTTAAGGGCCTGAGCCCAGATACCCAGCACCCATGGAAAGCCATCCAGGGAAGCACAGCTGTAATCCCAGTGCCAGGAGGCAGGCGCAGGAGGATCCTTAGGCATTGCGGGGCATTTAGGTTGGCCAATCCGTGAGTGCCAGGCTCAGTAAGAGCCCTATTCCAAACAATAAAGTAGAGGCTGGTTAGACGGCTCAGCGGATAAGGGCGTTTGCCTAACTACTTGAATTGAATCCCTGGGACCCATTACGTGGGGAGAAAATTCTGCAAAGTACCCTATGACCCCCACATGTGCACCCTGGCACATGCTTTAAATGCATGTGTTTGTGCATGTGCACGCACACAATGCACACATACACACAAGTGTAATAGAGAAATAAAGTGAGAATGATAGAGGGAAATGCCTCGTGGTGACTTCTGGCACCCACATGCATGTATCACTTGAAGTCTAAGTGTGTATACTTTAAAAAAAAAAAAAGATTTATTTATGCCAGGCAGTGGTGGTGCACTCCTTTAATCCCAGCACTCAGGAGGCAGAGGCAGGTGGATCGCTGTGAGTTCGAGGCCACCCTGGTCTACAAAGTGAGTCCAGGCAGCCAAGGCTGCACAGAGGAACCCTGTCTCAAAAAACAAACCAACAACCAAACAAACAAAAAAAGATTTATTTATTTATTATGTATACAGTGCTCTACCTGCATGTACGCCTCCACACAAGAAGAGGGGCATTATATCACATTATAAATGGTTGTGGGCCATCATGTGGTTGCTGGGAATTGAACTCAGGACCTCTGGAAGAGCAGCCAGTGCTCTTAACCACTGAGCCATCTCCCCAGCCCTGTTACTGCAGTGTCTGTCTCCTTATGTGACTGAACCCTAACGATGGTACCTTTGTCTCCCTTCCAGGAGAAGTCATCTGCGAGCCCCCCAACAACAAGCTGGACAAGTTCAGTGGCACCCTGTACTGGAAGGAGAACAAATTCCCCCTGAGCAATCAGAACATGCTGCTGCGTGGCTGTGTGCTGAGGAACACCGAGTGGTGCTTTGGGCTCGTCATCTTTGCCGGTGAGCCTCCTGGCATCCCTCAGGTGCCGGACAGAACACAGGAGGCACTGCACCCCCGTCCCTGGGTACAGCCTCTTGCCCACCGAGGGCCTCTGCTCTGACTGACGGCCCTCAGATTTGTTTACTCGGCTTCCCGTTGTTTTCGAGGTCCTGATACTAAGCTGATGCAGAACAGTGGCAGGACAAAGTTCAAGCGGACAAGCATCGACCGTCTGATGAACACGCTGGTCCTCTGGGTGAGCCCCCCTGACGCTCTCCCTCAGGGCCCTCCGCCCATTGGTTCTTCTCTAGGCCAGGCCTGGCTGCTAGGGGGTGCCGCAGGGGGGCAGTGTTTATTTCAGACTTTCAGATACTGGTTTTTAAAAGCCTTAGGAACGTGTATAAACCACCAACTTAAAGCTAAAATAAGGCTGGGTGGTAGTGGCGCATGCCTTTAATCCCAGCACTTGGGAGGCAGAGGCAGGCGGATTGCTGTGAGTTCGAGGCCAGCCTGGTCTATAAAGTGAGTCCAGGACAGCCAAGACTACACAGAGAAACTCCGTCTCAAAAAACAAAAAAAAAAAAAAAAGAAAAAAAAGAAAGCTAAAATAAACTACCACTTCTGTGGGTTCAGTTATGACGGCATGTTAATATGCGTGTCATCTGTTAGCTTTTGCTGGGGACAAGGAGGCTTTCTTAGAGATGGAGTCAGAGTTAAGGGGGAAATTTCCATGGGGAAGATAGTTAGCAGGGTCTTGCCCCAACTTCTAGGGGATGAAGGATCCCAAGGGGAAAGTTGTGCGCCCGCTTTGGTAGTCCTGTTTGTCTAGAATTGGATTTCCTTGTTGGGTTTTTCCCTCCTCTTTTTGTACCCTTTCTGCCAGTCGCCTGCCCACAGCATGCCAGCTTCGGGGCACCCCCCCCCCCCCTTCATCCTCCCCACCCCACCCCAGGGCAGCCACAGCTGAGTTTTCCACCTGAGAGTTTGCAAAAACCCAGGCTGAAGAAGGGTAATTTTGCATTCAAACGCTCTTCTCGCCCCCTGGTGGCCGCTGAGCAGGATGGCGTCTGCTCTTCAGAGCCTCAGCCTTGGGACTGAGTTTGGAAGCAGTTGGTGGAGACCAGACAGTGGTCCCCATTGTTCCCGCCCTGCCCTCTTTCTGGCTCAGATAAAGTCTTGATCTGTGCCCTGACTGGCCTTGGACTCGGGATCCTCCCAAGGCAGGCCTGGTGGCTCATACCTATAATCTCAGAGTTTGGGAGGCCAAGGCAGGATGATTGCTACAGGTTTGAATAAGGCCTTGTCTCCAAACAAAAAAAGTGAGGAAAGGCCTTAGGGTGTAACTCAGTAGTAGGTTGCCTACCACGGAGGGGGCGCTGGGTTTAAATCCCAAGAGGGGGAAAAAGGCATTCTGTACAATACGTACGTACGTTCTGTTGGCTGTCTGTGGCCTAGCACAGGCTGATAGATAGGTCAGTTACAGTAAGCTTCTTTAAAAAAAAAAAAAAAAAGATTTATTTATTTATTATTATGTACACAGTTTCTGCCTGTGTGTACACCCGCAGGCCAGGAGAGGGCACCAGATCTCATTATAGATGGTTGTGAGCCACCATGTGGTTGCTGGGAATTGAACTCAGGACCTCTGGAAGAGCAGCCAGTGCTCTTAACCGCTGAGCCATCTCTCCAGCCCTACAGTAAGCTTTTAATCGTGTCAGAAGTAGCCCACTCCAGCCTCACCCTCCCACTTCTCTGTGACAGGGGTGAGAACATGCACGGAGAAACGACCGCATGCTACAGTGGCAGAGCTGCCACCTGTCCTGGTCCCTTTCAGTAGAAGAGCGTAGCAGTGCTTGAGCCTTCAGGGAGCAGGAGGCCTTGAGAGCTCTCCAGGCCTCGGCCTCATCTGTGCGTTTCGTTCCTTCTCAGATTTTTGGGTTCCTGGTGTGCATGGGGGTGATCCTGGCCATTGGTAATGCCATCTGGGAGCACGAAGTGGGGACGCGCTTCCAGGTCTACCTGCCCTGGGACGAGGCTGTGGACAGTGCCTTCTTCTCTGGCTTCCTCTCCTTCTGGTCCTACATCATCATCCTCAACACCGTTGTGCCCATCTCACTGTACGTCAGGTGAGTGCGCTTTCTGCCCACTCTTCCAGGGAGATGACTCCCTTGAGAAGGAATATGGGGGTTTTCCAGACTGTGACTGTTTTATGTTACCTGTCTGTTTTTCTATCAAAGTCTCCTAGCATCTGGATTATAGTGGATATTGTTGCCCGGTGGTGGTGACGCACACCTGTAATCCCAGCACTCGGGAGGCAGAGGCAGGCGGATTGCTGTGAGTCTATAAAGTGAGTCCAGGACAGCCAAGGCTACATAGAGAAACCCTGTCTCGAAAAACCAAAAAAAAAAAAAACCAACAACAAAAACCCAAAACCAAAACAATCTCTTCTATAGTCAATATTGTGCATATATAGAGTGGGTATAGAGAGCGATATAAATCTATTGATTTCTTCAGCACCACATGCTATTGCATGCCTATTCTGGGAAGTGTGTGCAAAGATAGCCATTGGTTGCCTTAAGTCACAAAATAGAAGTTGCTCTACCTTGACTCTTCCGAATTATATAGGTTGCCTCTGCCTTCAGAGTAGCTGGTTGGCTGAGGTGGCATGTGATAGGCACCAGGTTCTCTGAGCAGTTAGTTAGGAAAACTTCTTAGACGAGGAGATGGAAGCGTGGGGTGGGTGAGGGTGGGGCCAGGGAGGGGGAGGAGGAGGAGGAAGAGGAAGAGGCCAGAAACAAGGACAGAGACCAGCAGATGAGAAGCTGGGAATGATGTAGGGGCCGGCAGAAGTTTCAGCCGTGTGCAAGAAGCCAGGGGGGCTGGGCGGGGGCGTGGGCGTCTGGAAATGGAAGCTTCCTCTGGGTTACTAAGGGCCTTCAGTCTTTGTCTGTGGGCCTGCAGGAATGGTTCTCTCAACCACCTAAAGAATAGACCGTCTTTAGGAATGCTTCGGCAGTCGTTGGCCGGCTGTGGTGTGCAGCGCGTGCAGGCCCAGCAGAGGCCCGTGAGCGCAAAGGAAGGTGGGGGCGGGGGAGTGGAGAGAGGGCCCAGAAGAGTTTCTGATCACAGCGCCTTGCACCTTGCGTGTGATAAGGGAGCCGGTGACTTCTTGCTTTTGACTCAGTCACTGAATCAATCCCATGCCAGTTTAGAGCTGGCGCTCCTCCTGCCCCGGCCTCCTCCAGTGCTGGGATTGCCGGTCTGTCAGCAGGCTTAGCCCGCGGCATCGGATGGAAGTCCTGACACAGCCCCTCAGAACTCCTTCCAGCCTTCATCGTTGGCTAATGGGAATGCCCCGGCTTGTGCTCAGCTCTCCTCACTAGTCCCGCCCTCCTGATGATGGCTGAGAAAGTGATGCGCTCTGCACGTACAGGTTGGGCTTCTAGAACAGGAAGGAGAGTGTGGAGGCTCTGGGTGGACTGTTAGCCACGAGACCTCAGGCTAGCCCGCAGGCACCGAGGCTTTCACATGCTGTCTTCATATATGATCCCCGTGCCCCTTCCTTCATAAAGATGTTTTGGTAGAAAGCTCTGAGTTAGAGAGTAAAACGTTAAATTACCGTGTCAACCTGGCCGAGTACCTCCCCTCCCTGTATTCACAGCAGGGGGAAGGCTGAGGTAGGCGGACTGCCACAAATTTGAGGTCAGCCTTCCGCCCCAAAACAAGGCCCTGCCCTCACCTCACCCAACCCCCAAAACCAACCATAGCAGCACCAACGAATTCCCTTGTGAACATGGGGTACTGCGCCTAGCACCGTCTCGATTACTAGGCCTCTCTGCTGTTACTTAAATGTTTTCTTTCTTCCTTTCTTTTAAATATTTTTTTACTTATTTTATGTATATGAGTGCTCTATTTGCATGTACACCTGTAGGCCAGAAGAGGGCATTGGATCACATTACAGATGGTTGTGAGCCACCATGTGGTTGCTGGGAATTGAACTCAGGACCTCTGGAAGAGCAGTCAGTGCTCTTAACCACTGAGCCATCTCTCCAGCCCCTTGAATGTTTTCTTGCTTACGACCTCATCTTGTTTTCCCACTTTTGTGCTTTGCTGTACCTGCTCACTCGGAGCCCTTGGGAGCTGCCTGAGAGCGATTTTTCCCGAGTTACATCAGCATTCACGTTTGGGGAAAGGGTGGGAGTGGGGCTGATTAGCTGCCTGGGGAAAGGCCGGGACAGCATTCCTAGGTATCTCACTTTTCCACCTAGTGACAGGATCCTGATGGGACCTCAGTCAAGTTGAAGAAGGGTTCCAGATGTGTGGCCCACAGCCTGGCCATCCTGGACCCAAAGGCAGGGTTGCTTTCTGGGAATGTTAACAGCTCAGGTCCTAAAGGCAATGATTAGCTGGAAGCCCCATGCTCTTGTCATGTGGTGTCACTCCCACGTTCCCTAGGCCTCTGGTTCCCAGTGTGGAAGCAAAGCCTTTACCAGTGCTGGGCTGTGAGGGTTGATGGGGCCCGGGCTGGGCCATGAGGGATGATGGGGCCCGGGAGCCGCCTGGGCTTTTCCCCCGGCGTGAGCCTTTGGAGCTGGCTCTGTGTTGCTGCCACATGCACAGCGCCCTCATTATTTCTCTCTTCTCTCTCCCTTCCCTCTTGCATTTTTTATTTTTTCTTATTTTTCTCTGCATGGTTTCTGTCTCTAGTCCTGAGGTAAGAACTGGCCAAGTGCCTTGTGTGCGGCCCCTCCTCCTTCTCCACCTGTGCCCTCTGGCCTGCCTGCCCAGAGCCTTGGCGCCTTTCTGTGTGGAGAGCGTCAGGAGGGTCGGGTCGGGGAGCTCCTCTGTCGGTGGTACATGGAGCTGTACCTGCAGGCCTCCCTGCCCCCTCCCAGCCAGGCTCCTGTGTCCTGGCATCTCCTCCATGTTCCTGTGTCTCCCCAGGCCACATGCCTGCAACCCAAGGCCCGCGTGGGTGGGACATCTTCCCTCCGTGGCGCCCGGGGCCTCAGCTCCTTCTACCTGTTGCAGTGTGGAAGTCATCCGTTTGGGCCACAGCTACTTTATCAACTGGGACAGGAAGATGTTCTGCGTGAAGAAGCGGACGCCTGCAGAGGCCCGGACCACCACGCTGAACGAGGAGCTGGGCCAGGTGGAGTACATCTTCTCTGATAAGACAGGCACCCTCACGCAGAACATCATGGTGTTCAACAAGTGTTCCATCAACGGCCACAGCTATGGTGAGGCTGGATGCTGGGGGCTGGGGCTTACACCTTGCCTGGAAGGACAGCGGCACTTCGTTGTCCGGACGCTGGGTTTTTGTCTTTTCCTGTTTGGGTGTGAAGGGCCTTGGAAGGCTGTATCGGTGCCAGGGGGTCTTCTGAGAATCCTTTCCTTGCCGTGATCCCAGCTCCCGCTCCAGGGGAATGCCCCAGGGCACTGGCATCCCAGCCAGGGCGTACCTTGGCTGCCCAGTGAAGTACAGCTTTCCTTGTGTGTCTCCGGAATGTACCTGCAATCTTTCTGGCGTGGCCCTGTCATAGTGACCTTGAGACTGAGCCTCCGGGATAGGTTGGGGCTGGGCATGTGACCCTGTAGTAACTGTTTTTTTTGTTGTTGTTTTTTTGTTTTGTTTTGCTTTTGTTTTTGTACTAACCTAGCCTTTATGGCCAGGGTGTAAGGCTTTATCTGCTTTCTGGGCCTGGAAGGTGCCAGGCCCCCAGCAGGTCTGGGGTGCTGGCAGAGGCAGGCAGAGAACTGCAGCTGCCCTTGGGGGGAGAGCTCCTGGCAGGTGGCTGGGGTGACACGATGAGCAGTGGGCTCCAGGCCCCTTGTGGCCAGGTACCCTGATTCTGGGATCCCGGGGACCTGCAGGATGAATGTGGGTGGCATCTACAGGGTGAGTAAGCCTGCGGCACCACATGCCTGCGGGGTCTGCACTAAAGGCTCTCCTGTGCTGCTCTGGGGAGTCAAGGCGCTGACGTTACCTTTCCTTTTGTTTGGGTACATGTAGGTGACGTGTTTGACGTCTTGGGACACAAGGCTGAGTTGGGAGAGGTAAGACCCAGTCTCCTTAAATATTCTTTATGTCAGTCCGATACAGCCTGGGCGCCTGGCCAGCAAAGGCTGGCATGGAGGGGGGAACAGTGTACCATCTGGGCAGGAAGTGGAAGATCTCGGAGAAGTGGGTGTTTAAAGGAGAACTGTAGCAGGCAGGGGAATTGCTGGGTGAGGCTCGGTGCACACCTGCAGACTCACACTGGGGAGGCTGAAGAAGCGTCACAACTTTAAAGCAAGCTTGACGTATATAGAGAATTCCAGACCATCCCAGGCTACATATTGAGGTCCTATTTCAAAAATAGGGAAAAATAAATGAATAAAAAATATAAATAAAAAGCCTGGCTAGACTTTTGAGGCCCAAAGTGTCCGGGCTCCTACGAAGAGGTGGGCAGAGGTGGGCGGTTGGAGAGTGAACTTCCGGGTTGTGGCCGGCAGCTCACAGTCACCTTGTCTGTTCCAGAGACCAGAGCCTGTTGACTTCTCCTTCAATCCTCTGGCTGACAAAAAGTTCTTGTTTTGGGACCCAAGCCTCTTAGAGGCTGTCAAGATGGGGGACCCTCACACACATGAGTTCTTCCGTCTCCTTTCCTTGTGTCACACTGTCATGTCGGAAGAAAAGAACGAAGGTGAGCTGAGGAGCTCCTGGGCACGGCTGCTCTTGTCATGCTGCCGCCCTGGGGCTTCATGGGCGAGGCAGGTGGCCACTGACTGCCCTGCACACTCCTTTTCCCCACCAGGAGAGCTGTTCTACAAAGCTCAGTCTCCAGATGAGGGGGCTCTGGTCACCGCAGCCAGGAACTTTGGTTTTGTGTTCCGCTCTCGTACCCCTAAGACAATCACTGTCCACGAGCTGGGCGCAGCCATCACCTACCAGCTGCTGGCCATCCTGGACTTCAACAACATTCGCAAGCGGATGTCAGTCATAGGTGAGGCCAGTCCCAGGGAGCTGAGGAGACTTGGGGCCTGGGTCGGGAAGGTGTGCTGGGGGGGAGGGGGGACTCTGGTTGATATATTTAGTTTGGATTCTGTCTGAAAATTTCTGGCACGTTCCTCCCTTGTGCCATTCACAGTGCGGAATCCTGAGGGGAAGATCCGGCTCTACTGCAAAGGGGCTGACACAATCCTGCTCGACAGACTCCACCCTTCTGCCCAGGAGCTGCTCAACAGCACCACTGACCACCTGAATGTAGGTGTGACGGCCTGGGGCATCCTGGGGGGCAAGAGCATGTTGTCCTTAGAAAATGATTTATTTGTTTTTATTTTATGTGCATTGGTGTTTTACGTGTATTCGTATCTGTGTGGGGATGTCAGATCCAGAACTGGACTTCCAGACAATTGTGAACTTCTATTGGGTTGCTGGGGATTGAACCCAGGTCCTCTGCAAGAGCATCTCTTAACTGCTGAGCCATCTCTCCAGCCCCATGTTATCCTTTTAAAGATAAAAGTGTAGCCGGGCGTGGTGGCGCACGCCTTTAATCCCAGTACTCGGGAGGCAGAGGCAGGTGGATCACTGTGAGTTCGAGGCCAGCCTGGTGTACAAAGCGAGTCCGGGATAGTCAAGGCTTTTTGGTGGGTTTTTATTTTGTTTTATTGAATAGTTTCAGATCTTTTGTTTTTGTTTTTTGTTTTTTGAGACAGGGTTTCTCTATGTAACAGCCTTGGCTGTCCTGGAATTAACTCTGTAGACCAGGCTGGCCTCAAACTTAGAGATCTGCCTGCCTCTGCCTCCCAAGTGCTGGGATTAAAGGTGTGCACTGCCACCACCGCCTGGCTTACATTTAAGGTGCCTATAGTTTCTTTTTGTCTATGGTGAGAACTCTTAAATCAGCCAGGCCTGATGTTGCATTATGCCTATGATCACAGTATTTGGCACATGGAGTCAGGGAGATCAAGAGTTTGGGGCTGGTCTGGGCTGCATGAGACCTTTTCTCTACAGAGCAGCCAGTGCGGTCATCAAAATGGCTCATCACATAAAGGCGCTTGAGGCCAATCTTGATGACCTGAGTTGGATCCCAGAGCCCATATGGTGGGAGGATATAGCCAACCTCCATGGTCCTCTGCATGTGTGCAATGATGCACACACATACAGTCACAAATAACAAAGTAATGTGAAACATTTTTTAAAAAATGCAACCAAAGATTATTTGAGATATCTGTTGAGATTTGAGTTACAGTCCTCTTGCTGTTTTTTGTTTTTGTTTTGTTTGTTTGTTTGTTTGTTTTTAATGATGTATTTATTATGTACACAGTGTTCTGCCTGTATGTGTGCCTGCAGGCCAGAAGAGGTCACCAGATCTCTTAATAGATGTCTGTGAACCACCATATGGTTGCTGGGAATTGAACTCAGGACCTCTGGAAGAGTAGTCGGCGCTCTTAACCTCTGAGCCATCTCTCCAGCCCTTGTTTGTTTTTTCAAGACAGGGTCTCTCTGTGTAGCTGTCCTGGACTCGCTTTGTAGACCAGGCTGGCCTCCAACTCACAGCGATCCACCTGCCTCTGCCTCCCAAGTGCTGGGATTGAAGGCGTGCGCCACCACGCACGGTATGTTTTCTAATACTTTAGAATTTCTAGAACTCATTTGATTTTTCCCAACTCTTCCCCCAGGAGTACGCAGGGGACGGGCTGAGGACCCTGGTGCTGGCCTACAAAGACCTGGACGAAGATTACTATGAGGAATGGGCCAGGAGACGCCTCCAGGCCAGCCTAGCCCAAGACAGCCGAGAGGACAGGCTGGCCAGCATCTATGAAGAGGTTGAGACTGATATGATGGTACGGACAGGGCAGGACAGACTGAGGATACGGCCGGAGGGTGTAGAGCCCACAGCCCTCCTCAGTAGCCCTTGTGATATTTTCAGCTGCTGGGTGCCACAGCCATTGAGGATAAGCTTCAGCAGGGAGTTCCAGAGACCATTGCCCTCCTCACCCTGGCCAACATCAAGATCTGGGTGCTAACTGGAGATAAGCAAGGTGAGAGCGCCTAGCAAGGCAGAAGCGGCGGCACACGGGTAGGTGAGAGCGCCTAGCAAGGCAGAAGCGGCGGCACACGGGTAGGTGAGAGCGCCTAGCAATGGCACACGGTATGGCGCTGGGCCACCAGGTGGGAAAGTGCACCGACCGACCCTGGTGGATCCCTGCCTTTAGCACCTTTGCTCTCTTGGCAGAGACAGCTGTGAACATTGGCTACTCCTGTAAGATGTTGACCGATGACATGACGGAGGTGTTCATAGTCACAGGCCACACTGTCCTGGAGGTGCGAGAGGAGCTCAGGTAAGCGAGGTGCAGATGCCCTGAACTGTGCCCAGGTCTGGCAGGCTGGATCCTTCCTCCCTGCCGCAGTCCTGGAGCCCCTCCGTCGTCTCCCCACCCCTGCCCCCTGCACACAACATAGTTTCTTTCCTGCCCTCACAGGAAAGCACGAAAGAAGATGGTGGATTCATCCCACACTGTGGGCAACGGCTTCACCTACCAGGAGAACCTTTCTTCTTCAAAGCTCACATCTGTCCTGGAGGCTGTTGCTGGGGAGTACGCCCTGGTCATCAATGGCCACAGCCTGGTAATGCTTGCCGCCCCTAGCTCGGAGCAGGCTACCAGGCAGGGGATGCTCAGGCCTTGTGGAGTGTTTGCCACAGCTCCTCTGTTCCCTGGTGGCAGAGGGCCTATGGACACTGGTTATGCTTTCTCTCAGTGTGGCCTTGGAGTCTTATCTTGCTCTCAACATCCCTTGACTCGAGAGAGGGAGGGTTGTGTCCATCTAGGGACCGGAAGAGCGAGGCGGCTCCTGGGAAGACCGTGACTCTTCGTGTTTCTCTGTGATTCAGGCTCATGCCTTGGAGGCTGACATGGAGCTAGAGTTTCTGGAGACAGCATGTGCCTGCAAAGCTGTTATCTGCTGCCGGGTGACACCCTTGCAGAAGGCACAAGTGGTGGAACTGGTTAAGAAGTACAAGAAGGCAGTGACACTTGCCATTGGGGATGGGGCCAATGACGTCAGCATGATTAAAAGTGAGTGTGGACTGGGCTGTTGTGTCCTCAGGTGGCAGGACCAGGGAGGAGTGACACACAGGAGTGGGGTCAGTAACTGGGTGGGAGGAGTGAACGGGGCAGGGATGTAATGGTGGGAGTAGTGAGTGGGGCAGGGTTTAACCTTGGGAGGAGTGAGTGGGGCGGGGCTGTACCTGGGCGGGAGGGGTGAGGGGCGGGGCTATAACTGGGTGGGCGGGGTGAGGGGCGGGGCTATAACTGGTAGGCTCTGATGTATATGGTCGTCCTCACCTTCACGTCACCTTTTGTCTCTGCAGCTGCTCACATTGGTGTGGGCATCAGCGGGCAGGAAGGGATCCAGGCCGTCCTGGCTTCCGATTATTCCTTTTCCCAGTTCAAGTTTCTGCAACGCCTCCTGCTGGTGCACGGGCGCTGGTCCTACCTGCGCATGTGCAAGTTCCTCTGCTATTTCTTCTATAAGAACTTCGCGTTCACCATGGTCCACTTCTGGTTTGGCTTCTTCTGCGGCTTCTCAGCCCAGGTAGCAAGTGTTTCTGTTCCTCTCTGTACATAGCCCGAAACTCCGGAAGGGAGGTGGGGAGAGCCCAGTGCTTGTCGCATAATCGCAAAGGCTTGAGCTCAGATCCCCAGAGTCCGTGTAGAAGTCAGATGCAGCCTCTGCCTGTAGGAAGGACCGACGCCCAGTGTTGTTTGATCTCCATGCACACCAGCACACCATGGCACACACGTGCCCCCAGACAGGCACATTCTCACACCTCACTCATACACCTGATGAGACCTTATGTCTGTCTTGATGTTGGTATTTCTTTTTACTCTTTCATTCTTATGGGGGGGGCAGGAGGGAGTTATGGTTTCATGTAACACAGGCTGGCCTTTTTAAAAAAGTAGAAATAATAAATATTTTTTCTAATTTTTTAAAATATTTATTTATTATGTATACAGTGCTCTGCTTGTATGCAGGCCAGAAAAGGGCACCAGATCTCATTGTGGATGGCTGTGAGCCACCATGTGGTTGCTGGGGATTGAACTCAGGACCTCTAGAAGAGCAGTCAGTGCTCTTAAACGCTGAGCCATCTCTCCAGCCCCTTCTAATGTATTTTTTAAATATAGGAGTACTCTGCCTGCATGTACACCTACATACCAGAAGAGGGCATCAGATCCCTTTATAAGTGGTTATGAGCTACTTACTATGTGGTTGCTGGGAATTGAACTCACGGCCTCTGAAAGAACAGCCAGTGTTCTTCACAGCTGAGCAATCTCCCCAGCCCCCAGGCTGACCTCTTATTTACTGTGTAGCACCACTTGGCCTGCATCAGCCATCACCACGCTGAATCTGGGCATGGCTGTGCACACTCATCCCAATACTCAGGAAGTAGAAATAGGAGATTGAAAGTTTGAGGTCAGGCTGGTGCAACGGCACAGCCTTTGATCCCAGCACTTGGGAGGCAGATCTCTGAGTTTGAGGCCAGCCTGTTCTGCAAAATGAGTTCAGGACAGCTAAGAATACACAGTGAAACCCTATCTTGAAAAACAAAACAAAACAAAAAATTTGAGGTCGGTTTGGGCCGCATAGTGAGTTCCAGGTCAACCCTAACTACATAGGAAACCCTCTCTCGAAATAACCTGAAAAGCAAGTGTTTGTCAGGAGAGTGTTGCTCTCAGGACCTGAGTGGAGCTGATAGACCGCATGGTGGCGTGATGCTCTCTTCCTGTGCCTGAAGGTGGATTCCCTCCCTCCTGCCCGTTCTCTTGCAGACTGTATACGACCAGTATTTCATCACCCTGTACAACATCGTGTACACGTCCCTCCCAGTCCTGGCCATGGGGGTCTTTGACCAGGTAGGCGGGAGGTCAGCGGTCAGCCTGGCAGGGGAGAATACTGCTGTGAAAGGTGGTGTGCCACCGCAGCAGGGGTGGGACAGCGCCCCTATGCCGGGCGGCCCTGCGCTGCTCAACACACATAGATCGGGAGAACCTAGCTCGAGCCTGGGTCTGTTTTCTAAGACATTAGAAAGGGAGAGCCAGGGAGCAGCGCCTGCCTGCCCTTGACTGAGGAGCATCAGTGTGGCAGCTTCTGGGGCCCCACCTCCACAGGATGTCCCGGAGCAGCGAAGCATGGAGTACCCTAAACTGTACGAGCCGGGCCAGTTGAACCTCCTATTCAACAAGCGAGAGTTCTTCATCTGCATTGCCCAGGGCATCTACACCTCCGTGCTCATGTTCTTCATCCCCTACGGGGTGTTCGCGGAGGCCACGCGCGACGATGGCACCCAGCTGGCAGACTACCAGTCCTTCGCAGTCACCGTGGCCACGTCGCTGGTCATTGTGGTCAGCGTGCAGGTATGAGGCTGGGAAGGAGGGAGTGTTCCATCCCCAGGGCTGCCTCAGCATCACATCTCTGTTCTGGGGGGGTTACTCATACCTGCCATCACTACTTATTTTCTTGCAGATTGGGCTGGATACAGGCTATTGGACGGCCATCAACCACTTCTTCATCTGGGGCAGCCTCGCCGTTTACTTTGCCATCCTCTTTGCCATGCACAGCGACGGGCTCTTTGACATGTTCCCTAACCAGTTCCGGTTTGTGGGTAAGTATCTGTGTCATCTTTTTCAGTCAGCGATGAGCTGCTGCATCTGTTCTAGCAACAACAGGGTAGACGGCTAGCACTTACCAACACTTTACGCGCCAGGTACTTTGCAAGGTACATGTAATACGGAGGGGTAGCCGACCCAGGCCCTGCTGCCGAGGAGCGTCTGTGTCCGTGAGGGTGATGAATAAATAGCATCGCCTGGCTGTGGAAGGTCCGGGATCCACGGGAAGCGGGGGTGGCAGGCGTCACGGTCCCGTAGAGGAGACTAGTGTTAGTGAGCAAAGCCAGGGGTGTGTAGGAGCCCTGGGCTCTTCGAGAGCTAGTGCTGGGAAAGAGGCCTGGGGAAGCGGGAGGGGAGAAGGCAGAGGTCGCCGACGCCAGGCTACCCAGCGTGCCTTGCCAGAAGTCTGCACTTACTTAGAGAAAGGAATCAGATGACATCAAAAGGTTGTCTTCTTTTTGTTTGTTAGCTGTTTTCATCCTTTTCACAAGATTGCTTTAGAAAATACGTAGGCTGCCACATGCCTCTCATCCCAGCACTCGACAGTTGGAGGCAGACCAGTCAGGAGCCCAAGGCCCTTCTGTGCTGCAAAGCAGGGTTCTGAGTAGCCTGGACTACACAAGTGCCTGTCTCAAGGAAAAAGGGGTGTGTGTGTGTGTGTAGAAAAGAGGGTCGTGTGTTTGGGAGCAAAACTCAGCAGAATGCTTGTTTACCATGCACGGAGGCCTTGGTTCCACTGGAGAGTTTGAGCAGGAAGTACATAAGCTAGTTTCTGTTTTTTTTGTTTTTTGTTTTTCCAAGACATGCCTTCCCTGTGTAGCCTTGGCTGTCCTGGGATCACTTTGTAGAACAGGCTGGCCTCAAACTCACAGAGATCTGTCTGCCTCTGAGTGCTGCCCAGCTGGTTTTTGTTTTGTTTTTTTTTTTAAAGGGCCAGTGTTACTGTATTTGGGTTGGCTAGAACCTCAGTCAGTGATCTAAGTAGGACCGTGGGCTCTTGGAATTGTTTATATTTTTAGAAAATGGAGTCAACAGATTAGATTGTGAGTGTGAAGAAGAGAAGGGAGTGAGGTGGACGTTGTAGTTTTAGCCTAGTTGAGTGCTGATACTTCCCTAGCTTGAAAAGGCACAGAGCAGATCTGGGGTAGAGGAAACAGTTCATCACGTGGACCACATTAGCCTGGAGATTCTTTGAGACCACAGATTTGGAGATAAGCATATTTGGGTGGCAGACAGAAAGAAAGAAGTCAAAGGTGGCTTGGGTTTTGAGTTTGAGGACATGGAACCATCAGAAAAATAGCAGTGGGGAAGTGAGAAGATCCCCTCTGTCAACTTCGTGACTCCTGTCCCCCAGGGAATGCCCAGAACACCCTGGCCCAGCCCACTGTGTGGCTCACCATCGTGCTCACCACGGCGGTCTGCATCATGCCTGTGGTTGCCTTCCGCTTCCTCAGGCTTAGCCTGAAGCCGGATCTCTCCGACACGGTGAGAAGCCCGGCAGAGCTGGCCGTAGGCCTTGGGGGGCAGCTGCAGTGTGGCAGGAAAAGCCTCTCTTGCTTGGGTGCTATAGAGCTTTGTCTGGGCTGCGGGACTCTGGGGGCTCATGCGGCACAAGGCTACAGAAAGTCCTGTGTTGACCCGCCATGTTACTCTGGGTCCCTGCACACCATGGCGGTGCCTGAAGTTATGAGGGGACACTGAAGGACTCCCCTTCCCTGTGCCCTCCTCAGGTCCGCTACACCCAGCTGGTGAGGAAGAAGCAGAAGGCGCAACACCGCTGCATGCGGCGGGTGGGCCGCACCGGCTCCCGGCGCTCCGGCTATGCCTTCTCACACCAGGAAGGGTTTGGGGAGCTCATTATGTCTGGCAAGAACATGCGGCTCAGCTCCTTGGCCCTCTCCAGCTTTAGCTCGCGCTCCAGCTCCAGCTGGATCGAGAGCCTGCGCAGGAAGAAAAGTGACAGTGCCAACAGCCCCAGTGCTGGAGCTGAGAAGCCCCTCAAGGCCTGAAGAGCTGGGCTGGGACCCCCCCTGTGCCAGGGACCGGAGCTCACAGGGCCAGCCAGCATCTGGAAACTGCAGGTCCTCCCTCCGTGCAGCCTGCCTCCTGCCTGGTGGACTGCCCTGTGGGTCTCACCAGTTTGTAGAGGTGGAGGGAGTGGGCCCCAGGGGCAGAGCAGGGGTTCGGGCCTCAGATAGGGCCTGGCAGTGAGGGACCGGATGTGGAACCAAAACACATGGAAAACCCCTATGAGATTGGGTCCACCCCTGCCCTGCTTGGAGTCCACAGGGAGACAGCAATCTCCGTATTTTTCTACTCCTATTCCCCAGAGGGGCCGTTGCGCCCCTGTTCCAGAATTACACAAGAATGTATCACGCCGGGAAGCCAGAGACCTGCTGGGGCCTACGAGCCCCTCACATCATCGCGTGTCCTCTTGGTTTATGTTTGTGTTGTTTGGTTCTGTCTTTTTTTTTTTTTTTTTTTTTTTTTAACTTTGGTAAGTGGAGGAAGCTTTCGTGTGAGTTTATGTTGCGGTTAGTGTCTTAACTCTCCTGGGAAGAGGAGGCTGGCACACACTGGGATGCCCGCCCTGGTGGAGCAGCCTGGGAGGGGCCACGTCTCATGCGTCACCTTTAGGGTACCAATGTCCTTAGCGGGTATACAGGAGCTACCAGATAGGGGAGAACTGTGAGAGGAGGTTGGGAAAGTGGAAAGAAGGTTGGGCCTGGCTTCTTCCTCACCTGTGCTGTGGCCTCCCCAGGGCGCACATACGGGTCCTTGGATTTCCTGAGTCCTGTGCTGTGGCCTCCCCAGGGCGCACATACGGGTTCTCGGATTTCCTGAGTCCTGGTGCTGGGTTGGAGCCCAGATCGTGGCCCCATCATTCTCAGTGAGGTAAAGCTGAGTGTGAAGGAAAGTGCTGAGACAGGGGAAGCAGGTTTTTTGGGATTTTAAGTTGAGTCCCCAATTCCTTAGGATACTCGCTTCCAACTCCCTCACCCCACCCCGCCCCCCAATCCGGTGCTTTTTCTACCTACCCCGAGGTGGAACTGAAAGCGAAGCTAGCCACAGCTGCTTTGGCCCAGTAATAGGGCCCTCTATCTTCTGGCTAAGCCTTCAGCAAGTGGTAGGAGGTGGATGAAACCTGTTCAGCCGGGAGACCGCTTGCTTGGTCTGGACAGAATACCTCTGGGCTCTCTTCACGGCCTGGCTTCCTGAGTCGGGTACCTCTCGAGTTACCCGCTACCTTGTCAGCTTCCAGAAGAATCCCTTCCCCTTGTTTGGTAGCAGCAGAGTAAAGGGGTGGGGGGGGGATGGTGTGGAGCTTGGAGTCGGGGCACAAGAAGCTGAATGTTCCATATAGGAGCCCCAAAAGAGCTGGAGGTGGGCTGCTGTGAAGTGGGCTGCCAGTGTGGGGAGTAGGAGGTGGGAGACGTCGGGAAGCCCCTTTTGGCCACGCAGTTTACAAGCCCAGTATCATGTCTGTCTGTGTGTCTCTTAAGAGGAAAGTGATTTTTATACCAAAGAGGAAATGATTTTTTTCATATTTGGTTTGTCTATATTATATAAATACATATTATATATATAGCTATATATATATATATTATTTTTTGGTTCTCTCTCATTTTTTTAGGGAGGGAGGAAAGTACCATGTTGCATTGAGCTGTAATTAAGGAACATTCTGTATAATTTATGACATTTCTATAATTGCAAAAAGTATATCATTTTATGGATATAAAAGAAAAATGCCTTTTTATAAAATTCCAGTTTCTGAGAGGTGGGCAATTTGTCTCTTTTTTGCTGTTTAAACAAGACCAAGGGTAAAAGCACAGACAGAAACCTGCCAGTGGGATTTTGTGGGTGAATCTGGGTGGAGGCTGACCCTGTGGGGGCAGCAGCTCTATCGCTCCTGTGTCTTCAGTTTCAGCAGACCGTGCACAGTGCTGAGAGGGCAAACATGGGCCTGTGATTAGCCAGTGGCCACATGACACTTAGGACCTTGACTTACTGCTATTCTAAACACAGGCCAGTGTGTTCTGTGTGCGTGCCAGACGCACATGCAGATGAGTGTGGGAAAATACCTGCTCAACATTTTAAAGTTTTATTTCTCTCGTACCAAGGATGACTGAACCTAGGTCCTCAGCAAGGCAGGCAAGTGCTCACTTATTTTATTTATTTTTTAAGAGAGGTCTAGCTGGGCAGTGGAGGCATGCCTTTAATCCCAGCACTTGGGAGGCAGAGGCAGGTGGATCACTGTGAGTTCGAGGCCAGCCTGGTCTAGAAAGTGAGTCTAGGACAGCCAAGGCTACACAGAGAAACCCTGTCTCGGGGCGGGGGGGGGGGGGGGGGTGCGAAAAAGAGAGAGAGAGAGAGGTGTCTAAACAAATTTTATCTTGTACACATCCATATGAGTGCAAGGGCCTGGGGACTACAGAGACGTTGGGTCTTGTGAGACTGCAGTTAAGGTGCTTGTGAGAGACGATGTGGGTGCAGGGAACTGAAATCAGATTCTCTGGGAGAGCAGCAGTAACCGCTGCGCCATCCCGCAGCCTCCAATTCTTGGTTCTTTGCCCACCCTTCATGTTCCCTGAGGCCTGGAGCGGGTGATACAGATGTCCTCCTTAGAGCCGTCCACCTGTCTGGCAGTCTTGGCATGTTAGCCAATTTGGAGTTTCTGTATTAACCACCACATTTTAAAGGACAAACCCAACAGGATCTCATGTACCCAGCCTAGGGTATATGATGACACTGAACTAACTTTGTCTTGCCTCTACTTCCCCAGTGCTAAAATATAGGCCATGCCACCATGACCAGTTAATGTGTGGGGACACCCAGGGCTTCGTGCCTGCTAGGCAAGACAGTCAACCGAGCCAAATCCACAGCCCCCAACCTTTTTACTTCTGAAACATTTTTATTTTGAGATAGAATCTTAACAAATTTCCCAGACAACTCTTATGCTTGCCTTGCAGCTCACGTCTGTATTGGACTGTCACTCTTCCTGCCTTGGCCTCAGAGTAGCTGGGATGGCAGGCATTCACAGACGTGTTCTCAAGGTTTTTATGTCTAATCGCCCTCTCCTTACGTTTCTTTTCCTCTGAGAGAATCTCATAGCCTCATAGCTCCCTAGCTTCTCAAATGAATATCAGTGGCCCCAACCAAGCATTCTAGACCATGACTTCAGACTGAGGTGGAAGGCCAGGGGGCTGGGCACTCTGACCTGCCGCATGGACCCAGCCCAGGTCAGTGCAAATCTATCTTTGCCCTGAGGCAATGTTTCTTATCTTCCTGCTCCTCCTCCTGTTCCTGCTCCTCCCCCTGCTCCTCCTCTTCCTGCTCCTCCTCCCACTCCTCCCCCTGCTGCTCCTGCTCCTCCTCTTCCGCTCTTCTTCCTGCACCTCCTCCCACTCCTGCTCCTCCTGCTCCCCTGCTGTTCCTCCTGCTCCTCTTCCTCACCCTGCTCCTCCTCTTCATCCCCTGGTCCTGATCGCCCTCCTGCTCCTCCTCCCCCTGCTCCTCCTCCCCCTCCTCCCCCTGCTGCTCCTCCTGATCGCCCTCCTGCTCCTCCTCCCCCTGCTCCTCCTCCCCCTGCTCCTCCTCCCCCTGCTCCTCCTCCCCTGCTCCTCCTCCCCCTGCTTCTCCTCCCCCTCATCCCCCTGCTTCTCCTCCCCCTGCTCCTCCTCCCTCTGTTCCTCCCCCTCCTGCTCCTCAGGAGTTCCAAGCAAATGTTCCACCCAGAGGGAAGACATGAAGAGTATCCCCTCCTTCAAGAGGGGAAAGAAAGGACGCTGAGGCAGGAGGAATGCCTTGAGTTTGAGACCACTTTGGCAGTACAGAAAGATGTTACAAATAGGCCAGGGCAAGAAGAGCACCACAGCCCTGGGAACTCCCTGGGGTTTTTTTTTTTGTTGTTGTTTTGTTTTTTTAAAGATTTATTTGTTTATTTTTTTATTATGTATACAGTGCACATTAGGTCACATTATTGATGGTTGTGAGCCACAATGTGGTTGCTGGGAATTGAACGCAGAACCTCTGGAAGAACAGACAGTGCTCTTAACCACTGAGCCATCTCTCCAGCCCCTCTCCCTGGGTTCTTTTTGTTCGTTTGCTTTGTTTTTAGCTACGGTGGTTTTATACAGACGGGCTGACCTTGACCTCAAGAACATCTAGCTACCTGCCTCTGCCTCCTGAGTGCTGGGATTAAAGACCTGTGCCGGCCTCCAGATGGGACAAGCCTATCCAGGCCCAAAGCTTTAGGTAGCTCAGAGGGCACCAGGCCTTGTTCCCTCCCCTTCCTCTGTCACCCCTACCCCTAAGGCTAATACTCTTCCCACAACCAATGGGTCCTCACCTCTACCTATTCTTCCTGTCCCTCGAGGCCTTTTACCAGACCTGTAGTGAGGTTTTCCAGGACAGAGGCGGGTCAGGCAGGCACGGAGAGAATGTTCCTCCTTCCCTTTTTTTTTTTTTTTTCTTTCTTTTTTTTCTTTTTTTGGTGAGAGTATCTAAGCCAATCTTGAACTTGTGACCCTCCCACTTGGCCTCCCAAATACTGGGGTTACAGGCATAAACCGCCATACCTGGCTTTTGTTTGTTGAGTCAGGTTCTTACCACATAACCTAGGCTGCCCTGGAACTCCCTGAATAGACCAAGGTGACCTTGAACTGTGTACCTCGGCACCTGGTCCAGACCTATCGTCCCTCCTTGGTGTAGGCTTGCTTCCTGTGAGCTGCCTCCAGGATGCTGCTGCTCTCTCTCCTCGCCTCAGCCCCACCTTGGTCTCCAGGTCCTTTGTGGAAGCTGACGTCCACCAGGGCCTTAGCGTCTTGTCCTGCCATGGCCTCAGAGCCAGTGGATGCCTCCTTTGTGTGACGTGTGCACTGTTCTTCAGCGACAGCTGTGTAACTGTTGGTCTTAATTTTATTTTTATTTTTGCGTATATATTTTTTGAGAGGGAGGGAGGGAGGGACGGAGGGAGGGAGGGAAAGGTGTGTCTCACTCTGTAGCTGAGGCTGGCCTCTCTGTAACATTCATCTCAAACAGTCAAGTGCGCACGCCTGGCCGCCACCCCGCCCTAGAATGGTTTCCATCTCTGAAGTTTCAAGTCTAGAATGTGATTAGATTCTGCATCCTGTGGTTGCCCTGCCTTTTACTACTGTTCTCAGCAGACCTCCCCCCCCAGCACTTCCTTTTATCTTCTTTATTTTCTTAATTTGTTACACACACACACACACACACACACACACACACACACACACACACACA
>OU015751.1:121349505-121363710 GCA_907169655.1 Acomys percivali | reverse complement strand
CACACACACACACACACACACACACACACACACACACACACACACACTTTTCTGTCAGTGTTGGGGATATAAACTCAGGCCCTCAGGCCTGCAGAACACAAACTCTGACCCAGGGAGCTCTCTCACCAGCGCCTTTGTTTTGAAAGGGTCTTACAGTGCTGCTGGGCTGGTCTTGACCTCATGGGCTGTAGCGTCCCCACTCCTTCAGCCTTCAGTGCGTCAGTTATTTGCTTCTTTCCTTTGAGCCCTTCCCGCTTTCCCATCCGCTTCCAAGGTGGGACTGTGCAGTGTCAAAGGAGAGGCACCCGGCACCCGGAGGGCAGAGGAAGCCCCCCCCCCCCCCCCCCGCCTGTGTTCGCGCGCGCTCCCCCCCCCCAACAGTGGCACTCATTCTCCGTTCTCTCTGCTTCCTCCCCTCCTCCCCCTCACACTTCCCACTCTCCCCTCAGCACTCCTGTCTCCTACTTTGCAGAAATCATTGTTACAATTCCTACACCACTGTCTCATTGATACAGACCCACAAACAAATTTCTGTCCTAAAATGGAACTCTTAGGGCTGGAGAGATGGCTCAGTGGTTAGGAGCGCTGGCTGCTCTTCCTGAGGTCCTGACTGAGTTCAATTCCCAGCAACCACATGGTGCCTCACAGGCATCTATAAAGAGATCTGGTGCCCTCTTCTGGCCCGTAGGCGCACATGCAGGCACAGCACTGTATACATAATAAATCTTTTTTTGTTTTGTTTTGTTTTTTGCTTTTTTATTGTTATTTTTAAATTTTAATTTATGTGTGTTGGTGTGAGGGTGTCAGATCTTGGAGTTACAGACAGGGGTGAGCTGCCATGTGGGTGCTGGGAATTGAACCCGGGTCCTTTGGAAGAGCAGGCAGTGCTCTTAACCGCTGGGGAGCCAGGCGTGGTGGGTTAAGGTTAAGGTTAGGCTCCCAGCGTGATCGGCTGAATGCCACACAAGTAGATACAAACCCTCACGTCAAGGCTGGCCGAGGTACCCCAGTAGGAAGAAAAGGGTCCCAAGAACAGGCTAAAGAGTATAGGCCACCTCCACTCCCACAGTCATGAGTCCCTCCAAACCGTCAAACCGACAACCATAGCATATATGCAGTGGACCTAACACAGAAGTACGCATCCTCCTCGGCTGCCACTTCCAGCGCTCTGGGAGGGAGCGCCTGTGAGCGCTGCTTTGTTGGTTCCCAGAGCCATGTCCGTCCCCCAGGTGTCCTCTACTCTTCTGGCTCCCATAATTCTTGTTGTTTTCTGCGTTCTTCCCTGAGGTCAGGGGTCAGGGGAGGAGCCGGTTGGAAACCTCCAACCTGGGCTCTCTCTCCACTTTGGCTGTGGATCTGGCACCCACTCCCGAAAGCCTCTCTCAAGCTGACACTGGGGAAAGCCAGAGAGGCTTGAGACCTCAGGAAAGACCTCTCTTTTGTTTCCCAGGCCTCCGCACGACAGGGGCAAAATTGCTAGGTTTACTCAATATCCCCGGAGGAGGTGAGATTACGATCAGAAGGCGAAGACGTGGCTGCTGGTGGAAGGAACCGTCCTGTCCCTCCCTAAGCCACACTGCAGGGCTTCTGGGCAACCCCTAGGCGAGCCGTGGGTGGGGGAGCTACTGGCCTGGCGCCGCGGGTGGCTGGTGGAGCAGGAAGAAGTGGGCAGCTGGTTGTCCACCTGCAGTGCTGCAGGGGTGAGAGGTCCCTGGCTCTGGTTTCCCCAGTTTGATTCCCGGACTCTTCTCATCCTCCCGCCCCCCTACCCTCCCCCCACCCCACCCCCCACCCCGCATGTGGCACTGCGAGGTAGCCTGCCCCTGCACAGCCTCACCGTAGTCCGGAGGTTCAGGTCAGCCCCACTCAGAAGCAGCTGTGTCTGACTCCTGTGGTTGCTACGCGTCCAGGCCGTCGAGGCTCTGAGCGTGGGTACTGGCTGTCTGGGCACACAATCTCAGAGTCTAGCCTTGGGTGAAGGCTGGCTGAGGTGTGGCAAAGAAGGGGCGCCATAGCTCCCTGGTAGAGCGCTTTTCTAATATGCACTAAGCCTAGAATTCCATTCTCAGCACTAAAGGAAGGGGAGAGGGAGAAGGAGGAGAAAGAAAAAAAGTTTTTTTTTTTTTAACCTTTATATAAACAGTTTATCTACTCTAAACAGCAACACAGACAAAACGCCATATAAACACAAAGGAAGTGGTGCAGAATGGAGGAGATGCTGGCCAACTTTGGATCTGAGGCTCATAAGCAACAGCCCAGGTTTCTGAGAAGGATGAGGGTGGGGAGGGAGGGACAGTGTGGTTCTGTCATACAGTCAGCTGGAGGCCAGAGCTCTGACCAGTGGGAAGCATGCCTGCATCCGAGCGCAAAGAAACTAGCTCCTAGGGGCTTACCAAGTTTATCATTTTACAGCAGTTGAAATACTGACATCAATATTAAAATAAAAGCAAGTTTTACATAACAATCAAAAATACAAAAGACTGAAGGAAGAGACCCTGTATGAAAAACCGGGGCAATTCAGCGAATTGAGACTGTATATGCCAATGGCGGAAATGGAAAATGGCGCCCGCTCAACCCTCCCAGGCGACTAGTAACTGTACGGAGCGACTTAGATCTGCAAAAGGTTGTAAACAAGTTCTTGCCAAGCCAATCGCTTCCTCGTCATGGAGCCGCAGGGCCGCTGCTTATGAGGGGGCAAACTTCTTCGCTTGTGCTCGAACCCTTTTCTCATATTCCACTCTGTTTTGGCAGTAAATTGTGTAGGCCTCTGCTTGAGCTGGGTCTTGAATATTTGGTTCATTTAGAAGTTCTTGTATTCCTAGTAAGATCTGTTTGATCGTGATCGCTGGCCTCCAGTCCTTGTCTTCCTCCAGGATGGACAGGCACACTGTGCCAGAAGGATACACATTCGGATGAAACAGTGGTGGCTCAAATTTACATTTTGGTGGCGAGGACGGATAGTTATCTTTGAAAAGCATCCGTGGCTTGAACAAGCCTCCTTCCCATGGAGTCCCCTTCTTTCCAGGGATAGCGCACTCCCAATTCATCAGGTTCATCGTGCCATCAGAGTTCTTTGTTGGGACAGCCACAAAGCCAAAGGGGTGGTCCTTCCTCCAAGCTTTCCTTTCCTGCGCAAGTCGGCTGAGGGCAATCCCCGACATATTCAAAGTCCCTCGGCGACCGCGGCCCGGACCTTCGCGGTGGCAGAGGCGGCGGCGCTCCTTTGTCTCGGGACTTCCCTCCGCGCCCGCGGCGCGCAGCCCGGAGCGTTTGCCCGGCGTGGTGGCACAAGCCTTTAATTCCAGCATTTGGGAGGCAGAGGCAGGCGGATCGCTGTGAGTTCCAGGCCAGCCTGGTCTACAAAGAGAGTCCAGGACAGCCAACGTTACACAGAGAAACCCTGTCTCGAAAAAACAAAATAAATAAATAAATAAAAGTTTCAGGTTGTGATGGGATGACGTACAATGATTAAGAGAAATATATAACAACACCCCTCCCCGCAACACATAAGCACTGGGCTTGTCACTGGTCTGTAATCCCAGAACTCAGGAGCAGAGGCAGGATCAGGAATACAAGGCTAGCCTGGTCTACATAGGGTGTTCGAAACCAGCCAGGGCTGCATAGTCAGACTCTGTCTCAAATAAAGTCTGGGGGGCCTGAGTTTGTGGCTCAGTGGTACTTTCACAGCATACGCAAGGCCAAGGCCCCAGGTTCGTTTCCCAGAGACCCAAACAACAATACAAAACAACACCAGATTGGGCTTGAGAGGGGCTTCCAATTTTACCTAGTATACCTTTGAGCTTTGTTTGTTTGTTTATCAAAACAGGGTTTCTCCGTGTTAGCCTTGGCTATCCTGAACTCATTTTTAGACCAGGCTGGCCTTCAACTCACAGCAATCTGCCTTTCTCTGCCTCCCTAGTGCTGGAATTAAAGGCGTGCGCCACTATGCCCTGCTGCCTTGGATTTGCTTTGTAGACCAGGTTGGTCTCAAATGCACATCCACCTGCCTGCTTCTGCCTCCCGAGTGCTGGGATCACAGGCGTGTGCCACCACCGCCCGGCTCAATAATAATAATAATAATAATAATAATAATAATAATAATGTGATGATTGAGTTTATTTCACAAACGAAAGCGTCCCTGAACTTGCCCTTTCTCCCAACAGTAGAAGACAGTCTCAATGCAGGTTGGCGCGGCAGATCCTCCCTGCCTAGGGGATGGGCGGTGTGCAGAGTGGGTGCATGTCGTACAGAGCCGGCTGCTGTGAGTCAGTGCATGCGCACCATCGTTTCACACCCAGTCCAGTACACCAGAGGATGCGCTCCTCCGAGAGCTTTAGTGTGTGGGCCTCTCTGCAGGTTTACCCTTCGAAGTGGAGCTGCACCTGGCCTCATCCTGGATACCTCGGACAGGCATAGCAGAGTAGTGGCTTTATAAATATTGCTGGTGTGAGTGGCCAGCATCCCTTCCACTCTCCCCAGCAGTAGTGACTGGAGGGGGAAGAGACTCCCCGTTAACCTGGGCCACTTCTGGGGACAGCCTGTACGCAGGACACAAAAGGAGGAAATGTTGGCTCTCTGCCTGTTTGCTCTCAACCTTGAGGGCCAGCCCATCTCATCACTGGCATTGGAGCCTACGTCTTCAGGATTCTGGCATAGACCGTGGACTGAGAAGTTACTGGACTCTCAGACTCTCTCCTGGCAGCCAGGCATTGTTGGCCTAGTAACTTCCCTTTCTATAGCTGTATCTAGATTCATTCTATCAGCTCTGTCCTCCTAGAGGTCCCTAAATGATGTCCCTGTCTACCTCTGTCTCCTCCCACCCTTCCCTGCTCTTTCTCCTTATTCTAAGCACCACAGACTTTCTCACGGTCAACCCTGCCTGCCTGTTACTGTTAGTTCACACACTAGCCTCGCTTCCCTCTGGTTCATCGTGACGTTCTTCCTGTGATAGTAGCGAAACTGGCTTCACCAGTGGGAAACCCCTAAGAGGGTCGCCCTGCCTCTCTCCATTGCTCCTGACAGTAAGAGATTAATAATTATAAAAAAAATGAAATGAGCCAGGCGTGGTGGCGCACGCCTATAATCCCAGCACTCGGGAGGCAGAGGCAGGTGGATCACTGTGAGTTCGAGGCCAGCCTGGTCTACAAAGCGGGTCCAGGACAGCCAAGGCTACACAGAGAAACCCTGTCTTGAAAAACAAAAAAAACAAAAAAAACAAAAAAAAAAAAAGAAAGAAAAAGAAATGAAGTAATGAAAACATTATAGGTCGGGCGTGGTGGCACATGCCTTTCATCCCAGCACTCGGAAGGCAGAGGCAGGGGGATTGCTGTCAGTTCAAGGCACTTGGGAGCAAGGCAGGTGATTCTCTGTGTATTCCAGGCCAGCCTAGTCTGAATATTGAGTTCAGGCTAGCCAGGGATACATTACAAGACCCTGTCTCAAAACCAGCAAAAGCAGACAGCCTTGGTGGCCCAGGACTGTAATCCCAGCACTTGAGAGGCAGAGGCAGGTAGATCTCTTTAAATTTGAGTCCAGCGTAGTCTACAAAGCAAGTCCAGGATAGCCAAGGCTACACAGAGAAACCCTGTCTCAAAAAACCCAACCAACCAGCCAAACAAATAAAACAAAAAGCAAAGAAAACCATGGTTGTGGAAGACATTCTGGTATCAGTCTTTGGTTTCCACATGTGCTTGACTGAGTGAATTGGTGGATCCACCTGCCTCTGCTTCCAGAGTGTTGGGATTTTTTTTTTTTTTTTTTTATTTTTTTTTTAGGGTCTCTCTGTATTATCCTCTGTCCTGGACTCCCTTTGTAGACCAGGCTGGCCTCTAACTCACAGCGATCCACCTGCCTCTGTCTTCTGAGTGCTGAGATTAAAGGTGCGTGTCACCACGCCCAGCTTCTTCATTCTTTGTTTTAAAAGACTTATTTATTTAGTTTATATATATATGAGTACTCCTGGGTGACAGAAGACAGCATCAGATGCTAGTATAGATGGTTGTGAGCCACCATGTAGCTGCTGGTAATGAAACTCAGGGCCTTTGGAAGAGCAGGCAGTGCTTAACTGCTGAGCCATCTCTCCAGCCCAAGAATTCTTCATTCTTGGAATTTCCCTTTTAGCACTTTTTCCAGGCAACAGAAGCTGCAGGAAGTGAAGCTGTGGCCAATGGCAGGACATCCCCTTAGCTAGAAATACCCATAATAGTTTTCTTTGTTTAATCACAGTTGTGGGGAAGGCATGCGGGCCTCACACTCGCTGCTCAGGTGAGTTTCCACACAATAGTTGGACAGTCTCCCAGGTGCTGGGCCCCTTTGTCATTGCTGTGAGTGTAGGGACTAGACGGTGGACGCAGAGTGCTGTACGGAAAAGACGGAACACTTGTCCACATTCCCAGAATCCTTTTTGCTCATGCTGCTGCTTCTGCTCAGAATCTTTCTGTCTCCTCTCCCCACTGCTGCCCACGGGAACAGTATCTTTCAACCTGTCCCTACCTCAGCTCCACTCAGACTCTGCCATCGCAAGCCGAATAGCAATCTCTAAAATCTGAAACTTTTGCAATGGCCTTTCTGTCCCTACCTCCATTCCTGCAGTTGGTCTAGGTTCTGCAGAGAAACGTTACACACACACAGACACACACACTCACAGACACATGCACACACACACATACACAGACAGACACACACAGACACACACACACACACACATACATACACATGCAGACACAGACATAGACACACACACACATACAGACAGACAGACAGACAGACAGACACACACACACACACACACACACACACACACACACACACACGTTCACGCAAACGCTCAATAAATTGGCTTATCTGATTTCGGAGGCTAGGCCCAGATGTCTCTAGGCTGAGTCAGCAGCACAGCACAGGACACAGGCGGCGTGATTCCAGGCAGCCCAGAGACCCAAGCCATGAAGACAGACAGTCCCTGTCTGAGGACTGTCAGGCTTAAGACCCTGAAAATGCTCCTGAGCTTTCAAGGCTGTCAGCAGTGGAAGGAGTCTTTGTCTAAGGTGACAGGCAGGAACAATTCCTTCTTCCTTGGGAGGGGCTCAGCTTCCTGTTGTGCTGAGGCCTTCCAAGGGTTGGAGGAGATACATGCACAGCAGCGAGAGTGGCTTCTCTCCTCCTGACTCATGGGTGCGCATCCCCAAAAGCCCCACAGAAGCACTCAGAACAGTGCTGAAGCTGTGGTCTGGGCGCCTCAGGGCCTGCTCAGGTGGAGAATGAGGGCCAGAGTGCCAAGCTAGTCCTTGCTGTGGTGCAAGGTGGGAACTGGGAGCCTGTGAGCAAGTTCCCCTTGAGTCTCCCCAGCTGACTTCCTCTTTAGCGTTGATGGTGGAAGTCATGGCGGGAGACATGCTTTCATCTCCTTTTGTTTGTGGTGTTCTTGTGCTCACAACCTTGACCAAAGCATCTGTGGTGGTGATGGCGGCAGGGAAATGTGTACTCAGCACAGGTGCCGCAGAGGCAATGGCAGTTGGTGTCCAGGAGCACAGTGACTGTTTTGGGGTCCCAGGCCTGAAGGAATCAATGGTGGCAGAGGTTTTGGGTCCTGTGTTTTGGCAACAAGAGCCGGAATGTAGTGTAATATCCTGCAAGGTGACAGCCTGTGACTTCATCAGAACCAGTAATGTGGAGGCCACAGCAGCTCTGACGGTACAAGCAGTATTGGCTTTGGCTAGGACCATTTCATCTTCATCCCTACAGTCTATATGGTAACACAGGGGCTTTGTTACAGCCGTCTCTCCTAAGCCAGAGTACTGAGACCTCGTAGGTACTGAGACCTCACAGATGCCTAAAAGTCCATCCTGTATGTGTTTTTCTCTACATAGATACTCATGAGACAGTTTAACCTATGAATTAGGAATCCAAGTAGCCCAAGCAAGTAACTCGGGGAGGAGAAGCTGCAGGTTACAGCTCCTCAGGGCAAACTGACCTAGGAACTCAAGATTAGAATCTGGAGACAGGAAGAGAAGCAGAGAGTGCTGCTTACAGCTGGGCGTGGTGGCACGTGCCTTTAATCCCAGCACTCAGGAGGCAGAGGCAGGCGGATCTCTCTGTGTTTGAGGCCAGCCTGTTTCTACAAAGGGAACCCAGGACTACACAGAGAAACCCTGTCTCAAAAAACCAAAAAAAAAAAAAAAAAAGAAAGAAAGAAAGAAAGAAAGAAAGAATAGGTGTAGCCTCGTTGGGGAAAGCGTGTCACTGTGGGCCTGGCTTTGAGGTCTCATCTATGCTCAAGCCTGGCTAACGTCACACAGTCCGCCTCTGCTGCCGGTGGATCAAGATGAAGAGCTCAAGCCGGGTCGTGGTGGCACAGGCCTTTAATCCCCGTCCTCAGGAGGCAGAGGCAGGTGGATCACTGTAAGTTCGAGGCCAGCCTAATCTACAAAGTGAGTGCAGGACAGCCAAGGCTACACACACAAAAAAAACCCTTTCTCAAGGGGGAAAAAAAAAGTAGCACTCTTGGCTCCTCCAGCACTGTGTGTGCCTGTGTGCTGCCATGCTCCCTGCCATGACAACATGAACTTCTGCTCTGAAACCAGCACCAGTGAGATGTTCTTATTTATAAGAAGCCATGGCTTTGTCGTGGTGTTTCCTCACAGCAGTAAAACCCTAAGACGTGTACCTTCTTCACAGGCCAGGAAAAACTCACAAGAGCCTGTTCTTTCCCACCTTGTGGGATCCAGCCATGAACCTCATGTCATCAGGCTTAGCTGAGCCATCTAGCTGGGCCCAACAAGGCTTTAACCCCACCACTCAGAAGGCAGAGGCAGGAGGATCACTGTGAGTTCAAGGCCAGCCTGGTCTACAATGTGAGTCCTGGACAGCCAAGGCTGCACAGATAGACCCTGTCTCAAAAGAACAAAAAACAAAAAATAAAACCAAAAAACCAACAAAACAAAACAACAACAAAAAAACCCACCAAAGCTGTCTCCTGACAGTGTACTTACTCATCTTCTTGTGAGTCCATCTCTGCGTGAGGAGATGAAGTGACTGGAGCCACAGAGCCCCAGGGTGTTGCCTGAGGTTTGAGCTCTAGCCTCTTTGAATGTGGTGCTGTAGCAGGGTGGTTAATACGCAGCTGGGATCCGTTCCACACAAGGGTGATTCTTAATCAGAATGGATGGCAAGAGACGGAGAGATTTATTTTATTTAATACTCAATAATTATTTGTTGCCTGAGCAGTGGTGATGCACACCTTTAGTCCCAGCACGTGGGAGGCAGAGGAAGGTAGATCTCTGGTCTGGTCTGGTCTACAGAGTGAGTTCCAGAGCAGCCAAGGCTACACAGAGAAACCTTGCCTCAAAAAAAAAAAAAAAAAGAAGGTATTATTTATTCTTGGAATTTTCCATTTAGTATTTTTGGGCCAAGGCAGAGTTCAGACCACAGAAACTGTGAGAAGTGAATCTGTGGATAAGGTAGAACATTTTTGTTTGTTTGTGTGAGTGTGTTCTAAGGGATCAGACCCAGATCTTACACACACCGGACAATCCTCTCCATTGGACTGCACCCTCAGCCTAGACTGGTTTTTTGGGAAGCAGAGTCTCTCTGAAGTTCAGGCTGACTTCCAATGTGAGGAAATCTTGCCTTTGCCCCTCAAGTGTGCAGATTACAGGGTGAGGTGCCATACTCAGCTGGGTTATCTTCTTACATATATATATATATATATATATAGTATGGATGTTTTTCCTGCATGCATGTTAGTGTACTAGATAAATGAGTCACATCTCCTGGATCTGGAGTTATGGATGATTTTGAGCCACCAAGTGGGTGCTGGGAATTGAACCCCAGTCCTCTGCAAGAACAAAAAAATGCTCCTAATTATTGAAACATTGCTCCTTCTCCATGGATTTCTTTTCTTTTCTTTTCTTTCTTTCTTTCTTTCTTTTTTTTTTTTTTTTGAGACAGGGTTTCTCTGTGTAGCCCTGGCTGTCCTGAAACTCACTTTGTAGAACAAGCTGGCCTCAAACTCAGAGATCTACTTGCTTCTGTTCCTAAAGTGCTGGATTATAGACGTGCACCACCATGGCCCAGGGATGATTATGTTCTTAATGATAAGGCTTATAAAAAGTAGACTGATTGGGCTAGAGAGATGGCTCAGTCAGTGGAGACCCTTGCTGCTAGGCCAAAGGGGCTGACTGTGAGCCCAGAATCCACGGATATGAGGAGAGCCAATCCTCACAAGTTTCCTTCTTTCTTCTACACATCAGCTATGGCATGTACACACACAAACACACACACACACACACACACACACACACACATATACATGCAGGCGTGTGTGCATACGCATGCACAGGCACAGATGCACACCCACATGCTAGCACACACACCCATGCACGTGCATATATACACACACATAGGGAGGAGAAAAGAATGAAAAAATTTGAGAAGAAAATTAGATATATTGAGGCTGGTGGTGTAGTTTTAGGAAACAACACTTGTCTGGCATATTAAAAGCCCTGGGTACGCTGTGTGTGGTGGCGCACGCCTTTAATCCCACCACTCTGGGAGTCAGAGGCAGGTGGATCTCTGTGAGTTTGAGGCCAGCCTGATCTACAAAGTGAGTCCAGGACAGCCAGGGCTACATAGAGAAACCCTGTCTTGAACTACCCCCCCCAAAAAAAAAGAAAGGAAAAAAGAAAAGCCCTGGGTGTGAGGAGAAGGGTTGTAGTCAGTTGGAGCCAACCTCAGCTATATGGTAAAGCTGTCGCCAAAAACAAAACAAAACAAGTAATACTTTATTTGTGAGAAAAAAATATTTAGCTGGGCGTGGTGGTGCATGTCTTTAATCCCAGCACTTGGGAGGCAGAAGCAGGTAGATCTCTGTGAGTTCAAGGCTACCCTGGTCTACAAAGTGTGTCCAAGACAGCCAACACTACAAAATTGAAAAACCAGTTCACATGTATTCGGCAATTTTGGAGAAAGCACTCTATTATGCTGGGCATGGTGGCACACGCCTTTAATCCCAGCATTTGGGAGGCAGATCATTGTGAGTTCGAGGCCAGCCTGGTCTACAAAGCAAGTCCAGGACAGCCAGGGCTACACAGAGGAAACCCTGTCTTGAGAAAACAAAAAACAAAAAAAACAAAACAGGAATAATTATATGAACAAGATTAGCTTTTCCTGTTGGTCTACCTAGAGATGTAAATGATCTTAGGCTGTGAGAATAAATCTGTTTACTGATATCTTACACCTGGACAGAGACAATTCATGGTGGACAGCAGGAGTTGGCTGCAGGTAGCAAACAAATCCGAACACTGCTCACTCCTGCCCAGCGAAACACAGGGGCACACAAAACTGTAACACAACACATAGCCCAATGCTAAATCTAGTTCCGAGGATTATAGCACATCAGTTACTGTTTTCACTGCTGTCACCAAGGCCTGACAAAAAAACCACTCAGAAGAAAGAAGAGATTTTCTTTTTCTTTGTGTGTAAGGCTGTATAATAGGCCTGCTTGTCCTGGACTCACTTTGTAGACCAGGCTGGCCTCAAACCGCCACACCCAGAAAGAAGGGCTTTTCTTTTTTTTTTCCTCCCTTTGGCCCCAGTTTGAAGGTACAGTCCGCCAGAGTGTGGGAGGCATGGCGGCAGGAGTGTGAGGCAGGTGGTCATTTTGTAGCCTTAGTTAGGAAGCTGAGAGAACAGCCAGGAAGGAGCGAGAAGGATTTCCCTGTTTCATTTAACCTGGGATCATCCCGGGTGGGATGTCTTGGGATGCTGCTGCCACAGCTTAGCATGGCTCCTCCTTTCTGGAAATGCCCCATCCTCACAGCCACGCCAAGAGGTGTTTCTCCCAGGCCATTTTACATCCAGTCCAGCTGACAGTCTAGATTAGCCATCCTTGGGGCCTGGGATGAACTTGGTACCCACCCTTCAGGGGGCCCTGGGGTCTGTGCCTCCCATATGGGAGGCAGAGGCTTGGCAATCAGAAGTTCAAGGTCATATTTACCTACATTGGGAGTTTGAACACGTCTGCTGAGCGACCAAGAGTGACGATAGTACATGGTTAATTCAGCTTCCATGCCAACAGAGCCCAGGACTCTGCATGCTCCGACCGATCAGATCGTCACGGCCTGTGCAGGACGCAACGCCTGTGCAACCCCTTGCAAAAGCAGACACCACCTAGCATTCTTTTTTTTTTTTTTTTTTTTTTTTTTTTTTTGGTTTTTCGAGACAGGGTCTCTCTGTGTAGCCTTGGCTGTCCTGGACTCATTTTGTAGACCAGGCTGGCCTTGAACTCACATCGATCCACCAGTCTCTCCCTCCCAAGTGCTGGGATTAAAGGCATGCACCACTGCGCCCGGCCTCAATTTTTTTTTTAAATTAGACTTACTTTATGTATATTGTGTTTTGCTTGCATGTATGTCTGTACATCACTGTCCCCCTGTCTCAGCCAAGAGCTGGCCTCAGCACCTACCTCTCCAGGCTCTGAGATGGGCTTTCCAGTGACTGCTCCACAGTGGGGAAGCATAGGAGGTTAGCTGCTGGGCCTGTCAGCTTTGGTGTGAGCAATGCCTTCCCACCAGCTGCTGTGGGAGGCAGGCCCTGGTCTTGGTCATTTCTGTCATCATCTTCACAAGAGAGAAACAGAGACAGGCTCTTGCATCTGTGTAGCCGGACCCTGGCAGACAGCCCATTACCACACGAAGACCAGAGATGGTGAGGGGAGGTCCAGGAGACAGCTGCCAGTGGTGTGTGCACCGGATCCCACATCTGTTGTGGCAGCACCGAGAAACAAGATGGAGGGAGTAGATCCCGAGGACAGGGTCAGCAGAGGCAATGATAAGCCGAGGCCTTGGCAGTTGACTTTGTCTCTGAGTAGCTGTCTGTGGGGACAGGGACTTGGAGAATTCCCCATATGCTGGGCTGCGGTGGCTACACGCCTTTAATCCCAGCATTTAGGAGGCAGAGACAGGCGAATCTCTATGAGTCAGAAGGCAGGCTGGTCTACAAAGAGTTTCAGGACAGCCAGGACTGTTAAAGAGAGAAAAAGAAAGAGAATTGCCCATTGGGACAGAAAGGTTAGAGATAGGAGAAAATTCCCAGCTGGATGGAGTATTGGCAGTCTAACCCTTGCCTAGAGACTGGGGAGTCCTTACCTGGCCCTGGCACAGAGAGAAGGTAAGGCTGACCAGGCTGCAGGGAGTAACACCAGCACACCCTGGTCCCCAGGATCAGGAGTCTGGACAGGGCCAGGGAAGGGAGACGACATGCTCATGTGGGCCAGAGGTGAGATGTAGGGATGGCCTCTAGTGTGTGTGTGTGTGTGTGTGTGTGTGTGTGTGTGTGTGTGTGTGTGTTTTAAGATTTATTTATTTATCATATATACACAGTGTTTTGCCTGCATGTACACCAAAAGAGGGCACCAGATCTCATTACAGACGGTTGTGAGCCACCATGTGGTTGTTGGAAATTGAACTCAGGACCTCTGGAAGAGCAGCCAGTGCCCTTAACCACTGAGCCATCTCTCCAGCCCCCCCTTAGTGTGTGTTTTATGGGTTAAAGAAGACAATGAGTACTGGACTCCTGGTCCTCATACCTCTGCCCCCCTGCCCCCCTCCCGCCCCTTCCGAGTGCTGAGCAAGCAGTTCGGGCAAGTGCATTGGGCTTCAGCTCTGGACTTCCATATTAACGGACGTGTAAGCTATGTGGGAACTTGTTGGTGGCTTCTTTCATTTAAGTTAATGTTCTCAAAATTCATTCATGGGGGCTGGCACATATGGCTGCTCACAGCCATCTCCAGCTACGGGGGGGGGCCCCCCGATGACGACCTCTTCTGGTCCCTACAGGCTCTCGGCACACACTTGGTGCACAGACATTCATGATCCCATACACGTAAGCAAATAATAAATACATGGATGAGAAGAACAGCTCATGGTCCAGTGCTAGCATGTACAAAGAGTACGTGTCTCCCTGTTGATGGACATCACAGGCGCCTGCTTTTGACTGTTGTCACAAGCAGAACCGCTTTAGGCAATCTTGTGCAAGTTGGTGCGGATCTGTTTTCTTTCCTCTTGGGCATATACCTTGAGATGGAATTGCTTGGTCATATGGTGACGGACGCCACGCTTAGTTGTAAAAAGAGCTTCCACTGTTTTCCAAAGTGGTACCATTTTGTTTTGTATTCCCACTGGCAGTGGATAAGGGTTCCAGTTTCGACCT